>OV121138.1:42924952-43402452 GCA_921294245.1 Brassicogethes aeneus
ATTTTTATTTACAGATGGATACATAAATACATAAATATAATTTTAAACATTGTTTGAATATTTAATTAAATTTTAAAGGCAAATAATTCAAAACAAATAAAAAAACAATGTTGGAAAACTTAACCTTAAAACCAAAACACATCTGTCAATACCATTATGGTTAGTTTACATTTAAAGAAAACTTTAAGTTTTTTAATTTTTAATAATTACGTTTTATTTATGAACTAGGTATATTGTGTTGATTTTTACTGTAGAATAATTTTTAAATTCTTTTGATTTAAGATTCTTTTAGGATCTGCGAGGTTTAAGCCCATATGACAGAGTTTAAAAAAAATTGGATATTATATTATCCAGAATATTCCAAAAATTGTAATTTTTGGTAGGAAAACTACAAAAATACTATGTTAGTAGTTTTTGACTTTTTAGGTATAAAAACGTGTATGTGTGCCATAAGACGAAATAATTCAATTTAATAGCGGTTGTTATGGAAACAAACCAAATAAAAATATGAGCCAAGTATTTTTTGTTGGGCAAAGTAGTGGTTTTATTGGAATGACCTTTTAATATGATAATTTTTGTTTTGTTTTAATTTTTTTATTTTACATTTTTAATATGTGATTTTCATAATAATAATAATAAATCATTTGGTATATGACATATATTATATGTAAATATATTCCAACTTTTAATTTTATATGAAATCATAAAAAAAATTGAAAAACTTTAAAACAAAAAGTAAGGTACATAATGCAAAGTACAGTTATAATTATAATGATTATTATAAAATATTACCTACCTACTTTGTACTTACATTTTTTTAAATTTTATTTAGGTTTTAAAAATCATATAAAATAATTTTATTAAAATTACAGCGTAAAGCCTCACAATAAAATACTATGAAATCCTAAATTTTTCACCAAATAATCTAGGTGTACCCTAGGGTGGTTTCAGATAAATGGGACCCCCTACAAAATCTCGGATTTTGACAAAACATTGCCAAATTACAAAAATGCATATTTTTTTATTTTTTTGAAATTTAGATTTTATGTCTTATACTCAAAAATTTTGGTTAGACATTCTTAAAAAACAATTATTTACAAATAAATTTGTATACCTAGGTTTTATTAAAAACATTTTGACGCCGTCAAAGTTTAAATAAAAATAAAAAAAATGATAAAAGGGGGAGGGGTCCAAATTTTCCCTCACATGTTATGTAAACTGCACACCCTGTATACGCGCCTGCGCTTTAAAAATACAATTCAAGACCGAAATATAAATAATAACAATTATTAGTAATCGGTTGCTTGTGCTAGAGTGAGGTTCTGACCGTTTCAACGATTTATTGCAATCAACGTGGCCTAGGAACTTACCCATAATGTTCGGTAAGTTGGCAATTAATTAAAATGTATGGTAATTTATTTGGGTTTCGTGCGATTTGTTCGTTTATTAGTTCCGCGCTTCTGTCAATGGTAATTTAATTATTTTTATTAGGTACTACCTAATTATAATTGTTTTTGATAGAGTAGCTATTGGGAATGTTGCACCTAAGTATATAATTTAATTAGTTTAATTAAATTGTTTTTATTATTTATATTAAAATTAAAAAGCTTTGTAAAAAAAAACAAAACAAAATTAAACATTTTGATCAATGTCGTGTAATGTTTGCAAAATAAAAGTGGGCGGTTTTTTGACCCACTGTATTTGAATTTGACAAAATATTTTTAAATTATTTTTTAAATATTTATAACAAAAAATAAATGTTTTATTTTAACCAAGGCATGCCTTGCAGTGTTCCTTCGCTTTTATGTTAATCAACATTAAAACTTTAATTTAATAAAATTTTAAATTTCGAAAATTTAAAAACCATAATGTATAAAATTTTCCTAATATTTAAGTTTTAAAAAAATTAAATAGCTCGTGCTTGTAATTTTTTTTGCTAGAGCGATAATAGTTATTTACGATATAAGTGGGATAAGAGCTTTATTAACGTACGCATGCGAAATTTGCCCAAAAGTACGTTAATAAAGCGTTATCACACGTATATTGTACAAATTTTTATCTACGCCTCTAAATGAAAAAATAAACGGTAATTATTTTTGTCTAAGACTTAATTTAGGGTTATTTTGACATTTTGACTTTTTTATTTGATTGGTTAAAAGCAGAGAAAAACGCGTGCGTTAATGAACTTCTTATCTCACTCAAAATGAGTGGGATAAGAAGTTCTTATCCCACTGGCGTAGATAAAGTCTTTTATACACAAATGTATTATAATATACTATTATAACACCATTGTTTATTTCGTACATATACTTGACAAAATGATAATTTTATATAAAGTAAACTTTGAACGTTAATTTTATTTACGAGCTTTATTGTCGAACGTTCATTACAAAAAACGCATTTTATATTATTTATCCACTCCTACATTCACGAGCTGTGACTTTATGGCGTTTTAGTCACGGGCTGAAGTTAGCAATAGTGGCTTTTGGCTATTTTAGTCACGGGCTGAAGTTAGCTTTATTATAAATTGGGAAAAAGTGAGGTTAAATCCGTTGACATTTGAAAGATGTCAAATGTTCAACAAATAAAATTGGCTTTAATTTCTTTGTGTTTCTCGTAGATAAAGTATAGTATGCAACTCGTTTTATAAACTTCTCTAGACACTCGTTTTTATTAAACACTCGCTTGCAAGCTTCGCTCGTGCATAATAAAACGTATACACAATATACTATTTCGGTATATTCGTCTACAAATTATAAAATTTCAAAAAGCAAAAAACGTTTTTTAATATTACTTAAATTTCTTGTAGTATATTTGAGAAACGAACCCTAACCTCCAAAATCAACACTTTTGTGTAGTTTTACGAACATAATTGCCCCGTTAGGTAATAAAATATATGTCTACATAAGTATATATGCGTATACAAAATGTTTATTGTAAAATTTATTATTTTAGTTTAAAATGGGAATTTCTATATAAAGAAAATACACCGATTTGTCCATGTAAACATGATGGTACATTGTAAAAAACATTGAATAATTTATACTTTTTTATATAATTAAAATGTTATCAATCACTTGTTGTTTACAAGTCAAAATTTTAAATTTTAGCTTAACTTTGAATAATAACGATTTTCTGCATTTTACGCTTGAAAAATCAAAAACTACCACATATATTCTGATACAATAATTCTAATTTGGTCCCGAGCTGTATAATATACAAAAATATACAAAATTTTAAAAGTTTGTTATTTTAAATAAAACACACCATATATATATATTTTTTTAAATTCTACATAAAATTCTGAGTAAAATTACTACACCATGTCCTATACCTAAAGTGAATAGTTTTCAAGTTATTATTTTTTTTCGTCTATAACTTTTTTGCTATTAGGGCAAATTAGGCTAACTTGAAAAGATACAATACAGATTTGTAAATTTAAGAAAATTTTGGCTTGTCTATTTTTTTATAAGTCAATGATTGCTATTTTGTATCAGTTATTTCGTCTACAAAAAACATAGTCAGCAAATTGTTTATAACGACCTGAAAAATTGGCGCCAGATTGCGTAGTAACCATAGATACCGTCAACTCACCCGTCACAGGTTTCTTGATAAAAAATAATATTTAAAATTTTAGAAAAATCTCTGAAATTATTAATAAATTTATTATATGATTATGTAAAAACATACCTACAGGGTGATACTTTTAAAATAAAAAAGTTATTAACCTTTCAAGTTGAAAAATGTTAAAGAATTGACAATGTTTTAGGATTCCAAAAATTCCACCACCATATCCGCAAACCTAATAACAAAACAGCTATTTATGTTATTATTATTGTTATTATTTTATTTTGTCAAATTTTAACGAAAAAAAAAATAACTCGAAAGCTATATATATTCACTTTAGGTATAGGACATGGTGTAGTAATTTTACTCAGAATTTTATACATAATTTAATAATGTAAAAATATATTTTTTTCCCAGAAACTTCTAATGGACCACGAATGTGAAACACCCTGTATACTGAATATAATATACACCGTGTCCAAAGTTATCTGGCCACCATTGCTAACTTCGTTATTATTGGAGCTATGTATACAAAGTCGGTTAAATTGTTGTCATTTTTTCTTCCTATTTAAATGGTGAAAACAGAGAAACAATTGAACGTCGGATTTCCAAAAATTCAGAAAAGTAATATTTTCACATATTTTGAAAGAGAATTTAATTTGGAACAAACAAATATTATTGCATATATATATGTAATATCTTTCCTAAACTTAAAAATAAACAATTAACCACTTTCCGATGAATGTTAAAATAAAGTATTAATTATAATTTGGTTGGCAGCGTACGTGCATTTACACATTGTTCAGGGCATGAAAAGCAATTTGCAAGTTTAAAAAATTACGACTTTTCCAGCGAATTTGCGAAATGCCACAATTGTTTTAAAACATGGGCGAGTCAACAGTGATAACATTGTTTAAAATTCATGTGCGGTTTTTAGACCTTTATGTACTTTTTTAATCGGTTTGCCACCTATTGCTGCGGTATAGTAATCAGTTGGATTACAACATCCATTTTGCTTTATCATGTTTTGGGATGTTGTGAAAAAAACGCCTTTTACGATAAAAATTCATTAAAACAAAACTAATAAATCATTATGAAATTTTAATATAAATTTTAAATTTTAATGGTCTTAATTCGATAAAAATTTTAGGTAATTCAATTGGATCAGTACCACTGATTCAGTAGCGGCGATTTTATGTACGAGGTGTGTTCAGAAAATATCGGGAATTTTCGTTTTTTGAAACAAATATTTATTTATTCGTCTACATTAATATTGTCGCCTTCAAAATAGTCCCCATTGGATATTATGCACATGTGCCAGCTCTTCTTCCAATACTCGAAACACTTCTAAAACTCGATCTTTGGGATAGCCTTTAGTTCTTTCAGCGATGCGCTTTTAATGTCATCTATGCTTGCTAAACGACGGCCCTTTAAGGTTCTCTTTATTTTTGGGAATAGGAAAAAGTCAGACAGAGGCATGTCCGGCGAATATGGAGGCTGGGGCATCATTACAGTATTGTTTTTGGCCAAAAATTTTGTTCAAAATTTAACAATTTTGGAACAAATTTTGCTGCCACGCGTTTCATACCCAAAACATTTAAAAAAAATTTCATGGGATGAGCCAATCGATTTACCATTATCATCAGCGACTTATTTGATGGTTTATAACCATTTCTTCCACTTTTTCCATGTTTTTATCGGTTGTTAATGTGCTTGTGCGTTCGGGGCGTTCGTCATCTTCAACGTCTTCATGGCCATCTTAGAAACTCTTATACCACTTGTGAGCTCTTGTTTTACTTATAGCAGGCTCACTATACACTGAGAAAAAACAATGATTATATTAATCAAATATATAGTAACTTTTACTAAACATTCTGATTAGTATAGGCACAGCCATATTTACTGTTATGTTAACCATGTTTATATTGTTACAGTTTTATTGTCACTTTAACTATATTTTTGTTGTTGCACAAAACAATAATTTATTTAGTTATAATAATCATATGCAAATACCTTATAACCCTTTATATGGTTAAATATACTATACGTATTGTTTACGCCACAGGTTAGTTTGAGTATGTAGATTTTTTGATTTGTTTGCAAGTCTATTTGTTAATATAAATTTAGTCGGCTATGGTTGCTATATACATATATAAAAAAAATAATAATAAAAAAGTCATAAAAAATATTTACATCAAAAATAATAACATAAAAAATATAATAAAATATACCTAATATTAATAATATATTAGATTTAAAAAATTCATTATAATTTTAATAATAAATTATATATACATATTATATAAAATAAAACTAAACATAAATAATAAAGTTAAAGAAGCATAAGAAATAAAGAGATAAGGAATAGATAACAAGAAGACACGAAATAAAAGAAAATAAAGAAGTTAGAAAAGGAGCAAAATAAAGAAGTTAGAAAAGGAGCAAAATTAAGATGTTAGAAAAAGAAACAGAAGAAGGAAATTAGAAGCAAGAAATAATAAATTATAACTGATAATTATTATAATATATAAATATTGACAAATAAAACGATTTGTAAGTATAATCTTTTGAATCTATTTATTATAACTAACCTGTGGTGTAAATACACACCACGTATGATATGTATAAACTTTCTGTATAGTAAAAACTACAACGACATATTGTTAATAATGTGTGACAACATTATATTGTTATTGTAACCAGATAATCTTATAATTTTAACCATCTAGTGTAGTACTTACAGTTTAGCAGTACATGATGGTTGTAATAGCCTAATCAAATATCTAACTTTACTAAATTTTTATAACAAAATGATTAGAGTACATATAACAAAACTAATTTTACGTATATTGTTATTACAACCAGTGTTACCAGATTCTGTCAAAAAATGACCGTACGTTTCGTTCGAATTTACCTTAAGTTCAAAAATGACTCAATGGACAATATTAAATAACGTCAACTTGACATAATTGCATTTATTTGCATTGTTTCATTGTGTCATTTTGCAATTAAGGTAAATTCGAACGAAACGTACGGTCCTTTTTTGACAGAATCTGGTAACACTGATTACAACCATAAGTTATAATTAAATGAACCATATTTTGCATAACAAATCTGTATTGTTAGGGATTACAATATATTTTCTTAGAGTGTAGGCCTTTGTTAACATTTCACAGAATTTATTTCATTTTTTAAGCAAAATTGGATACAAATTCTTTGATCCATTTTTTTCGAACGAACGAAAATCGCCGAGCTCGTAAAACACGTCTAACCTTAGCGGCTGCCACAGACAAAGTAAACAATGAAAACAGCTAAAGTTTTTATCATACTTCGGGGGCATGTATACCAACATAATAAAGAAAATTTTATGACACCCGGACCCTCCGAACCCGCGAAATTTAACAATTCCCGTTATTTTCTGAACACACCTCGTATACTAGTTTGTTTAAATATAAAAATCTTGTAAAAATAGATAAAAAATTACATTATTTTTTAAAGTATTCAATGCATTTCAAAAAATAGCATAAACACCACGAAATAGAATCAAAAGTATTTAAATATATTGTAATTAATATACAAGGTGTTCCTAAACTTATTGGCATAGATTAAGGAAAAGATTGAGCAAGTCAAAATAAGACGAAAACCTAAATAAATATTTGTCCTAATCAATTAAAAAATAAAATTTGTTATCATATAGGTACCTGTTAATCCTTAATTGCGATATAACAATCATTGTAATCTTGAATATCTCGGAAACGGTTTATTTTATCGAAGTTTGAAAGGTACACCTTTTTAATAGTAGCCGAACTGAGTAATCGAAAAATTGCATCAAATGATATAAAAACCTAACCTTAAAGTTTGTATGGGACAATAAGCTTAAGCAGTCCCCTTTTCTACGATACTGTGTTTACTCAAACAATTGTAATTATGTGGGAATATGTCTATTGGTAGTAAGTGACTGTTCGCAAAATATCACCTTTCTAAGTCTACCATAGTAGAAGTTATATTAAAAATACTGATATGATAAGTAACACTTTATCACCCTTTATCTTGGAAACAAGTAATTAGGAAAAATATTTATTTAGATTTTCGTCTTATTTATTTCGACTTGCTTAATCTGCTGCTAAATTTATGCTACCAAGTTTAGGGACACCTTGTATATATTTTTTTTACTGATTTTACTTTCAACGTCAAAAATGGCATGCTCATTTCTGAAATTTCTACTCATAAATAAACAAATAAAAATAAAATAAATTTATATATACAGTGCGAACTTGAAAACTGGTTAATTATAGTTTTAAAAGCCCTTTTTAATGATGTGTCACATGACCACTTCCCAGTGGAAAAAATGTAAAATTTTGACAGTAAGACGAAAATTTTTTATGTTTAAAAAGTAGTTTTTAACGTCTTGTTTAACATAATAAAATTTCCGATTCCCACCTCCCCGGTTCTAAAAATAAAATGGGGGTGTTTTTACGTCCACACTGTATATTTTTTGAATCAAATACTTTAACCAAGGATCATAGCAATTATTAATTAAACGTAAGTTCTTGTTTGTAGTTTGTAGTTTTTACTGTGGCGTTAATTGATGGCACCATATCCGGGCGCATTCGCCATTTTTGCAAATAATTTTTCCTTTTTGTTTTTTATAGTATTTTATGATGTAGCAAGTTTTATAAACGCCATTTTAGTTAAGAGCGAAGCTTGCGAGCGAGTGTTTAATAAAAACGTGTTTCTAGAGAAGTTTATAAACGAGTTGACATCTGTCAAATAAAGCTAACTTCAGCCCGTGAGTAAAAAAGTTTCTAACTTGAGCCTGTGATCAAGTCACAGCACGTCAATGTAGGAGTAGATAAAATCACTTTTCTCAACTTAAGGTCTTAAGTTATCATTGTTATCACGGCAATATTTATTATCAAGCGCAAAATTTAAACAATTGCTTTATTATTTAATTACCTTAATAATCTTTCCTTATCTTTTTGTTTTCTCAGCCACTTAATCGCACTTATATACGGTTTATTTACTATTATAAAAATGTCACTCATTTCATTTAAACCACCAAAACATTCCTGCAAGATAGTTGTGTGGCAGTGCTATTCGAACTTCTCTACAACGCCATAATTTTTTTTATTAATGTAAGTAATTTTGTTTGTTACAGGAAACAGTAAATAATCACAAATGGAGTGGTAAGTAAATAAATTCTTGGCATGTTGTATCAATTGGGGAAATTACAATTTTGTTGTTTTTGAAACTTCAAGTGGGATACTATTAAAAACCTATTTTATATTCATGTTTTTTTTTTTAATGAATTAGTTTTATGTGCGCAAGAATCAATTATTGTTATCGATAGTGGTAAGTGCTTAATTATTTTTAAATATTTTTTCGCGATAAAATATAACAGATAACATAAATAAAATTGTTATACATATACATACATATTTGTAATAGATGGCACTGTAATGAAAAAAATCACCCTGTATATATAAATATACATACATGTAACTAAGAAAACCTAAATAAAAATTAAAAAGGTTTTAATAAAAATTAATTTTTATTAAATGTAGCATTACGAAACGCATTTTTTCTATTATTTACATTATGTACATGTTCAGTACAGTGCAATATTAAATTTAATAAAACAACTTTTATTTATTAAACGTTTATGACGTAAATCAAGTTAATTAAGCATGCATAGTGGTTTAAACTCCAATTTACTAAATTAACAAACACATCTTTTATTATATTATTTAATTTGAATCCCATTTGTGTTTATGTTTCTTATAAACTAAATTAAATACAATGTTATTGTTATTTTTAATATTTTAAATATAATTATCAGTTAGAAGGACAAGTATATACGCGAACATTTGCTAAAAAATCCATGCCTAAGGATATTATTAGATATATTCCGGAAATCCGTATTAATATAGTATTCTATATATTAATATATCTATAGAGCAAAAAATAATAAATGAAGGTCATGTGGTGATAATTATTCCCTCTTAATTTTAAAAATATTTTAGTGAAAAACAAATTTATCTAAAAATCCAAACTCATCACTTCATTTTCTATTTTTTTCTCGTCTGGTGCGATAGCAGGCGATTTCTTATCCTTATGTGCTCGGCCCACTTACAACTAGACATCCTGCAAATCGACCTTGGCATTGACATTATGTAACAGTAAATGCAGTCATGGTTTTTCGCACGAAATGGTCCACTTTGCCACACACTTTCAAAATCAATTACTCCACCACCAAATAGAGAAATTCGACAATTTGAGATATATGTCTATATTGAGATGTCGCACAGTGATTCAAATCCGTCATCTGATTCCACTTTCTTAAAAAAAAAATGAATAATTATTAGGGTGATTCATTTCCGCAAAGTTTTTGTTTTCTTCGGTGCTCAGGCAAAATATTAATCTGCATAAAGAAAAAAAAATTCTCAACAAGTTTGAGCTCTTAATATAAATTTTAAGTACTTACTATTTAAATTTAAAGTTTTACCGTTTAAAATGCATGTAAAAAATATATTTTTTTTTCAAATTTCTAATGCTTACCCACCTTTGACAATATTGCAAATCGGTTTAATACACCTTATGGGGAATTTCACGCTCTTTAAAATTGCTTTTGAGTTTTTTTTGTAACTCGCAATGGTTCACCAGTAGGAGTCTTCAAAGGACAGTTTTTGAAAAAAATCGTTTTAAATTTTTTTTAACAAACCGCAAAAAGTAGGGAGAAAAAAGGGCTGAATCATAAAAAAAAGTTATCCAACCAATATTTAATAAATTTACAGGCATTTTTATAACTGAAAACGTAAGAAATTGATAATTATCAACTCATAATATTATTTAGATTAATTTTTTCTATTTATTATCATTATATTTCCCTACACTAAGAAGTTTTTTAAAATTATTGATTTCTCACTTATAATGAATATGAAAACAACAGATAAATTCATAAAAAACAATAAGAAAATTGTAACTTGGATTTTGCAATTTTTCAACATTTCTGTCATATAGCAAAAAAATATAAATGAAGATTATTTAATTTTTTGAAGCGAAATTTGAAATATGTTACATAACCTTCTGTATATTCCGATTAAAGTTTTGTTGTTTTTTATGAATTTATGTGTTGTTTTCATATTCATTATGAGTGAGAAATCATAATAATTTTAAAAAAGTTCTTAGTGTAGGGAAATATAACGATAATAAATAGAAAAAATCAATCTAAATAACATTATGGGTTGGTATTTATCAATTTCTTACGTTTTCAGTTATAAAAATGGCAGTAAATTCATTAAATATTGGTTGGATAACTTTTTTTTATGAATCAGCCCTTTTTTCTCACTACTTTTGGCGATATGTTTGAAAAAATAAAAAAAAAAAACGATTTTTTTCAAAAACTGTCCTTTGACGACTCTTACTGGTGATCCAATGCGAGTTACAAAAAAAAACTCAAAAGCAATTTTAAAAAGCGTTAAATTTCCCATAAGGTGTATTAAACCGATTTGCAATATTGTCAAAGGTGGGTAAGCATTACAAATTTGAAAAAAAAAAAATTTTGACATACATTTTAAACGGTAAAACTTTAAATTTAAATAGTAAGTGCTTAAAATTAATATTAAGAGCTCAAACTTGGTGAGAATGTTTTTTCCTATATGCAGATTAATATTTTGCTTGAGCACCGAAAAAAACAAAAACTTTGCGGAAATGAATCACCCTAATAATTATATTATTGTATAATTTTTCCCTGAAAGTTCTAGTGAAAAAATGTCATTTGCTACTCAAAAGTCCATGGGTGTTAATAAAAATTGTAAATCGGAATTAGAATTCGACCCACTGTGCCGTGGTCAAAAAATCCATTGAATTGTAACACTTTGCAGAGCGACTACCATACAGTGCACCAGTTTGACGTGGCCATGCAAAGACGGGACCTTGTCTCGTGATAGCATTGGCCCCAATATTCTCAAGCGGTCTCGTATTAAACGTACTCGTACTAAACGTTAGTATATACGTCATATTTTCATTAATCTGGTTTAGAAGGACTTTGCTGGTTAAAGCAGATTGACACTGTTCAACGAAATTTTGGATTTTTTTGTTTTTGGTATTATTTTTATTGATTTTGATAAACATGTCCAACATTTATGTGGGAATTTTTGGTTTTTTATCATTTTATTAAATTTTTTTAATGTGTATTGTTTTGCCACTGCAAGTTGCACGTGTTTCTATTAATATTTATAGTTATTTCTGTTACGCCAATTACTTTTTATATTAGCAACATTTTTTCTGATAAACAGGGAATGCCTATTAAATTCTCACTTTATGTTCAACATGATTGTTTTTGCATAAAATATTTTATTTTAACCATATTATAAATAAACACAGCGTTCAAATTTATAATTCCAGATTTACTTTTTTTTAATAAAATTTATAAACTAGTCGCAACGAAATAGGGAGGGCTTTATTAAACCTGCGTAACTTTTTAATAAAACTTAAAATTTGGTAAAATTATATTAAATATTTAAGTCTGGACCTTAAAATATAGCGATATATGCTATTTTATTCTTAAAAAAAAATTATACCTTAAATTTAATTTGGTCGAATTTTACTTTAGATAGTTGGTATCATAGTCATTGGTTTGACAGTTAATGTCAAAATCGATTCGCCATGCCGTCCTTAATTTACTTATTTACAACAAGCGGCTGTTAATGTTAATGAAGAAAAAAAGGATTTTATTTGGTGTTAAACAAAATTTAGTTGCCAGAAAAGTCTCGTAAGTACTAGAAAAATCATAAAAATATTATAACCAATATGCAAAATATTATGCTGTTTAAAGTATAGCCAACCTATAAAATCAAAATTTTGGGTGGCATAAAGTATCTCATTACAGCACCGAAAGCGGTGTTATAATGAAGTGTTGAACAATTTGTTTTTGTATGCTTTTTTACTTTTGTTAAAATTATTTTGTGTTTTCCAGTTTTTTTACTAATGTTTTTTCGACAACGAAATGGTTTAATTTAATATTAATGGTTTAATTATAAAAAATTAAAAAATTGGAATAAATAATTATAAAAATTATTTTGCATTGAGAAAAAAAAACAATTTGAAACATATCAAATGCATTTATTTTTACCATACTAAATTTTATCAAACGGTTTTTACGGAATTGCGTAGGAATTACGTAGAATAGTTAATGCAAAATTAATTTTCTTATTTACCATTATGATCATTTTAATTTGTATTTTCCTAGAAGATAAGAGTTACATTTTTTGTAAAACTAAACATCACTAAATAAATAATTAAATTAATTAAATATTAACAATATCATAAAACAAAATACCTTTTTTTATAAATAAGAAAAATAAGAAAAAAAGTATTTTATGTAGTAAGTTTTATAAACGCCATTTTGGTTAGTTTTCCTTTGTAAAATCGCAACCCTATTTTTAGTTTATTAATGAAGAAAATGCTAACAGTGAATTTATTAAGGTAGGTCATTACTAATTTAATATGTATACCAAAATTTTATAGCTTACACACATGACCTACGGTTTTTGATATCTTAATTAAGTTTTAGAATAATATTTATTAATTAATTTAAATTTATTTCACAAACAAAACGTTTTATCAACTATTGAAATTGGCCGAACACTTTTTAAACAAATTACACAAATAAATTTAATAATATTCCCATCCAATTAAATTAAAAATATTTTTAATCCCTAAACCAGCAGCATTCTTATAGCACGTTGTAAAAACATGATTGTGCCATTTAAATTGTGATAATTATCTTTGGCAAATATTTTAAGTTTAATCTGGGTTATATTTATAGAATATAAAAAAGAAACATATACTTTTGACGTCAATGGATTTTATTATTCAAAAAGTAAGCATATTTTATTCAGAATTCTTAAGATAAAAAATATCACAACACAGATAAATTATGTTTCTCAAAATGTAATGTTAGAAACAATCTCAGAAAAAAAATTATAGAAAACAAAAATTCATTCAGTAACTTTTTTTAATAAAATATTTTTATTTTTACATGGTTTTTCCTATCTAATATTAATGCAATTTAATTTAAGTAAATAAAAATTATTGATTCAGCACAATAATAAAACGTTTATTTAAGAAAAAATATTTTTCATTTTAATTTACTCCACAATTTGCCTATAAAATGTCTCATTTTATGTACATATGTAGATATTGTTAGTAAAAGTTTAAACCAGGTAAAGTAAATAATGACTCTTTTTATATTATTTATAAATAAAACAAACAATAGTAAAATATTTGTACTGTTTGTCTTGATAAGTTTTATTATTGCGATATTTATTATTTATGTTATTTTTATTCAAAAAATACTCCAACGAGCAGTTGGTTTGTGTCTTATGTATAAGGTAAGATTTATGCATATTTTAATAGATTTATCGTGAAAAAAATGTTTCATTTATATCGCAAGCTCGCTTGTACCTAAATTAAATTTGTGACTAAAATGGCGTTTATCTATTTTGCGTTCATAATGACTTCATTATAACACCGCTTTTGGTGCTGTAATGAATACTTTATCCCACCCAAAATTTTGATTTTATAGGTTGGCATAATATTTTGCATATTGGTTATAATATTTTTATGATTTTTCTATAGTATTTACGAGACTTTTCTGGCAATAAATTTTGTTAAACATCAAAGAAAATCCTTTTTTTCTTCTTTAACATTAACAGCCGTTAATTGTAAATAAGTTAATTAAGGACGGCATGGCGAATCGATTTTGACATTAACTGTCAAACCAATGACTGTGATACCAACTATCTAAAGTAAAATTCGACCAAATTAAATTTAAGGTATAAAATTATTTTATTGTAGAATTTTTGCAAAATAGATAAAATAGCATAAAGAACTCATGTCATAAGACCTTTTGTCGCACTTGTCCGCGTGCGACAAAATGACGTCTTATGAAATTAGCAGGGCTCCCACACCTCCTAAAATTCCTAAAATTTGGCTTAAATCTTAAAAACTCCTAAAATTCTCCTAAAATTGCCATCAATCTCCTAAAAATTAAATATAAGTAGGCCAACTTGACTGCGTTTAATTAAGGTAGTTTTGCTAAAAAAATTCTTTTTTAAAAAGTAATTTAAAAAATATATATTTTTGGGTTCTAGTTTATCAAATTCTTTTTAAAATGATATAGGTGTCACAACCTACATTTTTCTTAAAAAACAACAAAATATACCATAAAACAAAATCCATGTAGTAGCTTCTAGACTTTTACAAAATTGTCATTTTTAGCCATATTTCGTTAATTTTCGACAAAAATATACCGTGTTATATATCAAACAAAAGGATTTTTAATTTTCTTTTAAATGATAGCTAAAATAGTAAACAATCTAAAGAATGTTGTAACAATAACAATTTTTTTTTTCAAAATATAAATATAACATCATAAAACTTTGGCCTAATTTTTTAGCCATATCTATCGACGCTTTTTTCTTAAATAAAATTAAAAGTGTGGTGAAATTTCTACTTGTAGATATGTATATACAAAAGTAGTAATTTTACCTCACTTTTCATTTTATTAAAAAAAAATTCGTCGGGCGATTTAGCTAAGAAACTAGTCCATAATACCTATTTGTACAAAAGAAGTGTTATTTATTTATATTTTTGTTAAAAAGAATTACTTATTTTTTTCTTATTTTTTAAGTATAGTGTAGAGTTGTTTTTATTTAATTGAATAAATTCATTTGCATACTTTTTTCTCCTAAAATTCTCCAAAAAACCTCCTAAATTCCTAAGTAAAATTTGTAATTTAACCGTGGGAGCCCTGAATTAGTTCTTTAATATACTATTATCAAACTTAATACGTAATACACTATAAATTATAAAATAAACATTTATAAAATTCATAAACAAAAAAATAATAGATGTACCTAATAAAACATATAATTTGTTTATAAAATTTTGTCTGTTATTTATTTAGTTTTTCATCGTTTAACATATTTTTTACAAAAAAATAAGTACCTACCTAATTATTATTTTAATTAATTAATTTATTACAATTTTTTACTTTATATTTTAATAAGCTTTATTGATTAATATTATTGATAATAATTATGTTAATAATAAGTAGACCAATTTTAAATTTATGGTATTTTACTATGCAATGACAGCCCCTAAATGAAACATAATAAAAAATTGGTTTAAACGTTAAATTCAGAGAATCATTAAATAAATCTCAGCGGACAGAAAGAAGTGCAGTTAGGCGGGCAATAAAAAGTGACCGTTAAAGAACGGATACGGCGCACATAGAGAGAGATCTAACAGGAAAAATAATCACAAAGCGAGCTACGAGTAACAAGACCTCTACGCCATGGTAACTCGATAATAAACGATAACAATTCCCAGTCGACAAACAACAACCGTCACGCTCGTAATAATGCGTTCTTTCGTTACAGTTTCGCGTCGTTCTGGTCTCGACGAACCGTCGACGATCGGCCGTGGAGTGACGACGTCGTGGTGCAGACCGCCCCCGCAGTAGCCGCCCCCGAGTACCGCTCCAGCTACACCGAGGAGGAGTTCCTGGAGATCTTCGAGCGCGGCAAGAGGAACTGCCTCGAGTACCTGTTGAAGCACGGCGACGGCATGGCGGACCTGAGGGACGTCGTCAAAAACAAGGCCGAAAAGCACCGGTCGTTCTACGAGAAGCTGGTAGACGACGACAGTGCCGACGGCGGCGGTCGCGCTACCGGCCGCGAGGTGGCGCCACCGATAGCGGACCGCGTCGAAGATTCCAATGCAGCAGGTACCAACAAAGGGGATGCTAAGCGGCAACGCAAGCAGGGGGTGCACGAGATGAACCTGCCCAAGGAGATCGTCACGTTCCAGAGCGTGAAAAAATTGCGCGACAACTACTCGGCCATGTTGCAAAGAAAATCCAAGGATAAAGCATCTAAAGACGAGCTTTTGGCGCCCCCGAACAGCGGCTACTGCAGTTCTTCGGCGTCCAACAATAGTGACGACGAGACGAGGGAAAAATGTTTCAACGTTAGAAGATGCGGTTCGAACGATAGCGCGGTTGGTATTAGTGACGAGGATGCGGTTATCAGTTCCAATTGGGGAGAAAAGTCTGAAAATTTCGACGAGGAGACCTTCGAGACTGATTACAGGTAAATTTTTCTTCAATGATTCTATTTTGGGTACTAGTCCAGTCAACGCGTCGCACGGTGGACTGGGCCTGGCCAAAAGTCCAAAAATTCAACTTTATTGATCAAAAAAATCATACACCTATGTAAATAAAAACCCTTAATTTGTAAGATTCCAAAAGAAAAAGTTAAAAAACATTTTGTATAAAAAGATACAGCTGTGAAATGTAAAGCAAAAAAAAAATTAAGATTTTAGATTTGAACGGAATTGTTTTTTCCTTCAAGGCGCTGTTACTTCTTATACATTAGGATGGAGCAAAAAAATTTTTTTTTTTCTTAGGCTGGGAGTGGAATTTGTAGCCTATAAAAAAAGAAAATATTTGAAAAAAAAATTGTACTCAACGTCAACGTAAATTTTTGTTCAATGTCGCACGGTGGGCTGGGCCTGGCCAAAAGTCCAAAAATTTATCTGATCAAAAAAATAATACACCTATGTAAATAAAAACCCTTAATTTGTAAGATTCCGAAAGAAAAGGTTAAAAAACTTTCTATTTAAAAAAGATACAGCTGTGTAAAATAAAGTAATACGGAAAAAATTAAGATTTTAGATTTGAACGTGAATTGCTCTTACTTCTTATACATTAGGGTGGAGCAAAAAAAAATTTTTTTTCTTAGCCTGGGAGTGGAATTTGTAGCCTATACAAAAAGAAAATTTTTGAGTGTTCCGGAAACTGCGGAGTGTCCTCTTTCTTGCTAATTAACAGTTATGAACTTGTGGTCATTATTGTTGTTTTTAAAAAAATTTCAAAATAGTAACATGCTTTTCTGAGGCAATAGAGCGAATTTCAAGTTGAACACGATCAAATTTGTTTATTTTTAGATAAATTTGAAGATTAGAAAGCCAAAAAAAATTTTTTTATTCAAAAGAATTTTAACTTAAATTTAATTTAAAAAATCAGTGGGCCACCTCAAAACGTTGAGTAAAAATTTTTTTTCAAAAATTTTCTTTTTTTATAGGCTACAAATTCCACCCCCGGGCTAAGAAAAAAAATATTTTTTTTCACTCCACCCTATTATACATAACAAAAATATAAAAAAATATATGGTTTAAATTTAAGATGTAATGTATGTTTTGTAAAAGTATTTTATTAATTTTACTTATAAAATTATATTAAATAACATAATATACCTTGTAAAATCATAGAATTTTACACTTAACTAGGGATAAGTTATGCGGTCCAAGTTAGTCCAGAAAAATGTTTTCACCAAATTGTAGCCCAAAAAATAACGAGTAAGACTATATATGGGTATCAATACATCTTTTGACACCTAACAAAATTATAGTGGTTTATAAAAGGCCGCGCGCTAAGAATTTTGTATTTAAAATTGTTAAACAGCTAAAGATTGCCCTCTTCTTAACTATAATAAATATATGATCTATTGTTAATTTCTTAATATTACATATAAAATCATTTAATAATAATTATGTAGCTATTTGTAATCCTTCTCATTTTACTACCTCGAGGTAAAAATAGTTTACAGTAATAAAAACGTAATGATAATCCTTTAAGGTAATGTACCTTTTTGTATATATATTGCAATTTTCCATTTTAACATTAGGCATATCTCACCAAAAAATGTAGGTATATAAAGCTAAGCCCAATAAACATTTTGATAGGGAATCGAAAGCTCTATAAAAAAGGCATCCTATAATTTTTTAGTGAACCAAGACATTCGAAAGATATCTTGGGACACAATTTTATAGACTTAAGTGTCTACCTGGCGGTAAACTGTTGCTGCGTTAAACTGTTAAGGCGGTAAATACCTGGCGGCAAATTGCTAACGGTGAATTTCTGTCGATAAATTGTTTCCACGATAAATAGCTGGCGGTAAATTGCTGCGGCGATAAACAGTTGAGGCGGAAAACTGTTGGCGATAAATTCCTGGCGGTAAATTGCTAACGGTAATTTGCTGGCGATAAATTTTCCGGATACGGTACCTAACATTTCAAAACTTTGTTCCAGATACCCTGTGAGCCCGTACAGCCCCCGGGGCTCCATAGACCACTCGAACGTGCCCAGTCGCACCCTGATCGAGGCTAAATTCGTGCCGATAGTCGAGCGGAAGTACAGTGACAGTGCCGCGAGTGTCAGTGACGTGGACCGCAGTGGCAGCCGGCGCGAAAGCTGCGTCACCGACGACGGGGACGAGACCCCTCGGTACCGCTACTGGCGCACGCCCTCGGTGGTGGTCAGCGACTACTCCGACGACATAATGGGCCTCACGTTGGAGGACATCGAGTACATCAGGAGCAAGAAGGCCCAATCCAGCTCGCCCGACTCCAGCGCGCACAGCTCCTGCAGCAACCTCAACTATTGCGGGTCCACCATAAGCGGCCTGGATGCCGAGTACGTGCTCAGCAAGCCCTTCAGAAAATCATCGGCCTGCTCGACTTGCAGCACTTTGAGTGGAGACGAGGAGTTGGACACTCTACATCCTTATAAAAAAGAGGTAGGATACATAACTTTTATCTCCACGCGGTCTATAATTTAAACTTTATTGTTGTCAACATTCGATAAAGAAATACCTTGTTAGGGCCTAGGCCGATAAAAATTTTATGAGGCAAGTAATTAGTTCAATTTTTTCTCGCTAGGGGTATTGTTTTGACAAATTAATCCTTTTCCAAGAAATGAACGTACTAAACTGGTTTAATTTATTTATAATAAGCACTAATTTGTTTGTTTTACTGTTAATGTTTAACATTTTTCATTAAATTATTGTAAAATTAAATATAAATAATAAAACAAAAAGTGAGGTTAGGCAACCAAGAAAACGCACGATTCTTTTTCTACGATTTAAATTATCTTTAAGTTTTATTTTGTTTAAGTTTTCAGTAAAATTAAATGTTAAACACAGCTTAAACATTCCAAACTACCTATTTTTTAAACAATTAATTGAATTCAATGTAATAGCAAAAATCCATTTCTACTTAAATCATGTTGCTAGGTATTGTCAAATTATTACTGCTTTTAAAAGCAATAATAATTATTGTACATTTAATGTAATCTTTAGCTAATAAATAAATGAGATTCTAAAAAAGTAAGGTTAGGCCGCTTTTATGTTGAATTAAATTGACCTATATAAAGTGCTTTGAAGATAAAATGTTGTATGCCATTCGGCCAAGAAGTGCCTTTACTTCTTACCTAATGACATAAATAACTATTATTATCTACAAATTTTTCCACTTCTCGTTTGTCAATCTATATTTTGGTTGTGATGAAGGTTTTTCGGCATAAATTTCGGCTTCAAAAAAAAAAGTCCAAATGCGTTAAATCAGTGATTGGTTCGCTAAACTTCGTTTTGTTTTTTTTTTATAAAAAAACCAAAATCTTGACTTACAAGTAGCGCCACGACGAAACAGTCAAGAGTCGCCATTGTTGGTTTGGGAGTGCTATTGGAAGGGCGTCATTCGATTGGGGATGCCTGTGTCTAGAGAGCATAAGCTCTATTAAGGCTCTTTTCGATGTTGAAGGTTTGTTTCCTCCTGGTCCAAGCAGCACTGTTTCCAAAATATCCAAAATTTATCATACATAAACCACTTGTAGAAATGCCCAATATTTTGGTCTCATTTTAACTCTTGTATGGAGATAATATTGGTGTTCATATCGACGAGAACAAAGTTTCAGCCCTTAATCTTACTTTTAAGTGCTTTTATTTTGATTTTAAAGTTTTTTCCTTGAAATATTATATGAAATTTAGGATACGTTACCAAAGTCATATTTTTTATGAAAGAACAGTATTTTTTGCCTTTTACGGCAAAACGGTTAAAGTTACAGGTAAAATATTTTTATAGAAAATTTAGGTTCCTGTAAAAAAGATTATGTTCATTATTTCAATACAATGCATATTTTAAAAGATATAGAGCATTTAATAAATTTTACTGCCAAGTTTCGATAAAACTAATAATTTTATCAATATAAGTAGTTGATCGTTAAATTTATTCTTATATCTTTTAAACTATACATTTTATTGAATTAATGCAATAATATAGGAAATTTAGGATACTTTTATATTTTTTATGAAAAATAGTACATTAAAGAACTAATGTCATAAGACGTCATTTTGTCGCACGCAGAAAATTTATAAAATGAGCGACGAAGGAGCAAGTTTTGTAATGGACTAGTGCGACAAAAGGTCTTATGACATGACTTCTTTATGCTATTTTATCTATTTTGCAAAAATTCTATAAAAAAAATAATTTTATTTTGGTGTTGTACTATATACTATAAAAATCATAAAAATATTATAACCAATATGCAAAATGTTATGCTGTTTAAAGTATAGCCAACCTATGAAATCAAAATAGATAAAAGTATTTTTCCACTCCCATCTTTAAAACGCCCTTAATGGTACATGTTTCCATGACACTAAGTGACCTTTTAAATACACATTGACAAGTTGTGGCTTTATGGCGCTTTAGTCACGGGCTGAAGTTAGCAACAGGTTTTTAGTCACGGGCTAAAGTTACTTTTAAGTTAGTTGACAGTTGTCATACAATCGTTAAAATAAAGCGCCTTTCTTGTAAAATAATACTAAATGTGAAAATTATTTTATTACCTCAATAAAAAAGTATTAAATAGTTTCTCAACGCCAATATTTGAAAAGTTTATATGAACATTGTATTGACCTTTTAATTTCGCCGGCAGTAAACTATAACTTAAATTCGGGCACGGACCCCACTGTAAAGTCCTCATAAAACATTTTCTTTACTTTCACTGTAAAAAACTATCAATTTTCAAGAAATACATTTCGATTTATAACCTTTATAATCTGTGACATTTGACGGTGACACACAGATTCCCCTATTGTTTCATAGATGGCGCTCTATACAAGTTTTTGATTTAAATCATTTTAAGATAATAATAAGTATTTGTCGTAGAAAAAGTATAGTATGCACCTCGTTTATAAACTTTTCTATACACTCATTAATTTAAGCACTCGCAAGCTCGCTCGTGCTTAAATTGAAACTTGATACATAATATACTATTTTTGCCTTTTAGTACAAGGCTTTTACGGCAAAACGGTTACAGTTACAAGTAAAAGTAGAAAGGATTTTTATAAAAATTTAATTTTCTATAAAAAGGATTATGTGCATTATTCCAATAAAATGCATTTTTTAAAAGATATAGAGCATTTAATAAATTTAACTACCAAGTTTCTATAAAAGTAATAACCTTATTAATATAGTTAACCCTAAATTTTATTAAATGCTTTATATCTTCAACTATACATTTAATTGAATTATTGCCTAAAACTGTTTTTGTAGGAAATTAAATAATATTTACTTTTTACCTGTAACTTTAACCGTTGTGCTGTAAAACAACATAGGACCAATAGTTCATAAATATTTGACAGTCAAATTTATTAAATCCTTTATATCTTTTAAACTAGGTATGCAATTTATTGAATTAAATCATGACTTTTTTTGTAGGAAATTACATTTTTCATGACAACAAAACAAAAAACAACTTTTGTTTACTTTTTACCTGTAACTTTAACCGTTCTAGGACTAATTAGTTTATCAATATTTGACACTCAAATTTATTAAATGCTCTATATATTTTAAACTGTACATTTTATTACATTATTGCAAAAGTCCTTTTTTATAGCAAATTAAATTTCCTATAAAACTTTTTAACTTGTTACCTGTTACTTTAACCGTTTTGTTTAATTAAAAATATGACTTCGGGTCTAAATATAGTATATAGTAAAATTGTTGCAAGTAATTTAAAATGTCGCCAAGTTATGGGAAAAAAATCCTTAATTTCTTCTTGTTATTTTACTGAAAAAATTAAAATAAAAGTACTTCTTGCGGTGATTTATATATTACTAAAAAAATATTGCGCCCATATATCCTTGCAACGTTAACGGTGAAATTGCGATTGTTATCTTTATCAATGATGAATATTATTATATGCGGCCAACTTATTTTTGATTTACACCCATAAACCTGCCCCGTGTAATGGTCGTTATTAATATAGGTTCGCGCGCCCAAAAATGCACTTTTTAAAATCGCTCTCCACTCTCCAACATTTATTTATTGTAAGTCATTTGGGTTAATGCGTTGACTGACCATAATAAACAAGACGTTTTGGATAAAATTAAATTAACTTATTTATTATGCAGAGTCAGGCGGGCTTTAGTTTTCAAATCCGATTTAAAATCTCCATAAATAGGCATTTACAATCAATTTTAATACCGGTGGATTTGTTATCTTAAGTTTGTTATGCAGTGCCCTAATTGTTTCATTACATGAAGATTTTAAAAATTACATATAGAGGAGACAGAATAAAACTATAATTGCGTGTTTAGGTCGACATTGTGATTAATAAGCCATGAATGTCAATTATGTTTGTTAGATAATACCCACATTTCCGTATTTTAATCCGTTTGATGACGTCTGTATTAAATTAAAATTTTACGTCAAACATTCCATTATTAAGGAGGGATTATAATGTATACATGTAGGTGCAATTGATGTGGTAATTGGCACCTATTTTGCGTTTGGTTGAACATTAACAATGGAAGATTATGAAAAACGTTGGAAAAATTGTTTACAACTACAAAATTATGTGATTCTACAGGTAAAATAAAAGAAAAAGTTGCTATAAACATCTGCAGATGTCCGAAAGTGCCTCCTGGGGGCGCTATAGGCATTTTATACTGTTTCGCAAAATCAGGTTTTTATTATTTCAAAAACAGTGTTAAAATAATTATGCTTTATTTCTGGTGTTAAATTAAAACAATTAAATTAAATTAAATTAAAAGGATTCAAAAATTAAATTAAAAGGATTCAAAAATTCAAAAGTGGAAGTGAAAAAATCAGACACAGAGGATAACTCTGTGAAATCAGGTAATTTGAGGTTATGAAGGTTAACAATCCAGCGTTGCCGTACTGCTTCACACAACACACATAAAAAGGCGCCAAATTCAAACTTTACACATAGATAAAGACTAAGATAGTGCATTTTTGGCAATTTAAATTTGTTAAAATTCTTGAAACTATTTTTATAACTGTAAAACTATAAGGTTTTAAAGGTCAAAGGTTACAGGACAGTGCCTAAGCACAGTTCCGCGGGCTCGGATAATTTTAAAGTTTAAAGGTTAAAGGTCAAGGTCAAGCCCTGAGCAAAAAATAAATGAAAATCACTTTGATTCAAAAGATTTGCGCTTTTGAATAGGGCCAAGAGCAACATATTTCTTAATCCAAATCAGAAACTATCTTTAAGTTATTATATATATATAAATTAATCTATTCGTTTAAGGATATTACAATATAAGCTTAAATCAAGAGGATATTACAATATAAGCTTAAATCTTCGGAAGATATTTCTCTTTTGAATGAAGAAAACCTTTTTTAGCTCAAAAAAATTGGATTTTAACAAGAAAACTGCTCTTTTAATTAAAAAGCTTAGGAACTTTCTATGAAAGAAAATTTGTCTTACTACAAAAACGTATACTATTGACGTAACCACATTTTATTTTGATTTTAGAGCAAATATCTCTTGGTCCAATAGTATGTATTGCTTTATTCAAAAGCTTCTGATCTTTACTGAAACTACCAGCGTTGTTAGTATTTAAGCTTAAATTCCCCTCACCACATAGGCCTTTTGATTTTAATTATTAAACCATGCATTCAACAATTAAAATCAAGGACCTTGTTAGTGACGGGAGTTTAAGCCTAAATATTGGCATCGTTGAAAACTAGAAGATTGACTGAAAAAAATAATTATTTAAATAAAATAAGACATTTATTGTTTGATATCAACAAAAGCGCAAGTTTTTTTAAACTAACACTAATAAACTAACATAAATATAATTTAACATACATACCTACCTTCAAAAACATTGAACAAATTAATTAAACTCGATTTATTAAAAAAAAAACTCAACAAAAAAAAGTGCCCTAACTTGATGTTTTTCTATTGCCTATTAATTCGCTACATATTTTTTTATGGCGACACATTTTGAATAGCGTTTTTATCGAAATGAAGTGACTTCATGAATTCTAAGAACGAAAATTAAAAAAAAAACAAAAAAATTACGAGTTTTTCATCATTATTTTCGTGCGCACTAACCTCTCTGAAATAATTAATAAAAACAAATTATCTTTAATTAATTCTACTTCCTTTTTTAATTATTTTCATTATAACTCATTGTATATTTCGGACCACCTTCATCGCCAATTAATTGCATATTTTTTTGCGCCAAACATCATACATTTTCACGAGAACATGACGGACTGCTACGTGCTCTTTAAACCGGGCCCAGTTTTAAATCGACAGCCTGCAAAAATATGGTAATGTTGCGCCGCACAAGAATTCCTTTTTTTTCGCGGATACCTAAACGAACCGAATTGTACGCGTACGTAAGGCGCACTAGTAATTAAACTACTTTGTCGAAGAAAACGATTTGGGTATGCAATTATGTTATAACGTATAAAGGGACCGACCGCTTCAGGAGCGATTTAAATTAAACTTTGAAGTTTCTATGCGAAAAAACTGTACATTTTTGCGACCATAATTCTTATAGCCTTTAAAAAATGTGGGAAAAAGACTAACCGATTATACTAACAAAATTTATACCAAAAGATCTTTCAATAAATTTTAGCTGGATAAACCGCTTTCGAGATTTCTGCTAGTAACTAAACGTTTTTTAGATAACAAAAATAATAAATTTAATAATTCTTTAATACGAGGTGTGTTCAGAAAATATCGGGAATTTTCGTTTTTTGAAACAAATATTTATTTATTCGTCTACATAAATGTTGTCGCCTTCAAAATTGTCCCCATTGGATATTATCTTCCAATACTCGAAACACTTCTAAAACTCGATCTTTGGGATAGCCTTTAGTTCTTTCAGCGATGCGCTTTTAATGTCATCTATGCTTGCAAAACGACGGCCTTTTAAGGTACTCTTTATTTTTGGGAATAGGAAAAATTCAGACAGAGGCATTGTTTATTGTTTGGTAATTGTTGTTAAATTGTTGCTCGAAGGACCATAAAACGATGTTTGTGTTTGTTTGATGTTGTTGTATTTTTGTATTGTTGATTAAAACCACAATAGTGTATGGTTTTTAAATAGATATTTATTTACACATAACTTAAACTAAAACTATTTAAACAAGTGAAATAAAAACTAGATCATTGGCGATCAATTTGGGTAGTCGATACTGCCCATGTGTTGCAATGCTGCTTAATTGAGTGAATGTATTCGAATGTCGTCCTACAGTTCGGGTAGTTTTAAACCCCCTCGCTACTAGACATATGATTGGCTTGCCTCTACAGTGGGAGTGGCAATATAAGCCTGCTTAAATTATACTTAAAAATATACATTTACGTTATAAAGAATTAAAAATTGAAACTTTGCTTTAACAGGCATGTCTGGCGAATATGGAGGCTGGGGCATCATTACAGTATTGTTTTTGGCCAAAATTTTTGTTCATTTAACAATTTTAGAACTAATTTTGCTGCCACGCGTTTCATACCCAAAACATTCGAAAAAATTTCATGGGATGAGCCAATCGATATACCAACATCATCAGCGACTTCTCTGATGGTTTATAACCATTTCTTCCACTTTTTCCATATTTTTATCGGTTGTTAATGTGCTTGTGCGTTCGGGGCGTTCGTCATCTTCAACGTCTTCACGGTCATCTTGGAAACTCTTATACCACTTGTAAACTCTTGTTTTATAAAAGTATACTTATAGCAGACTCACTATAACCTTTGTTAACATTTCACAGAATTTATTTCATTTTTTAAGCAAAATGGAATACAAATTCTTTGATCCATTTCTTTTAACGAACGAAAAATCGCCGAGCTCATAAAACACGTCTAACCTTACAAAGTAAACAATGAAAACAGCTAAAGTTTTTATCATACTTCGGGGGCATGTATACCTACATAATAAAGAAAATTTTATGACAACCGGACCCTCCGAACCCGCGAAATTTAGCAATTCCTGTTACTATATAGTGTACTCTCTAAAAATAAATTAGTCAAAAATGACATTTAATAGTTATTAGTGGCTGCTTTTTTCACTTGTACCATGGTTAACCATGGAATACCATGGTATCCCAAAATTTAACAGCCAATTCTTAGTGGAGCAGTTTTTGAGATATAGTCAATTCCATATTAAATGGAAAACTGACTATATCTCAAAAACTGTTGTACTTTTTTAACTTTTGACGACATTTTGGGATATCATGGTATTCGATGGTTAACCATGGTACAAGTGAAAAAGCAGCCACTAATAACTATTAAATTAGTCATTTTTGACTAATTCATTTTTAGAGAGTAGTGTGGATTAAAAATTCATCATGAATATTTCAGCAGCTGGTACCAACTCGCTACCCATATATACATCTTGACAAAATACAGAACGTGAATTATAATTTATTTGCCTCGTGTTGTGACGTCAAACTGGAGATAATAACATCATTATGTAGACACAATAATGCGGCATTGTTATTTGTTAAATACAAATTCACATGATGTCCTGTAAAAAGATTGGCGATGCATAAAGTTTTTGCTTTTTGTTAAGTAAAAATTTCAATTAAATATTTGTCAGGGAGGGACTGTATTTTAAATTATATACAGTGTGAGGTAAAAGTATGGAACAAATTTATTGAAAAATTCGACTTTTTTTCTACCCCCATTTCAGCAATATGCCATTTATATCTTTTGAGCTGATAGTTTCGGGGATATTAATTATTAAAAGTGGAAAATTTATAGTTTTTAATAATGTTTTATAGTTTTTGTTAAAAGACTTTTTAATAGGGGCTTGATAAAATTAAATGTATAAACTAAAAAAGTTTGACCTTGAAATAAAATATGTTTAGAAAGTTTATGAACACTTTTTAATTTTATCAAAAGTCCATTAAAAAGTCTTTTAATAAAAACTATAAAACATCAAAACATTATTAAAAACATTAAAACATTTTTTAATAAATTTGTTCCACACTTTTGCCTGTCATTGTATATGTTTGTGCCAGGTCTATGATTTCAAAACAAGCACTAAAAATAAAAATTCCATTATTATTTACCAACAAATATTTGTGTTTTAAACAAAATAAAGTTTCTTGTCACCTACTTTATTTATTTTTCTCATAACAACTGATATTTAGTCAAACAATTTTACTTTTTTTCTTTAATAATTACAAATAGTTTATGAACCATTTTAAAACTAACGGTAGACATATAAAGCAATTAAAAATTATGTTGCACATACTCGGTCAGTTTAAAAAGTTAAACTACTTAAAATAATGCGTAAATAAAAATTAAATATTCATTAAAAAAATCAGTTACGAGTAAGCAATAATTTGGCATTTAAACAATTTTGTCTCATAAAATTAAATACTAAATAAATTAAGAGTTTTTGGGATGGTAATTGGATAACGAGATTTCAGTAAATAAACTGCCCAACTAAGCAACTTAGTTTTCCAAAATCGAAATTTGAAATACTAATGAAAAAATAATGTTTTTGTTTTTTTTAATCCATACAATCAAAAAGTGTTAGGGTTAGGTTTGTTTTTATTTTTTTAATTTCCAATACATTACATACGCAGATATTACAAATAACTAGATGGCAAAGTAGACAGTTATCAGACACTTTATTGTTATTGGACAATTAAGATTAATACTGTAAAAACAAGAGTTCTATAAATAGTTACCTTAAAGTCAAATCATTAGATGACGTTGGTCCCAATATAGGACAAAAAAGTTCGCACGTTACTTTGGTGGTAAGATTTTTGTTTTTTTAAGAGCAGGGCTGTGATTAAATTACAATAAAAAATATTTCTAAAAAGTGTACAGATCAGTGTGTGGTATAAATGTGTTGCTCATAGTTTAAACATTGTCACTTTAATGCGTTTTAATTTTAATTCTGAAAGCAAACAGTAAAATGGCCAGTGTCCAGTTACTGGTTGGTAAAAAATGTAAATTTCTATTATTGGACATATGTCCAATATCATACTCTATTTGTATCCCGGACATTATAAATGCTTCACAAACTAGAGTTACCACACTTGATATTTGCAACAAACTATTTCAGAAGTCAGACCAAGAAATTAGTAGTTACCTTCAGAATCCAACAAATTACCTAAAACAGCAATTTATCTTTAAAAAATATTTAAAAATTTATGTTATTTGATGTGAAGTTGTTATGTTTAAATAAATTTGCATGTCCAATAAATTTGATCCGTGTGTCCAATTATTATATAAAATGTCCAATTACTATACTTTTTTGCATGATTTTATAAAACTATTATTAAAAATTTAAATATTCTTATTTTTAAGTAACGTAAATAAAAATTAAACAAACAAACTATCCTTTTTATGTATTTATAAGAAAAAAATTAAATATCACAATTCCTGACTATATAGGTTAATATTATCACAGATAAGATTATGTTTAATTCCATAAATTAGTTTTACGCTGTTAATCCTTATTAGAGATTTTATGTTATGTATTTTTAAGTTTTCATAGAGTTCTTTGGTGTTGGTTAAAATGGGTTTATTGAATATCGTTTTGATAATTTTGTAATTGGTTTAATGTTGTTTGTCCCCAAAAAGCAGTGAGATAGGTTAATTGGGAGTTACATGTGCATTGTAAATAAGATATTTTGTTTTTTTTGTTAAATTTATAAGAATATTGATATGATTCACAGAATTAGTCCAATGTGTTTTATTTCACTAACTTCCTCCAATAGTTCATTTTAAATTTGTAAAACACAGTTTGTTGATAATTCAGGTTTAAATACTATAGAGCTAAAAACTTCCAAAATAAAATTGTTAAATGTTAAAAAATTGTATTCATAAAATTAAATTTTTTTGTTATAATTTCCTATATACCCTGTACATACATAGGTGTATAATACTGGCTGAAAATTTCGACGTTTCAGCTTGCATTCGCTCCTACAACAGTTCTCGGCAAGCAAACATTGCGTGCTCGGGCAGTGTGGGCCCGGTGTGGTACATGCTGCTTTACTCTTAGTTCTGTTCAAAACACGACCAAGTCTGGACTCCCAGCATTGCAGTCTATCGCTGTTTTATCGCTGTTATCTCTTCGCGATATCGCTGAAAAAACATAAACTAATTTTAAGACGCTTTGTGTTTGGTGTTGTATCTATGTGCTTGTTGATAAAGTGCGTTTTGGTGCGTTTTTTCGACTGGGTAGTGTAAAGTCATTTTAGGAGGGTAAATTATTTATAAAAATGTTTAGTTTTAATACGGATGGAACTAACATTTCTTTAAAATAATTCATTTAAACGAAACACTTTTTTGTGGATTTACCTCGCAAGTAAGGTTTTTTTTCAACCTAGTAGTAGTATTATTATAATTCACTTGCTTTATACCAATATGCAAATAAATGTTAAAATATAAATTGTTAACTTATCAGAAGGAAATTTAAATTTATCCTTCAATTTTTAATTACACTGCGTCACTACAAAGTTATACTGTTGTATGTACAAAATTTTGGGCTTTAGAATTCATTTTTTTAATAAAATTTTTGATTAAGTACACTATAAAAATGCATCAGGAAATCCCCTAATTCAATCAAGATCTAATTTACCTAATTAGTTTATTTTTTACGGTAAATAACAAATATAAACTTATAGTCAAATATTATAAAAAATCGAATATTTTTCTAGAAACTGTAAAGTTTTCCTGCCATATTAATATCACTCATATTTAAATATCAGAAACCAATTACAAAAATCGATTATTATAGGATTTCCGGTGATAGTAATAGATTAAATTTAAAAACCTTAAAGCGATAAAAAATTATAAATAAATCATTTGGACTATGTATACGAGGTGTGTTCAGAAAATAACGGGAATTGTTCAATTTCGCGGGTTCGGAGGGTCCGGTTGTCATAAAATTTTCTTTATTATGTTGGTATACATGCCACCGAAGCATGATAAAAACTTTAGCTGTTTTCATTGTTTACTTTGTCTGTGGCAGCCGCTAAGGTTAGACGTGTTTTATGTTCTCGGCGATTTTTCGTTCGTTAAAAGAAATGGATCAAAGAATTTGTATCCAATTTTGCTTAAAAAATGAAATAAATTCTCTGAAATGTTAACAAAGGCCTATAGTGAGTCTGCTATAAGTAAAACAAGAATTTACTAGTGGTATAAGAGTTTCTAAGATGGCCGTGAAGACGTTGAAGATGACGAACGCCCCGAACGCCGATAAAAACATGGGAAAAGTGGAAGAAATGGTTATAAACCATCAGAGAAGTCGCTGATGATGTTGGTATATCGATTGGCTCATCCCATGAAATTTTTTCGAATGTTTTGAGTATAAAACGCGTGGTAGCAAAATTTTTTCTAAAATTGTTAAATTTTGAACAAAATTTTTGGCCAAAAACAATACTGTAATGATGTCCCAGCCTCTATATTCGCCAGACATGCCTCTGTCTGACTTTTTCCTATTCCCAAAAATAAAGAGAACCTTAAAGGGCCGTCGTTTTGCAAGCATAGATGACATTAAAAGCGCATCGCTGAAAGAACTAAAGGCTATCCCAAAGATCGAGTTTTAGAAGTGTTTCGAGTATTGGAAAAAGAGCTGGCACATGTGCATAATATCCAATGGGGACTATTTTGAAGGCGACAACATTAATGTTTCAAAAAACGAAAATTTCCGATATTTTCTGAACACACCTCGTATATGTTTATAGTTTAAGTGAGTATTGATATTGACTCGGAGCGAGTAATTTTTTATACTTGCCTAACCTATAAATCTATCGATAAATTAATCTGCCCCAAAAGACATCAAACTACATAATATGTTTTATTATATTATATTATTAATGTAGTTTAAAATCCTGTTTAATCATTTGTAATTTAATACATATCAAGATCTCTATCTCATGAAATTAAACGGTTATATTTTTTACTTTCGTTTTTTAGATACATTCATTTTAATTCTTACTTCATAAATTAATAAAATATTTTTTTAATTTTGTTAATAATATTAACTAATAATATTGTCCAAAAAAATAATATATTATTAAAATATTTTATCTTCACAAGTTTTTTTTTATTCTTTGGAATTATTTAGAGGTCGTCCATAATTATAATTAAACGTATACAGGGTGTCCTAACTACTTTGTTATTATTGGAACTACAAAGTCGGGTTAATTATCAAATTGGTGGTATTTTTTCTTTTGATTAAAATGATAGAAACAGAAAAATTAATGATATGAAACAATAAAATCAAAAACTAATAACAGTACAAAAACCTTAATAAACATTTCAAACCATTTAAATTAATAACAAAAATTAAATAATTATAAAATATAAAAAAATATTGCATGTGTTATAGAATTTCTACTGACGCAAATCATAGTAAAAACTTAAACATATATTTATCTAAGCTAAAAATTAAACATCTGGTTTTTATTGTGAAGATGAATGATTTAATAAACAGTATGGTGTCATTTAAATAATTGTTAATTCAATTGGTTTAATTTTTATATTGAACTGTTGATTGATTTACAACAAATTTTAATTGAATTGAATTGAATGAATGGCCGGGCATTAAATGATTGTTTTTTGCGTTTAGAAGAATTTCCAAACAAACTTGACATTTTAATTTGATTGCATACAATTTTCCTTTTTGTTTAAATTCAGAGAACACGTAGTGAACAATTTAATCTTAGATGGTATTTATAAATACTTCAATAGGATTCTTCTGCCTAAAGAAGAAAATCTCTTAGTGGAAAAAATATGTAACTTAAATGAAACGAGATACATTTGGAGTGAGGAATTCTAAGCAAATACTGAGATTTTATGTAGTCAATTTTCTGGCTCTCCGAAAATTGCCAAAAAATACATGTGGACTAATAAAAACAAGTAATACTGGATGTATAAACTACCTTAAAGATTAAATAAACTGGACGTTCTCACATAAGATGCAAGTAGCATCATTTTCTTGCAAAACTATTATAACCAACGTAATTTTCTATTTGAATTCTTAAGTCGTAGCACGATAGACATCTAGATTACTTTTTACGTTACTTAAAAATTCTCCACTCGTTCTTCAATAACGTCCGTGTGTTACATAATTTTTAGAAAAATCAACAAAACAATGAAGACTCGGGTCGTAAAATTTAATGACAGTTCATTACACGGGCATGTAACGCCTTGCAAAATTTAAGAATGGGTAATTAGTGCCTTATGCAGCACGTAACTGCTCTTATAAGCAGGAATGCATTTTAGTTATTTTTTATGATTGTTACGCCAATAAGGAAGTATTAACTTTATTGTGTGCTATGATTTTTGCACTTTGTTTATTTGGACTTTGACAGTCGAAAATTTATTTATATATACACTCACAGGCAAAATAATCGATCCACACAAATTTTCGATGAATTTCAATCGCAAATAACTTTTTTATTTGTTTTCGGATTTAAACAAATATTAAAGAATATTGTAGATAAATTAATGGAGAATCGCTCACATTTTAAAAATTACTAAAAAATACACGTACGTTTATAATATACAGGTTTAAACAAAAATATGTTTTTTACCATAAGTTTAAGACACTCTGTAGAGTGGCAAAACCGTATATTGTTCTAAATTAAGTTTTAATTATCAAGTCACATCTATTTTTAACAGTTTTGTTTTTGGTTCACCTTGATATATTTATTTTTGTGGAAAATATGGATTTTTTTAAAAAAACATTGCAATTTCCAATAGTTTTCCTGTATGAAGAACTAAGGTTGCTATGGTCCATCTATAGCCTATGGAGGATGACAGTGACAGTTTTGTTGAATCATCCCATACTTGGACATGTCATATACAGCTTTCAAAAGCTATCAAATTGTTTTTTGTAAATTAATGTGTTAATTTATGTCTTATTACTTTCAAAATAGTCTCCGACTGATGTTGCCCTTTGTACTTTACTGGCTCTGGCAACATCAGTCGTAGAAATATCCATTTTTTAAAGTAAGAAGACACCTCAAAATATAAACATTAATTTTGGCAAAAACAATTTGATAGCTTTTGAAAGCCGTGTATGACATGTCCAAGTATGGGATGATTCAACAAAACTGTCACTGTCATTCTCCATAGCCTATGGATGGACCATAGCAACCTTAGTTCTTCATACAGAAAAATATTGGAAATTGCAATGTTTTTTTTTAAATCCATGTTTTCCAAAAAAATAAATATATCGAGGTGAACAAAAAACAAAACTGTTTAGAATAGATGTGACTTGATAAATATAACTTTATTTAGAACAATATACGGTTTTTCCACTCTACAGAGTGTCTTAAACTTATGGTAAAAAACATATTTTTGTTTAAACCTGTATATTATAAACGTACGTCTATTTTTTAGTAATTTTTTAAAATGTGAGCGATTGTCCGACGTCATTGATTGTAATATGTAGTTAAAAAGTCGTTTATGTTAAATTTTAATGGCTTTTATAATAAGAACTACTATTATACATTGTAAAATTGTTTAGTTTTTTTACTCAATTAAATGTTTCCGCAAAAACCATATTGTGTTTTCCAAAAAAAAATGATGGCATCACAATTTTTGCAACCAAATTCTAAATTAAAAAAAAATCCAATGCAATAAAATATACTAGAAAAGTACGACTACCAAGTAATTAACTTTCCATCGTCTTCAAGCAATAAATCTCATATACCTAATTAGTATAAATTTTGATGGATACCGTTTTACTTACGAAACAGAAGAATTAATTGACCCAGATAAACTAAATTATCTCTCTAAGAATTTTATCTTGACGAATAATAATAGAAAACAGTGATTGCAACTGAATTAAATTATCCCATTGTAGATGTATAAAAATTAATCAGATAAACAATATTATTTTAAACGGTCAAGATTAATCAACGGATTTTTGTTTATAATCGACACTACCCGGAAAAAAAAAGGTTGGATAAAATTGTATACAATTATATACAATTGTATATTATAAGTCTGTATCCTATTGGATACAAAAAAATATTGAGACGATACAGTTCTATATCATATAGAATTATACAGGGTGAGACATTTAACTTGGAAACTTTAGATATCTCAGTTAGTATGCATTTTACGAAAATTTTTTTAAAATAAAAATTAAATGATTCGAGAGGGGAAATCAATCAGTACTAAAATTGGTCCTCGTACTCTCCTCCTTATAGGGGGAACAAGGAGTTAATATTTCCAATGGAACACCCTAAAACATTTTTTCATATTTGTAATAGATGGCGCTGTAATGAAAAAAATCAATTTTGTTCGATTTTTCTTCTGTATAAAATTCTCCAATAATTTTTCTATAAAAATATCACTTTTTTTGGTACTCTTATTAAATTAAATCTGATTGTTTTAAGTACCCACGATTTTTTAACTAATGTTTAAGTTTTCTTTGGTTTAAGTTTTATACATTATTTCATTCGGTGAAATTATCAATTTTACAATTGTATATGATAATATACAAGTATATACAATTGCATACAATTTATAAGTATACTTTAAAAAATGATTGGATAGAATTTTGTTCAATCATATGCAATTTTAAACGATTGGATATGATGATATACAAGTATATACAATTGTATACGATTTTATAAGTACACGATAAGAAATTATTGGATAAAATTGTATCCAACCATATACAATTGTATACGATTGGATATTATAATATACAAGTATATATAATAATTGTATGTGATAATATACAATTATTTACAATTGTATACGATTGGATATTGGATATATCATTGTATACTATTCTATAAAATGTGTTATATAATTTTGAATATAATTCTTTATGATTATATCCAATTAATAAGGACAAATACAAGTTTTGCATATAATCGTATCCAATCTTATACAACTGTATATAATTGTATACAATTCTATCCAACCATTTTTATCGGGTTTGATTAAAAATTAAAACAATTATAACTGTGTTGTCATTTAGTTTAATAAGTAAAGCGAGCAACATAAAACATAAAAAATTCAAATACCTCACAGTAAAGTTATAGTTCAGGTTCTTTGTTATCTGTTTTGCAAGTTTAAGTTATGACCGCGCGTCAGACAGCTTTATTTGTTGCTACAAATTGACAATGATTGGCTGGGATATTTTATAAAATATATCAAACGTTTTGCAGGGCTATTGCACAAGATCTGTAATTTATATACGCTAAAAATATCCTTTACCAACTAGTAAATAGTGCTTCAAAAACTATGCCCCCCTTCAATCTAATTAATTGAAATTGATCTCTATGCAGAGGCAAAGTCAAGGATTACTTTAGTGTGAACAGGAAGTCCAATAAAATTTAATAATATTCATTTAATATTTCATTGTTTATAATCGTATTACTTTTTAAGTACGTTTATAACATACGTCAGAATTTATATTAATTAGATTCGGGCACGATATTAGCCGCTATGAGAAAATGTTGAAAACATTCTAGGTTTTAGTTAAGGGTACTTAAAATACATTTACAAAGATAAGAAAGATTCTGGTTTCCGAGTAAAAAATTATTAAAGTTGCTAAATTATCAATCTGTCATTCTCGTCTAGAGGATCCGATCTAGAATTTCGTTTTTAAAGTAAATTATTAAAGAAAACAATGTTTTCATTGTTTACTTTGTCTGTGGCAGCTGCTAAGGTTAGACGTGTTTTATGAGCTCGGCGATTTTTCGTTCGTTAAAAGAAATGGATCAAAGAATTTGTATTTTGCTTAAAAAATTAAATAAATTCTGTGAAATGTTAACAAAGGCCTATAGTGAGTCTGCATGCTATAAGTAAAACAAGAGTTTACAAGTGGTATAAGAGTTTCCAAGATGGCCGTGAAGACGTTGAAGATGACGAACGCCCCGAACGCACAAGCACATTAACAACCGATAAAAACATGGAAAAAGTGGAAGAAATGGTTATAAACCATCAGAGAAGTCGCTGATGATGTTGGTATATCGATTGGCTCATCCCATGAAATTTTTTTGAATGTTTTGGGTATGAAACGCGTGGCAGCAAATTTTTTCTAAAACTGAACAAATTTTGAACAAAATTTTTGGCCAAAAACAATACGGTATTGATGCCCCAGCCTCCATATTCGCCAGACATGCCTCTGACTTTTTCCTATTCCCAAAAATAAAGAGAACCTTAAAGGGCCGTCGTTTTGCAAGCATAGATGACATTAAAAGCGCATCGCTGAATTAACTAAAGGCTATCCCAAAGATCGAGTTTTAGAAGTGTTTCGAGTATTGGAAGAAGAGCTGGCACATGTGCATAATATCCAATGGGGACTATTTTGAAGGCGACAACATTAATGTAGACGAATAAATAAATATTTGTTTCAAAAAACGAAAATTCTTTTTTAATAATTTTTTCTTTGTAGTGAACTTTATTCCTTTAACAGAACTAATAATTCGTTTTCACAACTCATTTTAAGATTTTAAATAACACTGCATAAAGATATGTCACTGCAACTGTCGAAAGCGAAAAGCGTCACCATAGAAACCAACTATCAACAACTCGCTGACATTGTTAGGCGCCTTTACAGATTCGAAAAATAATAATTTTTATGTTTTAACTGTTTTATAATTAAGTGTAACGTGAGGTGTTGCTGGCTAATAACTCTTGATATCGAGTTAAAACCAAAAAAGGATCTATTTAGCATAGATTGAACGAAATGCTAATTTTAATTTGTAGTTCATAGCAATAAATAATTCTGCTTTCGTGAAAAATGCAAAACAAGTTTTACAAAGCATGAATAATTATGGAGCACATACAGAACAATTAATAATGATATTTTTATGTCTATGCTTGCCGTATATAGGAAAGTAATTTTATGTTGTGGTGTTCGTGCGACTAATGTATTAGCTGTAGTTGGTTTACTACATTAACGGATAGAAATAAATAATATATTTTTGAGGATTTTTTCTGAGAATATTGAAAATTAAAATAAGAAACTTATTTTATTGGCACAATTTTTGTGTAAATTGAAAATTAAGTGCGTTCGATTAAAATATTGGTTCATATTTTATGCAAGTAGGTATGTAATTGATATTTAAAATTAATTTGTTTATATACAGGTATACCTGCACCCAGTTAATATATGCAAATGTGGCGATATTAAAACAGAAAGTTTTTTATAATTTGTACTAAAAAGCTGAACATAACACCATTGTGTCAACCACATAAACCCGCCACAACAAACTATTATTTTTTACATATACATATATAAAGTTACTTATATATAGTATTTGGCTCAGGGGAAAGCAATTACATATTCCAAGTTAATAAATTAAAGTTTGACTGCTATAGCCGGTGAGATCATTTACATAGCAATTAGAAATATTTCACGTTGTTTCGAAATCCACTGACGAAAACTTGAAATTGCATGTTTCCCGCTCATTTAAATAAATCTTACATTGATAAATTTCAGAACGTTTAATATGATTCAATCGACGCTTTTATCTCCAATTAAACTAATTGAATGGCCCATATGGTAATTCAGTTGTCTCTTAAAAATGACTAATTACCCAATTATCAGTGAAAAATTTTACAAGCTACACTTTATCCTCATTTATCTGCCTCAAATATTTTCCGGAGGCTTTTTTCATCGAAAATTGATATTGCACATTTTTTTTTGGAAATTGGGAACTTAAATAAAAAGATTTTTGATTAGAAAAGTTGCTTTATTAATCATTTTCTAAACAAAAAAAATAACAAATACCTACATAAATTAACACAATAATATAATAATATACTACAATATAATACCCTTTACTATAATTTATATTACTATTTGGGACAACTATCTTGTATATTGCCAGATACTATGCATATTTAGTAATTTTTAAATATCCGTGTATGTTAAACCTTAAGTTAAAATATTATTATTCTCAACCAATTTTGTTTTTAATTCTTATTATAATTAGATTTTTTTCATTACTAATAAGTATAGTAAATTTTAAAATATTATGCTGCCATTTTAAATATAAAATATTTTAAAATCAAATATTTTTATATGTAAACAATTAAAAATTATAACATATTTATTGTACTTTTTAATATACAAAAATGTTATGAGAAATAATTGAACCTATAGGTTCAATTATTTCTCATAACATTTTTGTATATTAAAAAGTACAATAAATACACCTCGCCAAAGTTTTTTGTTTTGAGTGCGTTCCATCAACTTCAAATACCGACAGACATGTGTTTTGACCTATATTGGGTATCATCAGTGTCGACACGACACTGTCGACCAACTTGTAGTAGTGGAACACACCCAAAACAATGAAATACCTGAGCTTATATAACATGGTTGGTAAGCCAACAGAGGCGAGATGTAAGAACATCACGTGATCCACACCGTCTAACGACGCGTCGCGACGTGGCCTTTGCCGCAATCGGTACATACTATAGTAAAAAATATAGTAAAAATAAAGATACTATGTTTAAGGTAAATAAATAATATATTTAAATAAAATATACAATATAGTAACTCATGACATTTTAATCATTCAATTTTCTTAGTTTTTTCAATAAACTTTCTTGACCCATTACTGGTAATACTTATAAGAAAGAATTGAACCTACTTGGTTGCATATATGCAACATTTTAAAATGCGGAGCCTGGGAGATTCCGTTGTGACATTTCATCGGTACCTGAGATAAATATGTCAAAATATTGGGATTTTACAGAAATATGCTTGTATTTCTGAAACCTTACTATTTAGGTATAGGGAATGGTTATAACAATCAAAATGTAATTCATTTTCCTATTTGATTATGTAAAAATATGCATACCGTTCCATTGAAAATAAACAAATTATTAATGTTTGAAGTTAACTAAATTTAACACGATTTTTCTCTGGTTTTTGACTATAAATATGAAAGTTTCAGACATGGAATCTTTAAAACAATGTTTTAAGATTCCAAAAATCCCCAGCATACCAGCAAACCGAATATCAAAAAAGTTATAAACTATCTTTAATGAAGGTGCAACTGTCAAAATTTTACGAAAAAAATTATTAACTCGAAAACTATTAAGTTTAGGTATAGGGAATGGTACAGCAATTTCATTAAGAATTTCACGAGGAATTTAAAAAAATGTACAGGGTGTTCCATTGGAAATAACAAAGTTGATGTCGCTTCCGGTTAAACCGGAAGAGGAATTTTATTCAAAATAATTTTAAAAGGTAGATTAAATTGTACAATAATTGCTATAAAAATTTCAAATTGATATCCTCAGCCGTTCTCCGTAAACGTCTAAGGTACCATCGCTGGTGAGACACCCTGTATATTATTTATTTACCTTAAACATAGTATCTTTATTTTTACTATATTTTTTATTAATGTGTAATATATTATATTAGATGTATTTGATTAAATCATATAGTAAATATTAATATTTGTAGATAGTAAAATCAATTTACTATACGAACATATTAAAAATTAAAATATATATTATACATTTATGATTTAGTAATATTGGTGTTGTAATCCTTACTAAAATTGTATAATAAAAAATAGTATTTTGTATTACAATCTTAATATTGTATTGACGAATATATAATATTGTTACCCTAAAAATTTGTTAAAGTAAATTTTACTATATTTTTTTTTACCATCTAAAATTTACTATACATTTCTCTCCGCAGTACAGTACTGCAGTACATATATATGTACTGCGTCTTTTGTTTTTGTTTTTGCCGGAACACATCCGTCAATTGCAGTTGATAGATGGGCGAAAAAACAACCTCCAGATTACAATATTCGACCAGTTAAACTTAATAGCGGTCGAACAATAACATAAAAGGTATAATTTGGTTCTGTAATAGCGAATTTAAATGATTTATCATTAAGGTTTTAAGCGCAAAGCCAACTTATCTCGGAATAAAAAAATAATTGGCAAAAAAAAGCTATAATCTTATTTATGAGATTTCATGTTCTTTTACATATTACAGATTCTTGCTATGGCAAAAAACGCAAAAATAAAATCCATGATGTCCAATTATCTGGTACATCTTACAGCTACCAAAAAAACCGTTGTTTTTTAGTTTATGTTGAGTATTTTTTCGGCGAATGTTTCTTAAGGGGGCATTCTGCTTCTCTATGTATACATAAAATAAGTTTTTAAAAATTGGGGTCTCAATACAAAGTTTGGATATTATTTTGTCGACGTGTATTTTTTAAAACCATAAACGTCATAAACTGCGGTGTCTTTTTCATCACTTAAATATAAACGACCCTTAAAAGCTCAGTTGATGTTCCCTTAAGAAGAATAAAAGCAAAAATTTCAGTTGTGACCGCGGAAAGCCGATTGATAGATGGAGTAGGAAACCTGCCAGTTGTTAACAGGTGGTTTGCGATCTCGAGAGAGATATAAACTGTCTTCTAGTGCTGTAAATTGCACATTTTTCATGCCTTCTCTTCTATATAAAGTCCATTAAAATTTTACATTTAATGTAGAACCGACTGAAAGGTGTGAGTTGTCATAGGCTGTCTAGTATTAAATGTTATTCTCGTAGATCAAATTATATTTATATATAAATAACTAGTTATAACAGTTATACTATAACTATAAGTACTTGACTATGGTTTCGCGTAAAAATCGATCAAATTTTGGACATTTCTTTGCAAGTGATACCAGAATTGAATATATTTTTTTAACCTTGTTTCTACATCTAAATGGGACATTTTTTTTTGAAATTTTCGATATTTTGTAAAAACATTTTTATTTAAAAACGTATTGATTTGAAATTAAGATAAAATTTAGACCTTATTTAATGGCAATAAATCCACGTAATATTTTTTTAGATTTTAACATACAGAGGACAATTTAATTTAAAATTTTATCATTTTTTAACAGTTAAAAAAATCAAAAAGCAACGTTGCTTTTGAGTATATCATGTTAAAGTACTGATAATTAACTATTATTTGATATATAAACTTCTACATGCAAATTATTTTCTACGTGAGACATCATTTTTAAGTTAGGCCTTCAAAGGGCATAATACTAACGAGTTTTACAAAGTATATATTATTTTATCTAGTTTTATTATTACATATTATACATTATATACTACATGTAATATATTATATATAAAATTACATTTATTTATAAATTTAATTTTTTTTCAAGTTTACTAGTTTTGATCATAGTAGGCATCATAGGTATGGTAACCTACCATTGGAAGCATAAAAGATAATATGACAGTTCAGTTTATAATTTGACAGATTGCGTTTTAATTTATAAGTGTACAAAAAACTCAAAACATTAATTTATTAAAAATGAATAAACTAAATAAGTTAGAAATTATAACCTACATTCATTTTAGTTTTTGCCCCACAACCAAGCTTCAATTTATTTTTTACTCGATAAGCAAGCTTCAATTTTAATTCCAAACCGAGGAAAGTAATATTTACCCAATAAACAAATTATAATAAATAATTTAATTTTTATGTTGCGATCGCCTATTTAGTTTATTTCGCTTTTTTGTAATTAGTTATTTTGCATTTTTTTATATTTAATAAAATGCTGTACAGGGTGTTTCTGGAGAAACGCAAACAATATGGATTTGAAATTTTAATATTTGATTTAGACTATACCTAAAGTCAATAGTTTTCAAGATATTAATTTTTTACGTTAAAATTTTGCTAAATGCACGTCAATCAAAAATAGCCTCAATTTTTTTTGTTATTATGTTTGCTGACATGGGGTTTGAATTTTTGGAATATTAAAACATTGTTTAAATAATTTAATTTTTTAATGGTTTTTCAACAAATATCTCGAGAAAAACCATTTGAAATTAGGCAAAATTCGGGGCAGTTCAGGGCTCTCACACTTTCTGCCCGTGTAGTGTATACTATTTTTCTCACTACCTCGGCCGAAAATACAACCCGGCCGAAAATACGGAAAAAAATTAAATGTGTATATCGAAACATATTGATGCCTGCCCAAATTTTGAGGTTATATTAGTGTCGTAATCAGAGTTGCATATGTTGAGCACACGACTAAAAAATTTTTACTCTCGCTATTATAGAGTGTGCGCGTATAGCTTGACCAATGCAAGAAACGTAAACTTTCTGCCGTGGAATCGGGGACGAAACAACGTATTTTCAGTCGAGGTAGTAAGAAAACGTCATTTATGTGTTATGCTATACTTAATAATAGATACCTACATCAATATTTGTAAAAAATGACAAAATGTCAATTTGTCAAATCTACATTTTGTCCAAATTTTTAATCGATACGTTTTGAAATAAAAAAGTTAAAAAAAAATTAAATTTCTTAATTTTTAACAGTAAAGAAAAAAACAAACAGTTGTCAATAGAAGAGATTTTTTTTTTGAGAAAAGTAATGAATTTAGATGGAGAAATAAGGTAAAAAAGTTTCAATCGATTTCTTGAATCCTTGCAAAACCGTAGTTAAGTTTAATTGTAGATACATCAATTATTGATTAACATTAAGATAACCTTATATTTAAATAAAAACTTGTAAACTAAATGTTCTACAAGGATAAGCGGTGCTTTTAAATTTTAATTATATCTAATTAGAGTACATAAACTAATCCTAGGTACAGCAACGTCATCGTTCGACGACGGTGGTCAATGCATGGCTGATAACGTTGCGGGTAGCGTACAGCGTTCAAACTCTGCGTTAATTAAAAATTACTGATCGTGAGTAGAGTTGAAAAATGTTAAAAATGTGTAGACTCCTTTGAGGATCTATAAAAAATATTGTAAATATCATTTAAATTAATACATTTAAAGAATATACTTACCTTTACAATGAGTTCTCTGGACATCACTGCAAACGGTCCTATGTTAATTTGCAAAGGTTTTTGCGCTCTAACATTCATAAAGTACAGTTTATATCTTGTATTTCTATCAAAATTCAACCAGTTTGATAGATATGCTGCCTGTGATATTTCTCGACTCTAAAAATACACAATTAAACAGAATGGGCCGTTGAAAAAAGTCCCGCAAGGTTTAAGGCTTTTTATGTGAAAAAATTACAGTGTTAAAATTAATGTGTAAATACAGTTAATTTTTCAAAATTTCATTTCTTTTCAAAATTTCATTTCGATGAAGTTATGCCAAATGCCTCAATGGGAGAAAAAGTATATCGCCTTATGGAAATTTTTGGAGGAACAAAAGTAACGTTTTTGGTTTTACAAATATTAAGTCACACAATATTTTCAGCTAAGCAGATCAAAATTTTTTGAAATTTTAAAAAATAAGTAGGAAATAAAAAAAGAAAAAATAAAAATTATTTGCTGTTAGGGCAACCTTTTAGTGAAAAATCAACTAGTTAATTTTCCTGTCTTTGAAAACCAAACCAAACCAAATGGTTTGAAAAAGATAAGAAATTATCACGAAACTTTTTCTTCTTTTAATTTGCAAGTTACTGATCATTAATATTCCTGGACAATACATACATTATAAATATTATTAAGCCATTACAAGTATTAACGTCCAATATTCACCACTGGATTCCAATGATTGGACAACATTAAGGTGTGTTCACATAAAATTTTAATTTCTTTTATATAATTTTTTTTCAAAGCAAAGATTATTATCCGCTAGGAATACTTTGTCTCTTCTGGGCCGTAGTCACCTATATTTAACTACTTTTTTAGATTTTACTAGGAATTTTGACAACTCAACCTAACTCAACTCGACAAACGTTCAATGTAACCTACAAAAATTTAAACATAACCACAATTACATTATAATTCAGATGTTTGAAACACTACATTTAATATAACTTTTTCCTGAAAGTTAAAAAAAAATGAATGATGAAATGTAAAATTTATGTTTATAAAGACAAACCTTTACTAATTGTAATATATTGTTGGCAAGTTGTAAGGATAGAGTTGAAGAATCGATGAGCATTAAAAGGCTGAACGATTTATTAAAATTATTTATCAACCTTAAAAAAATAGATATTTTGGTATCAAGGCATTAAAGTCGAATTTTTTTATCACGAATGTGGAAATTATTTGCCTAGGCGAAAGCCGGGGCAAATAACCACGTGAATGATAAAAAATGACTTTAATGCCGAGGTGCATATTAAATGGTATCTGAAATCACATTTAATAATACTAATAATTAATATTGATAATTGAATCAAATGTCATTTGATTATCAAATTAAATGTTATTTTATGTAGGAAGTGTCTACGTATACTGTTTGTTGCGACGGTTATTATATCGATGGTTATTTGACAAAACATCGTAAGCGACAAAACCTAAATTTTACAGGAGAGATTTTTTTTTGTGTGGGAGTTATTTATCTGAAAACTGTAGAATGTAGAATTCAAATATTTAAGTAAGATCGAATCCAATCTAAAATTTTCATTAAATTTTGTGGCATGCGATATTTTATAAGAACATCTTTAGGAAAAAATAAAATTAGTCTTGTCGCTTAAGGTAGTTGTCGTGCTTTAAGCATACCATCAGAAAATTTTGAATTTTTGTATACTTATTAAGGACATGACATACAATTATCCTTAAAATTTGAAGTCGATTGACCGTCTATAACCCGAGATAAATTCAATTAATAATTGGATAATTAACATGGATTGTATACGCTTTCTGTAGTTCTGTACCAGTTTCTGTACCAGTTTCTTAACTTAACTAACTGTCAGAAGCTTTCAAAAAACTAACAGTCTTTTGATGTATTTTTGCTGAATTAAAAAAAATAATTATAAATTTTTGACCGTCCAATTATTGTTTATAAATAACCGCTTAAAGTTCAACAATTTGTAAAAAGTATACATCACTAGTGTCAGATAAAAACAACTTGGCAACGCTGTACGCGAGTATAGGTATTATTTCCGCAGTAAATTCAAACAAACTGATTCAGTCTCTCTATTGCTTGAGCATAAGCGACGTTGCCGGATTAAAACTTATGAAAATATTTGAAAGTTTTACGTAAAGGTTACGTCTCCAGGGTACAGTCTTGCGAAAAAATTATAAATCACTTAGCTACAAGCTCGTATACTTTTACGGTGCGTATAATCTAAAAATTTTTGACAACATTGTACCACGACAACTTCCTTAAGTTACATTTACGTTACTTTGTGGGATATAGATTTGATGATTACTTTTGTCAAAACATCGTTAGCGACATTTATTTTTTAATTTTATTATTAAATAAAAAAAATTACAAAAAAAATGATTTATAAAATACCACCAACGATATTTTGCCAAACAATATTTGAAAATAAAATTCTACATTAGCTTTCTTTGAAAAAAACAAACGATTTTTATTCACAAATCTGGAGCCACCACGATGCAGGTAAACTCACGAATAATCTGTATATAGCGGGAATAACGCCTTAATAGATCAAGGCGGGAGCACAATATTATCGTAAGCGACACAATGTTAAATCGCAAACGCCATGTCTCGGAGTTGCTTACGATTATTTGTCGGGACCATATAGGCGCTTACGTTATAAATCGGTAACAAATTAAAAAGAAGAGGCGCTTACAATAATAAAAATATTCAAACTGACCAATATTAGATTCCAAAATTGGGATAACTATTATTTTAACATGTGCAGTTAATCGTAACTGACACTTTGATAAAATAAAAAGTAATTCAACAAAATTGTCGCTTACGATGTTTTGTCAAATAACCCTCGATATATTTGCCCGCCGCGGCGATTTTTTAATCTAATTAATAAAATTAACAACATTTTATAAAAGGGTCCATTCGACCTCCGAGATTGTTTTTTTTAATATTATTTAGTTGCTGCTGAGGAGCAGTAGACACATCTTAAAATGTATAATTGGTTGCATACAATACTCGTATTAAATCGGCAGTAACGTTCTCCTTACCTCATTGCCGATTGTTGATCACTTTAATGCCAATTTCGGATAAAATTTAATATTTTTTTCGTTTTTAAATAAAAATACTTACTTAATAATGTACTGGTGTCTCATGATACATTCAAGGACAAACTTATTTTGAGCTTCCCGATCATCCAAACCAACGAACTTTTTTGAAAATTCTTCAGCATTGATGATTAAATACTGTAAAATTTTCAACTCCACCGAAATATAACAAAATACGTTAATCAAATAAAGCTGCGAAGCAACAAAATACACAGCCAGCCCCCATGACATAACAAAAAATGCTATAGAAGTAATCCAGTATAACCTGTAGTCGTGCTTTGCGTTCCATGGTACGTAGCTATCGAAAGGCATGGGATACACAGTACCTTCAGGTTTGTTTTTAAATAGAAATATGTTCATGATGGTGCCAGCACAAAAACTGACCATACATATCCAACACATGCAAATGTATGGGTATGAGTTTGAACGTCTAGCCGACTTCACCATCATTTTTGTTATGGTTGTATTTTTTATGCTGTGGATGACTCTCTCGTTTTTAATCAAGCTCAGCAGTAGTTTCGATCCAGACTCCCCTTTGTAAAAACTCATTTTCAAAAGTGAGTTACTGTATAGTACTGCCAGATTCAAAGTGTTGGGCAAATTTTTCCACTCTTTTTTAGCTATGGTTTCAAAAACCCTTCCAATCAAAGTTAACACGAATAAAATGGTAAATATTTGCATTATGTACTCAAGAATTTTTGTTTTCGTTGTTTTTTTCAAAGGTTCTGGCCATATTCCACTGGCTATCATTAATGGTCTTAACGAATCAAAGTGGGAAACAAAATTTTCTAAAACACTACATTATTTATTTTAAATTAAAGTATCTAAATTTAAAATAAATGAAATGAAACTCACCTTTTCTTTGTAGCTTGTTGATAAGCTTTTTTATAAACATTGTGAACTTGTCAGCACAATAGTTGCTGCTGTATAGGCATATTTTTCCATTATATCGGTAAAAATATAAAAGGGTATTAATATTTAATAAGTTAAAATTATAATGTTTCACAATCTTAAAGTGTAGACGGTCATCGAGCAATTTTTTAAATATTTAAACACTATTATTATATCGTCATACAATATTAAATATTAAGACATAATTATTATCTAAAGTATGCATTTTTTATAAGAATATTAAAGTATATATTAAATCATTACCTTAGAAGGTCAGAAATCAAAGTCCCCATAAATGTTAAACTTAATTTAGCACTTAAAAAACTTTATTGTGCTTTAAAACAAAAAAATAACGATCATTCCAAGAAACATTATATTTGCAAATGCTTTTTTGTTTTATTTAAATTGGAGGTTGTTACAAAATTAACAAATGACAAATCGAATGAATTATATACAATGTATATTTTATACATGGACTGTTGTCAGTTTGTTTTTAGTGAATAATTAACATTCATCATTAAAGCTTAAGACACAACTTAAATTGTTTTAATTCGAATTTGCAGAGGTTTTTGATTTGCAATATAATTATTTTTATTTTTTGTTTTGAACTTTGATTCATGTCCATCAATTTTGAAGAATAAATAGCACTGTAGACAAGATATCATATGGTAGTGTCAAATCCATGTATAAAAATGTTACTTTTTAAAAACAATTATTTTAAATAACAACTCAAGTAAAAATTAAAACTATTGTCATATGTTATAATTAAAACTAATGTCATAAGACGTCCCTTACAATAAATTGTCCGAGTGCGACAAAATGACGTCTTATGACATTAGTTCTTTATGCTATTTTATCTATTTTGCGAAAATTCTGTAAAAATATGATTCTATAGCTTAAATTTAATTTGGTCGAATTTTACTTTAGATAGTTGGTACCACAGTCATTGGTTTGACAGTTAATATCAAAATCGATTCGCCATGCCCTCCTTAATTTACTTATTTACAATATGCGGCTGTTAATGTTAAAGAAGAAAAAAAGGATTTTTTTTGTGTTAAACAAAATTTATTGCCAGAAAAGTCTCGTACGTACTAGAAATATCATAAAAATATTAAAACCAATATGGAAAATACTATAATGTTTAAAGTATAGCCAACCTATAAAATCAAAGTTTTGGGTGGGGTAAAGTATCTCATTACAGCACCGAAAGCGGTGTTATAATGAAGTCATTTTGAACGCAAAATAGATAAAGACTATTTGAACATGAATTTAACTTGTTTTTAGAATCCTTGTAGATTTTTATCCGAGTAGCCCCTGTATTATTGTAAATCTTAAATTATAAATTACATTTTACGAGTAGTTGGTATGTAAATGCCTATAATTATTTTTATTAATCTATACATATTTTATGATTTTATAATATAAAAATGTCTAGTTACATTTTAAAAACAATTATTTTAAATAACAACGTTTTTAAAGTAAAAACTAAGACTACTACTAAAACTCACAAAATTCCTAAAATTTGGCTTAAATCATGAAAACTCCTAAAATTCTCCTAAAATTGCCATCAATCTCCTAAAACTTCTAAAAATTAATTAAATATAGGCCAACCTGACTGTATTTAATTAAGGTAGTTGTCGTGCTAAAAAAATCTTTTTTAAAAAGGAATTTAAAAAATATGTATTTTTGTCATACGCTCCCAAAAATAGCTATTATACGGTCTCGCGGCGATTTTTCAATCTAATTAATAAAATTAACTTACTATTTTTATTAAACAACATTTTATGAAAGGGTGCAATCGACCTCCGCGACGGTGCTTTTTTTTTAAATATTATTTAGTTGCTGCTGAGGAACAGTAGACACATATTAAAATGTATAATGGGTTGCATACAATACTCGTATTAAATCGGCAGTAAAGTTCTACTTTACTGTCGATTTCTTTTACTTTACTGACGATTGTTGAATACTTTACTGCCGATTTCGGATAAGTATTTTTAATTTTCTTTTAAATGATAGCTAAAATAGTAAACAATCTAATTTCTGCTCTATATTGCAAACTTCATATTTTTTCTATTATGAGATTTTTGGGTATCAAGATACACATTACAATTATTTTTAGTTATTAACTAAACAGTTAAAAAATTTTTTCTTAAAATATATGGATAACATCATTTGACTTTTGCCTAATTTTTAGCCAAATCTATCGACGCGTTTTTTTAAATAAAATTAAGTGTGGTGAAATTTCTACTTGTGTATATACCTCAGAAAATTTCTATTTCCCATTTAAATAACATGGGAAATTTTGTTCTGTTTCTTTATAATTTTCTAGCTCACAAACTAATTAGCAGATTTTTATGGGCGATATATATTCTTGTGGGAAATTTAACGCTCTACAAAAAATGTCTCCTATCATTTTTCGATAAACCAACGGGGTCAAAAGATATTCAAAGTCGAAGTTAAATTTATATCATAATTGCATTTTTTACTTCAATTTTAGGCAAATTTATTAGTTGGTTATTATCAAATATAAAAAAAATCATTCAAAAAATCAAAATTACCATGTTCAAGCCTTTTAAATTAATTCCACTAAAACACCTACTATTTCTGGAAAGAATTCATTAAAAAGGATTTTAATCGATCAAAAAAAAATGTAATCAATTGAAGGGGTTAGAATCAAAAGGGTATAAGTAACATTTTCATTTTTTGGAGATATTTGAAGTTAAAGTTATGTTACCATAAAAAAGTAAAGAATTTTGTTTAGTATTGTTTTTCTACTGGATAATAGAGGTCCCTAGAAGTATGAAAATTACTTAAATCCTTTTCATTTAGATACGTCGGAACCTTATCTTTCACAAAACGAACTTATCTCCTAAATTAAAGAAATTGCACTTATACCCTTTCTATTCTAACCCCTTCAATTCTTAAAATAGTAGGTGTTTGAACATAGTAATTTTGATTTTTTGAATGATTTTTTTTATATTTGATAATAACTAACTAGGAATTTGCCTAAAATTGAAGTAAAAAATGCAATTATGAAATTTAACTTCGATTTTGAATAACTTTTGAACTCGTTGGTTTATCGAAAAATGATAGGAGACATTTTTTGTAGAGCGTTCAATTTCCCACAAGAATATATATCGCGCTTAAAAATCTGTTAATTAATTTGTGAGCTAGAAAATTATAAAGAAACAAAACAAAATTTCCCATGTTATTTAAATGGGAAATGGAAATTCTCGATGCGCGTCCTCTAAATATTAAAATTAAGAGCTCCGGTTTTTACAGGTGTCTTTTTTTGGTACCGTGAACATATTTCAGTGCGAAATTTCAGGAAAAAAAAAATAGTTGATTTTTTTGAACCAGCCTAGTGCACTGTTCAAAATTATAGCTAATTTTTACCTAAAATATTAGACTATAGTCTAATATTTTAGGTAAAAATTAGCTATAATTTTATATATAATATATATAAAATATCAGTTAAAGAATTCACTAATTTAAAAGGGGAATATTCTGAATTCATTCAAGCAGTTTGCCTTAAAAAATCAATGATCCTATATATTATATAGGATCATTGATTTTTTAAGGCAAACTGCTTGAATGAATTCAGAATATTCCCCTTTTAAATTAGTGAATTCTTTAACTGTTATTTTTAAAGAAAATTATACAATTAATTAAGCAACATTACTTAGATCGTAAGGGATATTGCCTGAGAATAAAAGAATAAATTTCCTGTTTCTAAGACAATTTGCTTAAATTTTAAGGTAGATTTTAGTCAAGTTTTCAGGCAAATTATATATATTTTTAGTGAAAATCCTAGCATAGCAATTTTCTTCCAAGTTAGGACTCCTTCATATTTATGTCCTAGGCAAATTAACAACGGCGGTTCCGGTAGTACATGTAGTACCGGAACCCTTTAAATAATCCCAACCCTCCAGGGTTGGGATTATTTAAAAATAAATTGGGGTCATTGGGAATTCCATTTACTTTGGATTACTTAACTATAGCACTATAGCACTATTGTATTCAAAATGTTCACTTATAGCACAATAATTGTTACCTATGTTGTTATATCAATAGCACACAACGCGGTCTTTAAGCTTTCATTGATTTTGGCATTCTTGTGGACAATATAGGCGCGAATATTTATCGTAAAACGTCGGTATTATTGCAAGTACGTCACTAATATTTAAAGGAATTTACCTAAATTAGTTCAATAATTTGCCATAATAATTTAGAAGAATTACCTAAATTAAAAGCAAAATTGTCGTACCTGAAAGTAATTGAGATGTTGACTTTTTTTTTGTACTTTTTTTGAACAGTGTGTAGAGGTGTTCTTAAATATCTAAATTTAGCTGTGGGAGCCCTGCTATTAGAACATGAATTCGACTTGTTTTTAGAATCCTTGTACAAAACCTTCTTAAAATGACTGCACTTGAATCCAAGTGAACAAACCTAACCGTATAGTGACCGAGTGACAAAAAACTTTAAAAATGACATCGCACTTTCGTTCGGCAACCCCTCCGCCCATCCCGGTGCACCCCACGCGACCCAAATCCTTGATGGAGACCCTGCTGGTCGCCAAAATGGAACAGGTGGCCCTAGGCCACCCCGGCAGGCCCTTCTTGCGAACCGACAGCGCCGATTCGAACAGTTCGATGGGATCTGTGAACTCTGCGACCAGTGATGTGTGCAGGTGCGACGATTGTTTGCTCGGCATAGCGGATTTGTATGCGCAGGAGCACGGGGCGGACGACGACAGTAAAAAAAAGAAAAAGGTATGTTATCATAACTGTCAAAAAATAATAATAATAGGCCCCAAACTGTCTAAAATAAGGTTTGGTCCAAACAAACAAGTTATTGCAAACATCTAATACTTTATTAGAGCTGAGTCAATCCAAATGAAAACAACAAAAAATAATTTAAAAGTGCGCTGCATGATTTTTTATTTTAATGAAAAAAATTGAGGAAGATCTTTTAGGTATCATATACAGTGTGTATTAAAACGAATAGATACACTTAAATAAAACAAGTGCCAAACCCCGCCCACTGTGGTAGGGATTGAATTATTTTTGTTTGAGAATTTATAGGTTTTATTTTTATCGAATTCTTTTGTTTTCGGCCATTTCAAGCGCGCGAAACGCACGAATTACAAAACTGTTTTTATAAAAAAAATTGTAGATTATTTATTATATAATATTTTGGCATCAAAATTGTCAAAAATATTCTTCTTTTATTAGGTTATACATTAAATAAAAAAAAACGCAAGAAATATTTTTAAAAAGTAGATATAATTTTAATAATTGAAAGGTGTGGACGGGACAAAAAAAAGATTTATCTTGTCCCGTCCATCCCCTGACAATTATTGAAATTATCTCTACTTTTATAAAATATTTCTTGCGATTTTTTTTATTTAATGTATAGCCTAATAATAGAAGAATATGTTTGACAATTTTGATGCAAAAATATTATATAATAAATTACCTACAATTTTTTTTATAAAAACAGTTTTGTGATTTGTCCCGTCCATCCGCTTGAAATGGCTCTTTTGTTTTAATGCATTTCTGCAAATAAAAACTAAGTATTGTTTAAAATCCATTAAATTCCAGTTAATGGCGAAAAAAATTTCCCTACTACAGCGTCGGAGCTACTGAACAAAACACAGTAGATCAAACTGCATGCCCTTGTATCTCGCTGCATGCCGCGCTGTTGCCATACGCTATTATTGTTTCCTAAAAGGGTTGTTTTTTAATATTAAAAGTAAGAAAATTAACTAAATCAATTTATTTTTGACATATTATTAATTTTTTTGTTATTCTTAAAGTTTCAAACAAATAAAATTGAACTATTTATTAAATAATTATAATTATAATTATTTAATAAATCGTTCAATTTTATTTGTTTGAAACTTTAAAAATAACAAAAAAATTATAATCGTTCTCTTCTGATTCGTAATTACTTTACAATTACTTATACAATAGAAAATGTAACTATTATTTTAAGTTTCTAGACTATCATTTTCTTTATTAAAAAAAATATTGTAATGAAACTTGATAATTCTTAAAATTAGCCAATTTTGCCCTCAGAAATCATTATGTTGAGGAAAAAATAAAAATCTGAAACTTTCAGGAAATGTAGTCCCCACCTTCATCTTTTCAGTCTAGTTAGTCTTGTTTTGTTATTTATGTAAAACATATAATATTTTTTTTAATGCAGTTAAGAAGCGATATTGTTAGTTTCATTTATAATTTAAAATTTAGATGACTTTGACTTAGTCAATTCATGTTTGGTAGAGAAATGTCAGAACTGTCAAAAATATTTCCTAAATATTATTTGTGCGTATTTAAATTGTGATTTCAAAAAGTTTGCAAGTGTAATATATGACGGAGTGTTCGAGATTCATGAATTTAATTGCAATTAAAAATGCAAGAACATATCATAATTTTGTACCTCTTTCTCATAGAAAATATTCAAGTTATGAGAAGTTTTAAATTATTAAAAATAAGCAAAATCCAAAAAATATTCTAAATAAACCCCTTTATTATAACATGTTTTATTATAACCAGTTACCTAAAAACTAAAATTTAAAGAAGTATTTAGATTGTGTAATTTTTTTCCAAAACTAACATTTGAAATACATACTTACATATAACTTTTAACTATTTAGTGCCTTACTAAAGGGATCAAAATAATAAAACAAGACTAACTTGGTTTAAATTGTGATTTTAAAAAGTTTTGTACCTATATAACATAATATGACATATTATACAAAATTTACCAAAGAAATACGCACAAATAATATTTATGAAATATTTTTGACAGTTTCGACACTTCTCCACCAAACATGAAAGCCATCTAAATTTTTAAATTATAAATAAAACTAACAATATCGCTACTAAACGGGCGTTACAAAAATTAATATATATTTTAAAGAAATAAAAATAACAAAACAAGACTAACTGGACTGAAAAGGTGAAGGTGGGGACTACATTTCCTGAAAGTTTCAGATTTTTATTTTTTCCTCAACATAATAATTTCTGAGGGCAAAATTGATTAATTTTAAGAATTATCAAGTTTCAATATTTTTTTTAATAAAGAAAATGATAGTCTATAGAAACTTAAAATAATAGTTACGTTTTCTATTGTATAAGTACTTGATACCTGAAAAAAAATAACTTTCTAGATTTAGTAGAATAGGCACAGGAGCCAGACAAAAATCACAAAAATTGGCAAATTATCATAAATCTTTAGTGGTTTACCATTCTTTTATGAGATTAACTAATTGGATAATAATAACTTATATCGAAAACACACTTACTGAACAGTAAAACAAAATTAAAATCATTTCAATATTTGTCACAGAAAAAATGTTCTGGCCAACTATAAGAGAGTAAGAAATTGACACGATTTCAGATTTCTAAAGGGTGCCGATTAAAAGTAAAGAATCCAAAAATTAAAATGGCAACGGATTTTCATATTTGATACCTAAAAGATCATCATCAATTTTTTTTATCAAAATAAAAAATCAAGCAGCGCACCTCATTTGGTGTTTTTATTTGGAATGACTCAGCTATGATTAAAAAAATTCCTTAATGATAATTGCTCTCAGTGTAATTAATAATATTCTATGTAATATTGCAATAAATTGAAATATACAGTATGTCTCCGGATTCTTAATTCATTTTCATTTTTAATTACAAACAATTTTCTTAAACCGATTTGATATTTTCCTAATTTTTGAACACCCTGTAAATAAAATTCCAAATTGTTTTATGTCAATGGTACTTTTTTGACGATTAAAACTTTTTATCAAAAATGACTTCTTGTCTAAAAACAAAAAATAAATCAATCTTAAAACATCCTGTATAAAAAAAGTTTGGTGGAAAAAGACGAAAAAGTTCTATGTTGATCCTTGTGTTTAAATATTATTATAAAAAGCTATAATTGAATAAACGGTTTTGAGAATCTAAAAAAAAAAACTTTTTTTTACAATTTTAATAACACTATTATCCATTACCTTCATTATTAGTTCATTAGAAACCACAGCTATGGGACCAATATAAATCTCCAAGGGTCTTTGCGATCTAATCATAATAATTCGAATTTTCTTTTTTGTATTTTCCCTCCATCCCAACCAGTCTGAATCGTATATGGCTTCACATATTTTAACACTCTAAAATTAATTAATTAATTATTTAATACTAATGTAATATTTATTATTTTATCCCACCAGTTATATTATAAAAGAAAAAAGGTATCGACATTGAACAAAAACCATTGTCAATGATATCAAGTTTACCACTTTTTGATAGTTGCCAAGAAGGCAGTATCAACTTAAAAATTTTGATTTTCTATTCAACGCATATCTTAAATCTAAAATATGTTCAATGGTTACTAAGATATTAAACTTTCAAATCAAATTTTTGTTTTCATTTATTAAGTACAAGGTTTTTATTTATAAGTACAATAAATTTCCAATTAGTCATCAAAAAGATTTTTTTCGCATATATTCGATTTATATCATCAAGATTTTTTGTGGAAATGTTGTTACTGAACAAATAAAAGTAATTTGTAAACACCCTATATCCCAAAACTAAATTTTTGGGACCAAATATTCGTAAAATTATTTTTTTTTTTCAATTTTTCGATAATATTCAAAATTTCTTGCTACTTCTTCTGGCAAAAATTTTGTAAAATGTACTAGAAGAAGTAATTGATAAAATTAACTTTAAGTTTGCTTATTTGCTGGAAAACAATGTTTGAACAAGATTTTCCAAAATATTCATCTCTTCACACTCAACACCAAATTTTTTGCCGAAATCTTTGGAAAATCTGTAGGAAAAAATTGAATAGATAAAATAGAATTGTAGAAAAGCACAGAGAGTTTGATTTTTTATGTTGTATTAATTTTATTATTAAAAAACTTTTTCATATCAAAACATACCGTAATCTGATTCATTACTGGGGAATTTCATCCCTTCCACTTCTTCTTCTTTATTTTCTTGTTCTTCATTTTCATTTTTTGATTCATACCTGGAGAATTTTATCCCTTCCACTTCTTCTTCTTTATTTTCTTGTTCCCCATTTTTATTTTCTTCCTGATCGTAGTCAAAAATATGTTTACTCTATTCTCAATTCTGTTTTATCTATTAATTTTTTTCCTACAGATTTTCCAAAGATTTCGGCAAAAAATTAGAGTGTGAAAAGATGAATATTATTGGAAATTCTTGTTCCAACATTGTTTTTCAGCATAAAAGTGACAACAAAAATTAAATGGTGATACAGATTTTCGATAATTCGTACCGCCAGGGCCGGATTTACCGAACAGGAAACCTAGGTAGCTGCCTAGGGTGGCTAGAAAATTTGTTAGTTTAAAAAAAGCAATAATTTTTATTTTATAAATTCTTCTAATATTGATCTTGAATATCTTTTAAATGGTTAGAGTAATCGCTTTTTGTAGAGCATTTATACCTATAAAGGTTTGATTGATTGATTAATAATGAAATATGGTCTTTTACCTATTAGGCACTTTAGACACTTTCTAGAGGTGCCTAAGAACCAATTTTTAAGTGCCGGAAGTAAAAAAAAAATTCGATTTTTAAATCACCCTAGTGGGCACTGAATACTATTTTTATAGTTTTTAAATTAAATAAGTATTACCTCAAATCTTATTTCATCTGCATTATTATACATAACGTACAACTGGATAAAATACGTGGTCAATATTAAAACTTCAAATAAATAATTTGTAGCGTTGGTCTCCTTTGTTAGTTGTATTATATTAATGGCCATTTGTACGGATAATGTTGAAAAATCAACAAAAAGCATGATGTTAAAATTATCATTAAACTCTTTGACAATACTAAAAAACAACTTTAATAAAGATTATAATAGTAGAGTAACTTACCTTATAATATTTTGGTGTCTTATGATGCACTTGTTCAGAAAATCATCTCTCGACTCCTCCATGTTGTTAAAGTTATTGTTATCATAAGCGTACTTTTCTACATGTGAGGCAAAGTGGTTTAAAACTTTTAGTTCCGTTGTTATGTAGCTGAATACGTTTATTAGAAAATATTGCGCTATAATGCAGTAACAAGTTAATTGTAAAGAAATTACAAGAAATACTAGGGTTGTTAGAAAAAATTGCTTGTAGTTTTCTTTGGCTGACCAGGGTACCCACATGTCAAACATAACAGGATATGTTGTTCCAGGTTTGGAATTATAAAAAGAAAATAAAAAGAACATGTTTAAAAATAAGAAACATATAAAACAACCATAGTACATGTAGAGTAGAAGATATTTGTTTGATTTTTCAGCGTATTTTTCAACGATATTTTTGACTTTTTCCTCTGGTATCTCCTTTAAATCTCTTTCCTTCATCAAAAGTTTTCGTATAAAGTCTTGCACTGTTTTAGTGTTGTATATAAAAATCTTTGCGTATATATTACAATACATTAACGAGTACTGCAAGGATGATGGAAACAAATCCCAATTCTTCAAAACCGTAATTTCAACAGTACGCGAAAAAATACACAAAACTTGCAGAAAAACAAAAAGTAAAGCTGCGTTCCCCAAAAATGGATAAATTTTTCTTACAATTTTATTTTCCGGCATTTCCGGCCATATTCCGGAAAATTGCATGTGAAACTTTAATATCTCGAAATGCGACTTCATCATCTAAAATAAATTCACCACCTTACAGTATTCCAAACATACATCAATTGAATATTTTGTATGTAGTTTATTAATTTATACATGTTGTTAAGTATTTAAATATTAATATATTACTTGCATATGTCCATTAAAATAATTGTAAAGTAATTTAAAATAAATTGCGGCTTTAATAATAATCCTAAGATTGTAATAATTTATATACATGTTAAGTACATGGTTTTACCTGAAAGTTGAAGATTAATAACAACTGATAATAAATAAAAATGTGAATATTAAAAAAATTCTTACCTTACCGTATAAGCATGTCACTTTAAAATAAATCAGTATTATTTGAATTGTGGTAATAACAAACCCCTGCCTTTATTTATGATGCTCTAGTATTATTAATTATTAAGACAACTCATAATTAGTCTGATAACTTTATTGAAGTTTTCAGAAATCAAATTAATTAAAATTAATAAATAATTATTATTAAAGATTGGTTTCAAACTTTTTATGCAAATGTTATTTTCAGGGGATATAAAAAACACCCTGTGTAAAGAGGATATGGATATTTAAAAAATTGTGGAATCCGTAAAAGCAAAAGATACATTAAATATAACACCTTTTCTAAAATAAAAGTTTCCTTTGTTTACATATAGATGGAGCATGCTTCTTTATATTTAAGTAATCTCATTCAATAACCACTAGCGGCACCTGGTTTAATAAACTCAAACTAATCCGGAACTACTTACTTCGCTACTGGTACCTACCTTGAACAACCATTTTGAATAAATTATTTAAAAAGTATTAATCCCGGCGCATTCGCCATTTTTGCAAAAATATTTTGGTAGCAGATGGGTTTATAGGAGAGTGAGGCTACATGAGGTTAATTTTGTTTAAATACGACTATTTCCCTCGTCTTAATTTCAACCAATCACAAACGCGCAATTTTGAATTACAAATGGTTTCTAGGTGAAAATTCCACACCTGTAATTTTTAACCAATCAAAACGTGTATTTTTGATAGATCACCATGGCAACGGTTGAATTTTAGTGGAAATTTTTTCCTCGTGGGTACCCAACAGCGAATTATACTGGAAATTTTTTTGACGTTTATAATGACAGTATATTTTTTTGACAATCTGGTTTTTATTTGTTTACATGATACATTTCCATTACAAAGTTTAGATGTTTTCTATATTCATTGGACTCCTCCTTTCTTCTTAATGGCGAAAATGCAGGACTTGAAATAAATTAAATGTCTATGTCTAATGAAATATATATAATATTTAGACACTATTCTATTCACCTTTTTTTCCATTTAGCACTTTGAGTTTTGAATAGTTAAGATGCAAATATTCGTGAACAATTCAAAACAAATTCTCTTTCTTCAAGTAGGAACCACAATCCTCTAATAATGCGGGTAAATAAGTCATTGCACGATGATTGATCATTACAGCAGACAATTTCACATTTTTTTACGTCGTGCCGCTTGACAGCTTCAAAACTGAAATAACTTTTAGGTTGGGGTTGACTTAGTTGCCATGGTAACTAAATAATCAAGTCGAGGTCAAGTTAAATCAAAAAATAAATTTTAATTATTTAAACACAATTTGGTGTGGAATTTTCTTACCGAATACCACACGAGGTCAAATTAAATCCGGAAATTTTTTCTCCCTCATGAATATTTTTAGAAAATTATCCCTCGTCTTCGACTCGGGATAATTTTCAAAATATTCATGAGCTCGAAAAAATTTCCGGAAATAATTTGACCTCTAGTGGTATTACTAGTGAAAAAACTGTATGACAGCCCCTGTCAGCAGTTTTTTCGAGTTTACCCGCGGCAAAACTTGACAGCTGTTGTCACCAAAAATTGCAATTTATATTTTAATTGTTAACTGAAACTCATGAAATAGTCTTGTCAAATACCATTCGGGCATCTAATTTTTCCTGTGAAAAAAATCGAAAAAACACAATGCTAAGGAATATTTTTTAACAAAATGCATTCGTGCAGGTGCAAAAATCCTCGTCTTCGACTCGTATTTTTGTTGCCACCAGCATTCATGCTTCTTGTTAAAATATTACTTAGCAACGTGTTTTTTCGATTTTTTTCGGAAAAATTAGATGCCCTTATGTTATTACTTACGAATAAATTTCCACTTCACCCGGGAGGTATTATTTTAGCAATCATAACCCAAATTGCAAAAGTTTTTAAAATAGGTAGGTACTAAATTTTCTAATCATTGCTTAAGCTAATAGCTGGATGAGTAAATAAATACAGAAGGGTATTAGAGCTTTAAGGGCATAAAACTTGTATTTATTGAGTTTTTACTTATTTTTTGTAAATTTTTCAGTTTTATTTCTTCTCAAAAAATGCGTTTATATAATTATAACTGCGAATTCTTCCTGTGTAGCGTGTGCACCACAATATATAATACTAAAATAATAAAAATAATAAATTTTACTAATCGAGACAAAAACTATAAAAGATCAGACAACAGTTTTAAATAATTTGATGTACTCCTACATTGACGAACTGTGACTTTATGGCGTTTTAGTCACGGGCTGAAGTTAGCAATAGTGGCTTTTGAGCATTTTAGTCACGGGATGAAGTTACCTTTATTATAAATTGGGGAAAAGAGAGGTTAAATCCGTTGACATTTGACAGATTTCAAATGTTAAACAAATAAAATTGGCTTTAAATTCTTCTTGCTGGTTTATCATTACCATTACCATGTATGCTTATGTAAAGTATGATTAATTGATTTTTTACTTTTTATTGTGCAAAACTGTATTAAAAGTACACTTGTAATAGGTAAAAAACTAAATTCAAAAGGTCGTTCGTTCCTAATTATAATTCGTGACGTTTATAAAAATTGATACATAATATACTACTTTCGCCTAATTTTAAAATATTTGATATAATTTCACTCATAATGTCTTATAATTATACGTTTGACGTCATAGGTAATCGCAAGTAATTTAGTACAATGCATCGAGTGTATGCAATAGTAAAGTGGTTTTATATGCAAGTGACGCAATGCAAACTTGACCTATTATAAACTCGCGCTAACGGATGTAGACACGTACCTATTTTTTTTACTTCATCAGGTTGATTGAACTGAAAAATTGATTTCGATAGTTAGCAAATGGTTTAGTAATAATATTCAACTGTATCTAGGACTTGAGAAAAAAATGGTGGTGTGAGTAATTTGTGGTTTTTAACACTAAATATTGATTAACAACGCATGACTCAATTTAACAAATTATTCCTTTTATTTTTCAAACTTTATTCCTAAATAAAAACACAACAAAATAAAGAAAATCTCAGTGGTGCCCTTTGGAGAATCCCCACTTCTTATGTCCCTCATGGCCCCCCTTTTTGCCATAATCAGATCCATGATGCCAATGTTCATCATGACCTCCGGCATGTTTATGACCCTTGTCTTCGTGATAATGACCGCCATCTTCTTTGTGTCCCTTCTTTCCGTAGTGATCCTCGTGATGACCCCCCTTTTTGTGGCCGCCCTTCTCGTGGCCGCCCTTTTTGTAACCGCTTTCGTGGTGGAATCCTCCGTGTTTTTCATGGTAGCCCGAGTCGTGGTCCTCGTCGAAAAAGTGTTTTTCTTTTTTAAACTCGTCCAACTTGTGCACATCATGTCCCCCTTTACGAAACAAAATAAGAAAATAAAGATGTATACTAGGGTGACTCATTTCCGCAAAGTTTTTGTTTTTTTTCGGTGCTCAAGCAAAATATTAATCTGCATATAGGAAAAAACATTCTCAACAAGTTTGAGGTCTTAATATTAATGTTAAGCACTTACTATTTAAATTTAAAGTTTTACCGTTTAAAATGCATGTAAAAAATATTTTTTTTTTTTCAAATTTCTAATGCTTACCCACCTTTGACAATATTGCAAATCGGTTTAATACACCTTATGGGGAATTTCACGCTCTTTAAAATTGCTTTTGAGTTTTTTTTGTAACTCGCATTGTTTCACCAGTAGCAGTCGTCAAAGGACAGTTTTTGAAAAAAATCGTTTTTTTTTATTTCTTCGAGCAAATCGCCAAAAGTAGTGAGAAAAAAAGGCTGATTCATAAAAAAAGTTATCCAACCAATATTAATGAATTTACTGCCATTTTTATAACTGAAAACGTAAGAAATTGATAAATACCAACCCATAATGTTATTTAGATTGATTTTTTCTATTTATTATCATTATATTTCCCTACACTAAGAACTTTTTTAAAATTATTATGATTTCTCACTCATAATGAATATGAAAACAACACATAAATTCATAAAAAGAAACAACAAAACTTTAATCGGAATATACAGAAGGTTATGTAACATTTTTCAAATTTCGCTTCAAAAAATTAAATAATCTTCATTTATATTTTTTTGCTATATGACAGAAATGTTGAAAAATTGCAAAATCCACGTTACAATTTTCTTATTGTTTTTTTATGAATTTATCTGGTGTTTTCATATTCATTATAAGTGAGAAATCAATAATTTTAAAAAACTTCTTAGTGTAGGGAAATATAATGATAATAAATAGAAAAAATCAATCTAAATAACATTATGAGTTGGTAATTATCAATTTCTTACGTTTTCAGTTATAAAAATGGCTGTAATTTCATTAAATATTGGTTGGATAACTTTTTTTTATGATTCAGCCCTTTTTTCTCCCTACTTTTTGCGGTTTGTTAGAAAAAATTAAAAAAAAAAAACGATTTTTTTCAAAAACTGTCCTTTGACTACTCCTACTGGTGAACCAATGCGAGTTACAAAAAAAAAATCAAAAGCAATTTTAAAGAGCGTGAAATTCCCCATAAGGTGTATTAAACCGATTTGCAATATTGTCAAAGGTGGGTAAGCATTAGAAATTTGAAAAAAAATATATATTTTTTACATGCATTTTAAACGGTAAATCTTTAAATTTAAATAGTAAGTACTTACAATTTATATTAAGAGCTCAAACTTGTTGAGAATTTTTTTTTCTATATGCAGATTAATATTTTGCTTGAGCACCGAAGAAAACAAAAACTTTGCGGAAATGAATCACCCTGAATCACATTGTATACTAAGTTTTGTTAAATTGGTTACCTTTAGTGCTGTGTCCCTTTTTGTAGTGACCATGTTCTTCGTATTTGTGCCCCTTCTCCCCCTTTTCGCCTTTGTGGTGCTCAGCATGGTACCCATCGTCGTGGTGATGAGATTTTTTATTTCCACCGTGTTCTTCGTAGTGCTTCTTGTGCCCTTCCTTATCGTGATGTCCCTTTTCCCCCTTCTCATTGTGATGGTGGCCTTTGTACCCCTTCTCCCCCTTGTCTCCATGACTAGAATGGTGGTCGGAGTGGTGCTCATCACCCCCTCCTTTTTTCCAGTGGTGCCCATGACCGGAAGCTGCTTCCTCCAGATCGTAAACTCCCCTGGGGATTTCCCTGGACTTCACGACACACACTGCAAATAGCACTGTAAGTCCCAGCAGAAAAATGGACTTCCGAATCGCCATGTTGTTGTATGTTGGAGACACTGGTTCACACTATTTTTGACTTAAGTTCGTTTCCTTTTATACGGTTTTGTTAAGGTTTTTTTGCTGGGTTTGGCAATTTGTTACTAAAATCATAGAATTGCGTTATATTATGATTTGTTTACTTTCCCAATGTTAGTTTTCGATAATATTAATAGATTAGATATAAATTGTATTTAATATTTTTTTTTATTAATATGTTATAAAATTTTTAAAAATAATATTTACGTTTGTATTAATAAGAGTACATTGTTATAAAAATCAGATTTGTTAACATGAGTTTGTAGTTTGTTAATTTTATTTGGTAACATAACCAGGGTTTGTAATTATTTTAACAAGAAAATATTTTACGGAAAGTTTTGTAAAAGTAATATGCAATTTTGTAAGCATTTTATTATTATTTTATTTTTTATTAAATCTACTAGGTATATGTTTGTTATAATTACAAACTACTTATTTAATTCGTTAACAGATTACAGTTGGTTGTAAACTTAACATAAAGTTATTTGGACCTGGAATAACATAAAATCTGGTTAAAATTGATAAATATTTGTTTACTGTTTATATGAAAACTTTTTCATGATGTTTAAAAAATATATTAAGAAAAGTAAAAATATTATTCTTATAAATATTATATTATTAATATAATTTCAAAACTAATTAAATAGCAAAAATGAAAATTTACATCGTTTTACCATTACAATGTAAACGCCATTACTTTTTTGTAAACTTGACCTTAAATTCGTTACACCACAAAAATTTACAGGGTGATCCCCTATAATGTCGCCACTTTTTTATTTTGTCCCAAAAAATTTAAAAGTGTGGTTATTAGGGTGTGCCAAAAAACCTCGATTTTTTTTTTCTTGCTCTCAACCCAAAATATCGTAGAATATTTCCAAACAAATATTCTGTTAAAAGCGGAGCTCATAATTTCAATTTTAAGAGGTCCTCCATCGAATCTGTTTTGTTTTTCCCTGTATACAATTTTCCAATTTTCTTTATACGTAGAAAAAAAGTATTTTTTAGTACCTATATAACCACTAGGGTGTGCCAAAAAACCTCGATATTTTTTTTCTTGCTCTCAACCCAAAATATCGTAGAATATGTACGAACAAATATTCTGTTAAAAGCGGAGCTCATAATTTCAATTTTAAGAGGTCCTCCATCGAATCTGAAGTTTTGCCGCTTAAATAACACAGAAAACTGACTTTTTTACCTTATTTATTCTTGCAACCTAGGAAGAAATTTTTTTTTCATAAAATCCATGACTAATTCTTACAAAGCATTAAATTTGGACAAAAAAATCTTATTAAGCTGAATTTCTATTTTCAATATTTGATTTTTTACAGAGCTTTAAATTTAAAGTTAATAATACAAAAATGATGACTTTATACGCCTGTAACTTTAAGAATCAGACAAGCTAAAAAATTGCTATTTGACTTTTTCGTCTAACTTAAATAGTTTAGCTGAAAAAGGCAAAAAACGTAAAATTTTAAATTTAAAGCTCTGTAAAAAATCAAATAATGAAAATAGAAATTCGGCTTAATAAGATTTTTTCTTCCAAATTTAATGCTTTGTAAGATTTGGTCATGATTTTTATGAAAAAAAAATTTCTTCCTAGGTTGCAAGAATAAATAAGGTAAAAAAGTCAGTTTTCTGTGTTATTTAAGCGGCAAAACTTCAGATTCGATGGAGGACCTCTTAAAATTGAAATTATGAGCTCCGCTTTTAACAGAATATTTGTTCGTACATATTCTACGATATTTTGGGTTGAGAGCAAGAAAAAAAATATCGAGGTTTTTTGGCACACCCTAGTGGTTATATAGGTACTAAAAAATACTTTTTTTCTACGTATAAAGAAAATTGGAAAATTGTATACAGGGAAAAACAAAAAGTTTAATTTTTTTTCAATGGATCACCCTATATATGTATTTATTTTTTCATTCCTTGTAAAATTCCAAGCATATTTTTTATAACATACTATATAACTAAATTCAACCGTTTCTCAAATATTTAAAAATATTTTTAAGGTAATAAGTTGAAATAGTTTGTCTTTCTCTGTCTGAGTACGCCATTTTTATTTATTTAACAAGACATAATGTCACTATATAGTAATTTATTTTCAATATAAATTTTGGTATACTGAGGCTTCTTGATTTCTAAAGTTTTAGAAAACATTTAATGATAACATTTCGAATGCGAATATTTCAGAAACAGTTGAATTTAGGTATATGGTTTGTTATATGAATTATGCTCAGAATTTTTCAAGGAATCGAAAAATAAATTCATATATAGGGTGATCCATTGAAAAAAAAAAAAGTTTATTTTGTTTTCCCTGTGTATTGATCAATTTTCAATTTTTTTTATACGTAGAAAAAAAGTATTTTGTTGGACCTACATAACCACACTTTTACATTTTTTGGACCCTTAAAATAAAAAAGTTAAAGGGGGAGGACATTATTGGGGATCACCCTGTACATGACAAAAACTTTCATACGTAAGTTTTTTGATAGCCAACGTAAATCCAAAGTTTGATATTGTTTGCACTTATTGTAAATATTCTTGAAAGGAATTTCAGATAATGTATGTAGAACACAGAAATGTCAATTGTTGTAAAAAGTTAATAAAAATGTAGCAATTTTTAATTTTTTTTGTTTAGAAAAATTTCCTAACATACTCTTTTATAAATAAGAATTAAAATTTCAATACAATATTTGTGGAATATTAAATTAAGGCGCATTTTGAATCATAGTGTATATGAGTCATTGTTTAACTCACTTTATTGATATGATATATTTTCATTAACTAAATCGATCACTGATGGTAAATTAATATTATTTTTTGATTATTAAACCATAGCAAATAAGCTTGTTTTCGTCACACTTTATTGCTTAAGTGTTATTCGAATATCTTGGAATTGCAATTAATCTTTGTGGAAGGAACTTTAGTTTGATGTAATATTTTTTTGAATTAAAAGTAATGTAGTTTACTTAATAGTATTTATTTGTAGAGCTATAACACATAACAACAAATCAATAAAAACATCAACAGACTTCTCAATGGTGGCCCTTCTTGTAGCCCCATTTCTTATGCCCCTCATGACCGCCCTTCTTTCCATACTTCGAATCGTGATGCCAATGTTCATCGTGACCCCCGGCGTCTTTGTGACCCTTGTCTTCGTGGTAATGCCCGCCATCCTCTTTGTGGCCCTTCTTGCCGTAGTGGTCTTCATGGTGTCCCCCCTTCTTGTGGCCGCCCTTCTTGTGCCCGCCCTTCTTGTAACCGCTCTCGTGGTGGAAACCTCCGTGCGTCTCGTGGTGGCCCGAGTCGTGGTCCTCGTCGAAGAAGTGCTTCTCTTTTTTGTACTCGTCTAGCTTGTGAACGTCGTGACCCCCTAGAAGCGATAGTTGTAGTTATAAATGTTGATTTTGTACAAATGCGCTTACCTTTGGTGCTGTGTCCCTTTTTGTATGATCCCTTTTCGCCGTGTTTATGACCCTTCTCGCCTTTCTCGCCTTTGTGGTGCTCAGCATGGTACCCATCGTCGTGGTGGTGTTTCTTCTTGTGTCCACCGTGTTCCTCGTAATGTTTCTTGTGCCCTTCTTTGTCGTGGTGCCCCTTTTCACCCTTCTCGTGGTGATGATGCCCTTTGTAGCCTTTATCCCCCTTATCGCCGTGACTTGAATGGTGTTCCGAATGGTGTTCCTTGCCGCCGCCCTTTTTATGCGAGTGCTTGTGATGCGACGCGGCGGTCTCTAAGTCCTCGACATCTCTAGTTTGCCTGGAGATTTCTCTCGCTTGCACCAAACACAACCCAACGGCCACTATCAATCCAAGGACGCAAAGTCCCTTGTAGCTTCTCATTGTGATTGCAGACACAGATGATTTGATACTGCTTGTCCGGCACCATGGCAAGCTTTTATATTATTTTGTGTTACAGTTTTTGTTTTTATGGTTATTGTAAAAATAGGTATTGCATTTTGTAGCGGTTAGGCTTTCACTAATCGCAAGCGATTTGTCGTTGTGATATAATTTTGGCAAAAAATCCTTATGTCACCGATGAAATGACCCAGATTTTTGACACCATAAACAAATGTCAAATATATATTAAACCTATTTTTTTTTGTTACAGGTGGGTTTCAAACAAAATTATAGACGTAAGTATATACGTATAAAAAGTAACATCAAAGCTGTTAATGTGGGTTCCATGTTCATCATTTAATAAATCGTAAAGCCTATAACTCGCATTAACTTCCAAACAGGCGATAAATCATTTTTTGTGCAACATCGCTATCAATAATAATATAATCTCTGCAATTCAATATAATCTCGATTTGAAATTTACGATGGCAATGACCGATCGACCCGAATCTTTTTAAGAAAGTCATATGCGACTCGTCGTCTACAAAAAAGTAATTAAATTTTAGGACGCCAAACATGTTTTAATTAGTCGGATTTAATTTTTATTAAACGGTGCGATTGGAGGAATTCCACTCTTTTAAAATGAATTAGTCAAAAATAACTAATTATAAGTCATATTTGACTAATTGTCATAGCGAAAAATCAGTCACTAATAATTAGTCAAATTCTACTGAACGAAATAGTCAAATTAGTAGATTTAAATTTAAAAAAAGTTTTGACCCAGCCGGGTATTGAACTCAGGTCTGTCACTTGTCAAGCTGTTGTCATAACCCATTCGGCTATCAGCCGCTCTTATAAAAATCAATTTTATTTGTCAATAAATATTGTTCATAATATTTTAAAGTTGAATATATTATTTTTGTTGCTGTATTGAGCTAAACTTTGTGCATATTTGTTTGTTTTTATGGGTCATTTAACCATGGAGCTTAGGTATATGCATTTAATTCAAATAATACTTTGTTGTTGGCCGCAAACGATTAAAGAAATTAGTTACTTTTAACTCTCAGAAATAGTCAAAGATGGTGACTAATCTTAAATTAGTCAAACTTTAACTATTTAAAAGTAAAATTCTTATTTAAATAGTAGAATTTTGACTATTTAATTTCTAGAGAGTATATTAAATTAAAGTCTAAAATAAGGGAAATAATAGTTAAATAATTAAATAATAAACCTGCAATAAATTATTTATAACAATACACTACAGGCTTTTGCAAGTAAGTATAATTATTAAATGTTATTAATTATTCAAATATCGTTTTCCATAAATTCTAACAGTAATCAAAACCTATTTATTTAAATTATATCTATGAGAGAAAGAATAAATTTATAGTTATTAATTACTGCAATCAAGGTAATGATTTTTGCGGATTAATATGTCAAGTATTGTTATTGCTTTTAAAGATCAAATTTAAAATGTACATTTACATAAGTCTGGATAAATAATAATAAATAAATAAATTTAATAAATATCTTTATTTTTAGCATAATCTATTTACAATTTCTCATCATTATACATATAAAAATATTAGTAATAACATCAGAAATATCACAGGTCAATTTTTTCTTTTACATAAGATAGAATATATTTCTTAAAACGAATTTAAGTATCACAGTTTTTAATTACATTTGGTAAATTGTTAAATAATTTTTGCCCATTAACAAAAACACTTTTTGTAGTACGCACTTTGTTAAAATTTTCAAAATAAAAATCATTATTTTGTCTAGTACCGTAATTGTAAATAAATAAATATTTTAAACAAACTATATTTTTCTTCCGAAAGGTATGGTTTAAAAATAATTTTTTGTACGTATTCATGACAACATAATATTATATAAGTATACATAATATAATACCCGTTTTTGGTCCTTTACCGTTAATTGAAGACTTTCTTAATCAACGCTTTTAATAATTTGTTTTATGATTTTTACTGAATTTATATGTTTACAATTTTCACATAATCAATATTATATTATATTTTCGATATTTTTAACATTATCCGGCACTATTTTCAAAAACACTTTTGACAGCTACTTATACAGTTTTGTTACGATAATGGCGCCACTAGCTAGATACTTCTTTGACTGGAAATTTTTTTAGAGAAATTTAAAGAAAGTACTCTTTAAAAATGAATTAGTCAAAAATGACTAATTTAATAGTTATTAGTGGCTGCTTTTCCACTTTTACCATGGTTAACCATGGAATACCATGGTATCACAAAATTGTCCTCTGAATACGAAAATACCGTCAAAAATTATGAAAGTGGAGCAGTTTTTTAGATATAGTAAATTCCATATTAAATGCAAAATTGACTATATCTCAAAAACTGTTCTACTTTTTTAACTTTTGACGACATTTTTGGATTCAGGGGACAATTTTACATAAGAATTGGCTGTTAAATTTTGTGATACCATGGTATTCCATGGTACAAGTGAAAAAGCAGCCACTAATAACTATTAAATTAGTCATTTTTGACTAATTCATTTTTAGAGAGTAGTTCCACATTAAGTATTAAGTTAATTTGACAATAAAACAAATATAAAAGGAATATTCTTAAGAAATAAAAAAATATTCCGTTACCGGAAATTGAACACGAGCCTCCTGCGTAATTACAACAAACAAATTAAAACACCAAGTAAACTTAACTCAAATATGTTTAAAATATAAAAACAGACTTTGTGTTCATTAAAATATAGTTCCAGCTTGCTTGTGGAACTTTAATTGACCACATGCGCTTAATGCATGTTACTGTTGCTATTATTAAATGAGAAGAGATTAATGATGATCATTTACAATCCGTTATGTGATAACAAGGATGCTTTTCTCTTGAAGTCTGTCCAATAAGAATTTGTTTAAAATTCCGATAATCGACTTACGTCAATTGATTACTCGTATCAATATATTACAATATTATTGTATGGGGAAATAAAAAAAACTGTAAAATCATTTTCAAGTTTTGCAGAAATTATGGAAAAAAATATTCACCCCATTGATGTCATATCAGTTTTGTGAAAGTCCGATGAAACCTCATTTTATCAAAGTCTAAAATTATAATTATAACTTATTAAGTCTATTTTTAATTTTATATACATTTTTTATGTTTATTCATTCACCTTATACCACATACCCACCTCTAATGTAAAATTATAAATAGACTGATAGTTTATTTATTTATTTATTAACTTCATTTAATCATTTTAGCGCCTATGCATCTTATATGTATTTACTATTAATTCAATATTTTCACAGTAAACCAAAAATATTTGATTCTGTTTTGAAAAAATAATATAACACAAAATAATATAAAGCGGGATGCATCTTTGACTTAATATTTTTTATAATTGATGCCATCATATCATTTTCCAAAAACAAAAATTGTTTTTTTCTTCCTTTTAAGAAATTTGTTTGTTTTTTTTAAAGGGGCTCAGGTTAAAAATAAATTTAAAAGTCTGAAACTTTGGGAGTAGCTTCAGAAGGGTAAAAAAGTAAGAAAAAACCTTGTTTGAAATAACAAGAATAGTGTTTGTTAAAAGTAGAAAGAAAAATGTATTTTTTTTTTACTTTATTTATTTAATAGGTAATATTATATTGACTATTGACTATTATATTTTGATCTAAGAATATAATGTATATTTTTGAAAGTTATATATATATAAGCCTTTTATCTTTATCCACTTGCATGTTTTTATGAAGTCTTGATTACAAAATTACAAAATTGTATTTTTATGTAATAATTTATACCAGTAAACAATAATTTAATTAATTGTATTTGTGTTAATAACACCATAACCTTCTGTAGGTGCAGTTGTACTGTTAATATATTGTTTTAATCATTTGAATATTTTTCTATTTTATAATTATTATGTAGTGATAACAACCTACTATTTTTTGGTTAACCATCCACACAATAAACTAAATTCTATATTTAAAACAAGCGTAGTTTATTTAAATAGTTTACGCTTAAACCTGATAACAAATTCAATAAAATTAGGGTGCCAAAACATTTGTGGTAACAACGTTACTAATATTATATATATTAAAACCCCGCAATTAATCTGTGGGCACGTCACTGCGTAAAGCAAGTGGTTAAGATACCTTTTCCCATTCAGAGTTGACGTAACACGTTGGGACGAATATTTTTTCCAGCAACATGTCTAGAATATGTAGGCAATTTTTTTTTTCAAGATATTCCGCATGATAATCAATAAATGCGATGCTACTAGGACATTTGAATACAATCAATTGGAGTTATCTATCTGTCAGTTTATTTTTGGAATATAAATAACACTATAGGTATTTTTTTTAACAAGGTTCTTAATTTGAAATACCCTCGTAAAAGATTTTTTCCTATACTCAAAGACAGTCAGTTAGAAAGCTGTGTGTCTATTTAGTTTCCAGACATAATGTATATTAAATATACATATACCTGTGTTGGGAGTAATCTACTACCTTTACTGTAAAAATAACAATTATTTTGGTATTTTACCTACCAAATCTAGACTTTCTTGGAAATGCTGCACACCGTGCGCTGAGAGGATTGACTTGCTTGCGCATGCGCACTGGACCGGCGTCGTACGTCAGTTAAATTCGAACTTCACATGTTTTACTTAAACCCAGCCTACTATAGTGTTCCGTCTAGCCGCGTTCAAAAGATACGAAGAAAGTTTTATAAAGCGCGATGTATCGGTGTGAAGTTTTCAGTGTAAAAAAAGTGTTGAAATAAAAAATGTGAATAGACCATGCCTCAACTTGAAAACACCCTGTACTGTTCACAGTTCATAATACCGAAGATAATCATGGATGAGCGACATTTTCTTGCGGACAGTACAGTGCCAAGTGATTGTGATAAGAATCAGTTAGTGAAAAAGAGGACGATGGATAAGATCCAGATTCCCGATACCCAGCAGTGCCGGTTTTTTCCCAACTCCCCGGAAATAACGTGCTCCCCCTCACCCTGTATATTCGACCCCGACGAAAGGCCCACATTTAACAACGGTAATAATGTTAAATAATGTTTTTGTTGTAATAACAATAACTCGATTAAAATACCACAGCAAATGTGACACTGATATTCTGACGCATTCACAGTTAGTGTTATCAAAACTTTTAGGAAATTTTGCATATTGCTAATAATAATTATTATTAAAAAAACATTATTTTCAAGCGTGTGTAAAAATAACGAGTTAATTATATTGTTTGTTAAAAAGTTAACATAAATTTTATTTACACATACCTATATTAAATTGTCCAAAGTTACTTTTAGACAAAATTTAAAATGTTTTTTAATTGGCAATAATTGTGACAACTATAGATATAGTATTTAATGCACCATACTACGCTGCGATAATAATATTAATTGATACCTCTTTCCGGTTGATTTTAAATGTATAGTAAAGTTAAATAATTGTACATAACTAAAGTTATGACGTTTTTTATTATTTTTATAAAAAATAAAACTTATTATTAAGGACAAATCAAATAAAAAAATAAGCATTACCTAACCACAAGGTGGTGATGTGATTGGCTGTAAAAAGGCGCGTGGGCATGTAGTCCCGCTTCTAAAGCCTCCCTGCATGTTATTAAAAGTAACATTGTGTTTTTTCCGAATATATTCTTAATAAAAACCAAAATATTCGTGTCCATAAATTTATAACACTTTCATTTTATGTTTAGTATCAAAAGATAATTAAACCTATTTATAGTAGATGCATTTAAGCAAAAAAAAACATCAAACAATTTTAACAATAAACATTTTTTAATTGTTGTTAATTGTTAAAATTGTTTTGGTGGGCTTTTTTGAATACATTTATTTACTATAGTGTACTTTCAAGGGGTACGAACATTGCATGACCTTGAAAGCTCGCTAGATCTAAATAGTTCCTTGTAATTTAATAAAATTCCACTAAAAATTAAAACTTGTATTGAAAAATAGAAACATTTTCTAAATAAAAATAATATATTACAATAAAAACGATAAAATGACTAAACAAATGCCGAGATCAATAATAAAAAACCTAAAAACAAGAAGTGGAGATACTTAATCTTCACTCTTCAGTAAAGAGTCTTCAGTCTCATAAATTATCATCAATGCTGCCATTGTTGTAGTGACGATAAATTGTTACCAATTTTTCAACTTTTTTTGGCTTTAGCCTGTTTCTAAGTTTTGACCAAACATGACCCAAAGTTGAGAAGATTCGTTAAATTGCAGCTGAACTAGCTGGGATGCTTAAAAGCTGCGAAACAAAAAGGCAAAATTCTGGACTGCAATCATTACTATTTTTACGCATTTTAAAAGATTTCTGGTGCATAACCAACCAACACTTATTAGCTTCCAAATTTTCAACAGTTTCTTTTTAAACATATAGACTGGAAATTTTACCGTCTTTAATCTTAAATGATAACACATCTGTTAGATAGTTTGGAAAATTTTCCTGTAGACACGTTTCTGGTGTTTCTTCCCGTGTTAGAGTTAATTTTCCCCCAAAAAATGTTGGGTTCAACAGGTAAGCTAAGAAATGGAAAGGCATTATAGCTTGATTAAAGCGTTTTATTATTTCGGATTTGTATATTTCTAAATTCTTATCATTTAGAAGATTTATCCAGATGTCAACTGCTTCGACATTATCGCTTTTGTAATGCATCCAAGCTACTACCCACACTTTGTAATTGTTTTTGTAATTACACTGTTTGGTGTAACTGCTTTTTCTACCAAGCTTAGGTAGTGTGAAGAGCAATCATAAGTAAGAACAGAAGGAAATATTTTAGAAATGTTTTTCCTCATTTTGACCATTTTATTCTTGTTGTCTTTACAAAGGCAAAAACTTTTTTGCCAAATTTTTGTTCGCATTTTTTAATGCTGGCCCCAGGAATTTCCGTGCAATATTCAGTATTTTCTTCTCCTCCACAATCTTCTGCTGATACTAAATATGAACGAATTGAGGTGGCCAAGATGGGATCATTATTCACACGACCAGCCATCTTTGTAAACAGTAATTGGCCTGAGAAATATCTTCAATTATCTGATCAACTTTTTCAGCAGCTTCATCTAGCAGGTAAATCTTTTCTATTTGGAGGTTTGTAAAAAAAACTTTGCAACTGCTGCATTGATTAATTCTTTGAGTTCTTTTGGTGTAGAAACCACAAATTCAGTTATAAGAGATGGTTTCATCTTTTTACTCTTTGGTTGCTCTGTAAGTCCTGTAAAGGCTGTGATGTACAGCCGCTAGCATAAGCATTTTCATCATAAAGATAGGGTTGACCATCATTATTGTCATTTTTAGTCTTCTCTTTGTTTAAACGATTGTGTATTCTTTCGACTTTTGAGCTTACTGGTATACCACAATATTTACACAATGTTTGATTACCATTTTTTAAAACATTAGTCACAGCTCAGTTTTCTGCCTTCACCTCGGTTTTTTTCTCCTTCTGAACTCATTCTTCACAAAGGACTCGATTCGTGATTCGTAAGGATCATTATGCTTTTTAGCCCCATCTTCCTCTAAAAAATAAATATTTCACATAGTCATATCCATTGTGACTTATTTTTAAGTTTTAATGTCGTAGCGATAGCAGTGTAGTATGAAAAAAGACATGTGACGAAGGAAACATTTTTCATAATAAAAAATGTATTTTCCAAGTGACAAACATTAATTAAAAAGAGATAAATTGGTTTACTTTACATGAAAATGTATTATTTTTACAATGGAAATACATGAGTTCGATATGCCATTTATTTTTGTTCTACAAAAAATTAAAATTATGCAAAATTACATATTAAAACAACAAGTTTCCACCTATTTAGCAAAAGTCCATTAATTAGGCACCCATTTTACTGGTAATTAAGTTTAATGAGTAGATTGTTAATTGCAAAAATGTGTGAAAATAATTGGCCGCCTTTTAATAAATGTTTACTTTAAATTATAATAAAACGCGCGTCAAACGTAAATTTCCGAAAATTTTTTACCGACTAGATAATTTTTAATTTGAGAAACTTGTAGTGATTTTTAATTACGTGTATACATTTATAAATTAAAAAATCAGCATATGTATGTTTGTATGTAAATATGCAGTTTTTATTTACATTTTCGTGAATTGTAATTTTTATTGTCACTGTGATCGTGCGTAAACATGATTCATAAGGCAAAGTTTGAAATCGCAAAATTTTTATTTTTATGAGTCATTTTTGAGGATGTACAATTTTTCACTTCCCTCAGTGAATATTATGTATCAATTTTGATAAACGACATTTTAGTCACGAATTTTCGACGACAAATATTTATTACCTAAAAAATAATTTAAATTTTGTATTTGTATAAAGCGACTTCTATACGAAAATAAAGTAACCATCCCAATAAACATTTTTGACGAAAGTTTCGCCATTAACATTGCCTGTTATTATTTTAATTAAACTTAACAATTATTGATAAAATATAAAAATAACTTTAAAATATGATAATATGATGATAATAAAAATATTTTATCCTTTGATTTTTTTATCACTATAATTGCAAAATATTATCACAGTATTAAAAATCTTACACGGGAAATGTTAAATGTAAGGTAAAGGAATTTTTATTTTGGGAATCTACCGGCGTTAAAATCTCAAATTTTTCTGGGTAAATCAAAATTTATTCCCTGAAAATAAACTAACTAATATATCAATATAGAAGCAGTTTTTCACAGTAAAAGTGAAGAGAATGTTTTATGGGCACTGTATGCAATTTTTTTATCGCTTTATCAGTTAAATCTAGTCAACTGCACAACTACGGCGAAATCAAAAGGTCGTTACAAACGTTCATATAATCTTTTCAAATATTGGCGTCAAGAAATTATTAAATACTTTTATTTATTTTGTATTGAGATAAAAAAATAATTTTCACATTTAGTATTATTTTACAAGAAAGGCACTTTATTTTAACGATTGTATGACATTTGACAACTGTCAACTTACTGAAAACTAACTTCAGTCCGTGACTAAAAACCTGTTGCTAACTTCAGCCCGTGACTAAAGCGCCGTAAAGCCACAACTTGTCAATGTGTATTTAAAAGGTCACTTAGTGTCATGGAAACATGTACGATAAAGGGCGTTTTAAAGGTGGGAGTAGAAAAAATAATTTACGCATTTTAGTATTAGTCTAGGCCTAGCAAAATAAAAATAAAATTTAAATACGTATACGTATACGTAAATATTAGTGTTAGCTGTGGTATTTTAATCTAGAAATGTGACTCCATATTTTATTTTATTAAGTTCAAATTCCGGATATTTTGTATTCTTAAGCATCATATCTGATAAATTATATCTGATAAATCCTGTCAATTTTATTTAAACATTAACAATTTGTTATTATTTACACGAATATAAATAAACAACTCAACTGGATTTATCTATCTGTGTCATCGATGCTATTTTACAATTCAATTGTATGCCTTATAAGTTTAATAATGTCAAACGCGCATGTTAGATAATAGGTTATCTGAATTATACAATAAAAAGGTAATTGTAAACATTACATTTTTAACTGTTTCGCAGGCAATATCATTATTAGTATGCAATTTGTTGTTCGTTGAGATAATATGCCATTGAACAAATTGTTAAGAAGTCAAAGAAATTAGCTTGTATTTTTGACCACTTTAATGCCCGTATGCACCGTATGGACTTAATCTCGAATAGGAGTTTAATCTCGCTTAGTTAAAAAATTTATCATGCACCGCGCAAAAAATGTAGTTTAAGTGTTTGATTACGAGGTAGGTTTAATCGCAGGATTAACTGATTTTCTAACCAAATTTTTAGTTCCAAACGTCAAAAGTAGATTTCAAAAACTAGTAATAGTAGAAATAGTAAAAAATATAATTAAATAATGGATTTAGAAGAACTACTGTATTTGTAGAAGATGATCAAGATATTCTGGACATAATTAATTTTGTATTTCCGCGACAAAATTATTAAAGGAGCGAATATTCTGACACCATGGAAAATTTTTCGTTTTTTCGCCGATTTCGATTGACATTACTACCCACCGTTCTAAACTTTCTTAATGCAATTGAAAATTGAAGCCCAGTTCTGTTAGTTTTTTTTTGTCTTCCAATATTTTAGAATACCTCATAACAATCATCATTAGATTTTCTTTTTCCGCTGGTGAAAAGTTAGGAATTCTGGTCTCCCATTTTATAGACAGACGAAGGAAATTTCCATATAAAAGTTATTGTATATTAGCAGAGCTGTCAAAGATACTTTTAAAAAGTATCTAGATACAAGATAAGTTACTTTTTGAAAAAGTATCCGAAGTTACTTTGGGTATCTAGTTACTCTTTAAAAAAAGGAACTTAAATACTTATCTTAAGTTACTTTTTAAGATACTTAATAAGATACTTTTTTAGTTACTTTGTATATTATGTAATAAGTTTCGCCCAACAACAATTCGTTCCAACCCCACCCTGATTTTTCAAATAATTTTAAGCTTACTTTTTTAACAATTTTTTTCAATAAAATCTAGTTGATTAAAACCATTGAAGGGTCTTATGCAAAAAGTTTCTAACTTAGGCACTTTTAAAATATCTTAAAAATAAAAAGTGATAAAATCGTTAATTAAACACCACTTAATTATAAAAATAAAAAAATTATCTCACACTTTTCATTTAATCTTTTTTAACATTTTTTTTAAATTTAAAATGGAAAACATACATTGAACATTATAGAATGTACGGTACAATGTAACAACCAATATCCTACATCAGTACATCATAAAGAAGCAAGTGCAAGTACTTACCCAGCCTAACTTATTTCAGACTTACCACTATAAATTCAAGTCGCAACGAACGAAAACACCCTTCTACAGAGCGGGTGGCGAAGTCACAGATTATAAAAGAAGTATAGGTGAATAAAAATTAAGTAGGTATAACAAAAATCGCCGCCAGTCGATTGGCGCCAGTCGCTGAAGTCGCCAGTATACTTATTATAATAACTTCGATGGCCGCGGCCGTTTCGAACAACTTGACTAAAGGAACTTTTCTTGTGGTATCTTAGATACTTTTTGGTATCTAAGTTACTTTTTGGTATCTAAGATACTTTTCGGTATCTAAGATACTTTTTTTAAGTTACAAGATACAGTTCCTTTTAAAAAGTATCTAAGATACTAGATACTTTTTGTTAAAAAAATAAAGGAACTAAGATACAGTAACTTAGATACTTTAAAGTAACTAAGTTACTCTAAAGTAACTAAGATACTTTTTTCTGACAGCTCTGTATATTAGGCATTTAAATTTTAGTTTGTCAGCATAGTTTGTTTATCTATGGTTGTCAATCGATTTAAATTTACGATTGACAGTTTTTTGTGGTTTTTTGACAAACAAAACAGCTTTGCCGAATCGCCAATCCAGATTGCACAATCCGCGTACGGTGCATTATGATGGAGAAAGATTAACATAATCGCGATTTGCTAACTAGGCTTAGGCTTTAAAACGGTGCATACGGGCATAAAACGCTGAAATAAAGCTAGTTTTTCGTCATATTAAGTTCACGAAAAAAATAGCGACGAATATTTCAGAGGGGAATCTCCATCCGAATCGGTCGCCATCCAGGTCGCCTAGTCCAATGTCCGATACATCGCCAAGGTTGAGTCGGAGAGGTAGTGGATTCAGGACCCCGAGTCCCAGCAGTCCCAACTCCAGAAGAGGTTCCATGACGTACGGTTACGAGCAGTACCAAAAAAGTTTGCTGGAGGTTCCGCTTTCCAATGATTACGGCGATGCTTCCAGCGATGACTTGAGTTCAGAATGGGATTCCGATGTTCCAGAAACAAAAACTTCGAAGGTAGATTTTACTTGATTTGTGGGCTTTCCATAATACACTGTTGTAAATATTTTTATTAAAAAAAAATAGAATATGATTATTAAATTTGTGTTTTTAAATAATAACCTCAAATATTGTTATGATACACCTACCTCTAAAAAATAAATATCTTCAAAGGTAATTCTAATGTTACTCTCAGCAATAAAGTTTCGCTTATATAGTTTCTTATGACGAAGGAGACATTTTTTACAATACAAAATTGGTTTACTTTACAAGAAAAATAAAATTAAATACTGCAAATACTTACTGAATAAATGCCGTGACGAAAGATAACCTTCAAAAACACGCGCTGCTTGTTTGTAACGCGCAAAATAACAATAGCGATACCATTGCCTGCGGCGCCATCTCTTGCCACAGTTATAAACTACATGGGTTACAGAGTTCTTTTATATGTAATGCTAAACTCCAGTGTATTTTATAAAAATAATAAACTTTAATAATCTTAATAAAGATAATCTTAAATTTTAATATCTTGTTTTTATGAAATATATCCAAGTTTTGATGATGGGGACATTAAAAATATTTTTATATTTAATTGAAAAATTTTCTAATTTCTAATTCATTTTTGTTATTTTAAGTTCTTATTTATAAATTTAGTTCTATATTATGTGTCTCAATTGATTTTTTTTTTAATAATAAATGTTGAGGACAACTGACAAATGGCAAAGAGCCTTAATAGTATGTATAATGACAATGTACACAACCAAAATTTATCCTAGCAAATTTTATTAAAAAAATTGTCAAAACAAATTTTATAGAGAACAAAAAATGTGATGCGATTTGTTATTTTGAAAAGCTCTAATCCTTCTCTTAAGTGAGTATGGACTATAGTATTGGACATACAATTTTTATATAAACATAACAACTTTACATCAAATAACATAATAGTTAAATATTTTTTAAAGATAAATTGCTGTTTTGGTAATTTTTTTATTTCGTTTTTGTAAATTTCATATATTTCTTTCTCGGATTCCTCATCCCTTTTCTGGATTCTGAAGGTAACTTCTAATTCCTTGGTCTGACTTCTGAAATAGTTTGTTGCAAATATCATTAAGTGGTGTATCTCTAGTTTGTGGTATGTTAAAAGTATTTTCCGAATTTATTAATTTTGTTTATGTTTTCTATCATGTACTGTATTTAAATCACTGTTATTCTGCAAGATGTCCTGTGACGAAAAAATCACTATATTACTTACTCTCTAAAATGAATTGGTCAAAAATGTCATAGGGAAAAAGTTTGTAATTTGTATCTAGGACATTTAGCAGTCAATTCCTATGAAATATTATTAGCTGAATCCGAAAATTTCGTCAAAAGTTATAAAAGTAGAACAGTTTTTGAAATATAATCAATTTTACATATAATATGGAATTGACTATATCTCAAAAACTGCTTAACTTTTATAGTTTTTGAGGGTCTTTTCGGATTCAGGGGACAATTTTACAGAAGAATTGGCAGGTAAATGTCCGGTATATAAATAGAGTGTGATATTGGACATATGTCAAATAATAAAAATTTACATTTTATACCTACCAGTAATTGGACATTGGCCATTTTACTGTTTCTTTTCAGAATTAAAATTAAAACGCATTAAAGTGGCAATGTACACTTTTTAGAAATATATTTTATTGTAATTTAAACACAGCCCTGCTGCTATAAAGTGTCCGATAACTGCCTACTTTACCCTAGTACTATTTTAAAAAACAAATTTAAAATGTCATTAAAAAAGTAAATAAGTGGTTAAAATTGCATGCTTAAATAAACTCGAAAACTAATAACAAACATAAATGAAGTTTAGACATTAATCATGTTCATTTTGCACTATACTATTGTTTGTCAATTTTAAACATGTTTATATTCTAGATTTCGTGTGTTATTTTGTAAATTTATGTATAGGTACACAAGTGCAATACATTTATTTGTTTGCCCTAATTTTCCATCAAGGCTGTACAGTTTACATAGCAATGGATACAGGTGCTATTTGGAAAATTTTAAATGTCCTTTTCATTAACAATAATTTTAATTTGTTTATTTTTGTGCAAATACAATAATAGAATATAATTATTATTATTTATACCTAGTTATTGACGTACCGTCAAAACTGCAAAAAAACTAAGAAATTATGTTTTAATTAAAGTTTGTTTTGTCTAGAATCGCACATATTATTTAATTCCATAAAGTGTCTTTGTATTTTATAAACTAAATATTATTTAATATCATAGAAACAGTAGTACGTCAGTAGAAAGAACTTTGGAATCAGAGCAAACATAAAACGGCTAAACTTTCACCTTATGGATTTTTGATAATATATATTATTTCTAAGTTAACCCCAATTATTATTTGTATATATAAAATTTATACACTCACATGCAAAATAATTGATCCACACAAATTTTCGATTAATTTCAATCGCAAATAACTTGTTTATTTGATGTCGGATTTAAACGAATATTAAAGAATATTGTAGATAAATTAATGGACAATCGCTCACATTTTAAAAAATTAATAAAAAATATACGTACGTTTATAATATACAGGTTTAAACAAAAATATGTTTTTTACCATAAGTTTAAGACACTATGTAGAGTAGCAAAACCGTATATTGTTCTAAATTAACTTTTATTTATGAAGTCACATCTTTTCTTAATAGTTTTATTTTTGTAGAAAATATGGATTTTTTAAAAAAACATTGCAATTTCCAATATTTTTCTGTATGAAGAACTAAGGTTGCTATGGTCCATCCATAGGCTATGGAGAATGACAGTAACAGTTTTGTTGAATCATCCCATATTTGGACATGTCATACACGGCTTTCAAAAGCTATCAAATTGTTTTTTGCAAATTAATGTTTAAATTTTGAGGTGTCTTCTTACTTTAAAAAATGGATATATCTCCGACTGATGTTGCCAGAGCCATTAATTTAATCCAGGATGGACGGTCACAGTATTACGTGGCAAGTGTTTTAAACGTCACAAGAAGTAAAGTACAAAGGGCAACATCAGTCGGAGACATTTTTAAAAGTATGAAGACACTTCAAAATTAACACATTAATTTACAAAAAACAATTTGATAACTTTTGAAAGATGTATATGACATGTCCAAGTATGGGATGATTCAACAAAACTGTCACTGTCATCCTCCATAGGCTATAGCAACCTTAGTTCTTCATACAGGAAAAATATTGGAAATTGCAATGTTTTTTTAAAAAAATCCATATTTTCCACAAAAATAAATATATCAAGGTGAACCAAAAACAAAACTGTTCAAAATAGATGCGACTTGATAATTAAAACTTAATTTAGAACAATATACGGTTTTGCCACTCTACAGAGTGTTTTAAACTAAAAAACATCTTTTTGTTTAAACCTGTATATATATATATATATATATATATATACTGTATATAATTTTTAAAATGTGAGCGATTCTTCATTAATGTATCTACAATATTCCTTAATATTTGTTTAAATCTGAAATCAAATAAAAAAGTTATTTGCGATTGAAATTCATCGAAACTTTGTGTGGATCGATTATTTTGCCTATGAGTGTATTTAATATAATAATTAAAATAGCTGGTTTTCTATTTTGAATTAATTTATTTTTTTACTACCTATATTACACAAACTTTAATTATAAAGTACAATAAAGGTACAGAGTGATCCCCTATAATGTCGCCCCCCTTTAACTTTTTTATTTTAAATGTACCAAAAGTGTGGTTATGTAGGTAGTAAAAAATAAAATTTTTCTACGTATAAAAAAATGGAAAATTGATCAATATACAAGGAAAAACAAAAAGTTTATTTTTTTTCAATGGATCACCCTATATATAAATTTATTTTTCGATTCCTTGTAAAATTCTGGGCATAATTCATATAACAAACCATATACGTAAATTCAACCGTTTCTGAAATATTCGCATTCAAAATGTTATCATTAAATGTTGAATTAAACTGTTAGAAATCAAGAAGCCTCAGTAAACCAAAATTTTTATTGAAAACAAATTACTAAAGTGTAGTAAATAAAACAAAAATGAGTACTCAGATAGAGAAAGACAAACTATTTCAACTTATTATTTTAAAAATAATTTAACTATTTCAGAAACGGTTGAATTTAGGTATATGGTATGTTATATGAAATAACTTTTTCCCTGTATACAGATCAATTTTCCAATTTTCTTTATACGTAGAAAAAAGTTTTTTTAGTACCTACATAACCACACTTTTAAATTTTTTGTGAAAAAAGTTAAAGGGGGGCGACATTGTAGGGGATCACCCTGTACATCAATTCTTTTAAATGAAACATAAAATTTTATCACAAAATTCTCTCAAAATTTTAGCCCATTATACAGTTTTTTACTTAATTAAACCGGTTTATTTATTTTTTAATTTTAATTACGTTTTTATTCGACATTCTAGAATTTCTTTTTTTTACATATTGTGTCCATATTAAAATAAACTTTAGAAAAGCAGGTGATTAGCCATCGCAATTAAGTTTCTCTGTGACGCACGAACATCGAGTTCACTGTGTAGTCACAACACGGTCGTTTGAGGTTTTAAATTTATTTAAAATAAGTGTATTGATAAAATTTTGCGTTATCTAAAAAAAGTTATTTTTAGCGCTTTATGTAATCAAACAAAGTTTTAAACGTTTACGCTCTTTTTTACTTTTGCCCAATTTAAATTTAATAGTAATAATAATAAAATAGATTTATTATCGCAAAAAGAAGAAACTCTAATGAATTATTAAAAATTCGTTCAAATAATTATAAAATATAATTAGATTATTTGCAATAATGCATTAATTAAAATGCAGAGTTTTATAGGAACAGTGGTGTAGTTTGAAGAATTTTCGTCACTTTTACAAGAAAATCTGAAAAAAAATATTGAAATAACATTTTAAAATTGGGGAACAAATATGCGGTTCTCAAATAATTTGATTAAAACTAAAAACCTGTCAAAACAAAAAATCGATCGATTTTTGAATTAATTAAAAATAACTAATTATTATAGCGAAAAAACAGCACAGCCACAGCATTCTCAACAGCAATTTGTATTCCGGACATTTAGCAGTCAATTTCAATGTAAAATTGTCCTAAAAAATTAGAAAAGAAGAACAGTTTTTGAGATATAGTCAACTTTTCATATATTTGTTAGCTGCCGAGATTATCTAATTTATATGAGGGACAAATGATAAAGATTTATCAAAAGTGATGTCTAAATCTTTAATTGTTTCGATATTTCTTAAAGATTCATTAAAATAAATATTATTATTATTATTACTATTATTATATGGAATTGACTATATCTCAAAAACTGCTCTACTTTCACAATTTTTTTCTGATTCAGGGGACAATTTTACCTAAAAAATGTCCGGGAAACAAATTGCTGTGGACCAATGCATTGGTGACTATTTGTGACTGCTTTTTCCCTTTAAAAACTATAATCATTTTTGACTAATTAATTTTCAGAGAACATAAAGCAAAACAATCAATTTAAATAAATTCATATTGGGGTTTTAAATTGTCGAAAAAAACCCGGAATTGGTACAAAAACCTGTTTTTCCGTTTTTTTCCAGGCCTTGGAAAAATTGTCTTTTTTTGGGAAAAATTGAATTTATTTTGGGAAATATACATATTTAAAAAAAAGTGGCAATCAAGAACTTAACATTAAATTAACTTAAATTGATTTAAGAAAATAAACGTAAACGTTCAATATACTGTCAGTTGGGTCTTTTTCCAAAAAGGAGTCCAATTACCAAATATTGAATGGTTTATAAAGTTAAATTACAAAATTATAATTTTGTCAAATTAAAGGAAAGTTATGTTAATACTGATTGTGTTTTTCTTGCGACTCTTGTATTTCAAGAGGAAATCCTGGGTTGAGTTTTTATCAGTTTTCCAATAAACAGTGTTAATCCGAATGAAGAAATAAATTTCATACAGTCCCTGTAAATATAACTTGTATCTATTAGATACAATAAATACACATTTTAGTAATGATTAAAGTGAAAAGTGTAAACATTTCAATTCAGTAATAATTGTCAAACAAATAAGCCGTCTAAATTTAAACAGCATTTAGCATTATTTAAAGCATTGATTATGAATTTTCAACGGTAAAATACCATTATATTATGTATTATATATAATATTATGTTGCCATTAATTAGTAGGTATATTTTGTTTAAAATGCGTCGTTTTTTAGAGAACTCAAATAAAAAAATGGTTGATTTTAAGGTTGTTTGTGCAAAAATTATTTTTTACTAATTTCTTAAAAATGTCCAAACTTAAATATAAATTATATTAGGTAAAGTTATCATTAGTTAATTCTGCACCAACAAATGTACTTACCGAATTGGATCCTTTGGCAAAACATGAAAATGCAACGATTTAGTTCTTGAATTTTATTTAAAATTAAAAACACCATAATTTACCATGATCCCTTAGATAAAATACACACACTAACGTAACTATATAAGCATTTAAGCGTTGAGTTTCTTAATCAATGATATAAAGAATAATCAATCGAAATCGAGTACTAAACCAGTTTTTTAGTTTTTTCCTTGCAACGTAAAACACAAATAACGTGCGCGATTTAGCTGTGCAATTGAACAAAATTTGTCGAGTAAGACTTCTGCCTTCCTCTCTTTTGTGAAAAAACTACCTATTTATTTAAAAATGATGTACAGTTCGTATGCTTTAAATGTATTGTTGATTAGTTATTAATTTTAATTATTTTTTATTACTATTACATTGTAAAATTTACATGCTTTTCTAGACTAAATTTAGATTTGTTAAAATTTAAAATTATTTAAGATATATTTTTTAATAAACTTTATTTTAATATTATCAAAGTCAGACCTGGTTTTTGGTATCAAAATATTGATTTACTATATTTGTAGACAGTGCTTTAAAATTTTTTATTTAATTTCTTACTGCGTTCAGTAAACTAAAAAAGGTGTCGGTTGCATATACCCACACGCATAACAAAATACATGTGCTTAATGTATAAAATTCAATGGTAATTTTTTGACGTCAGCCGGCTTCGAAAAGTCATATACCTTAACCGGGTAATGACGCGGTAGCGAGCAGGCGTTCAAAGATTTCTTTTGCACCGATCGTTCAATTGTCTGGCCCCAATTTGCAGACCTCATTTGTAATGTAAAACATTGAGTCGCTTTGTATAAGGCGGACATTTACATTTTAATTTTTAGATAAAAAGACGACACTTGACTTAGTACTTAGCTTTTCATGCGTATGCTAAAATGATGATACAGTAATACAATCACACCCATTTTTAATTAACAGTTTATTGATTAACCTTAAAACGCAAACTAATTACATAGCTTTATCGCTATGATGTAACTTGTTTGTTATGTTGACCACTTAACCGAAAAAGTCTTGGCAAAGGTCATTGCTGGTTAAAAAATTATACGGAGTGAACCCACATTAACATTAACAAATTTATCTAAATTTCGAAATAATAAAATTATTTTATCTTATAGCCATCTGGTTGGAGGAAGCTCAGGAATATCGTCCAATGGACGCCCTTCTTTCAAACCTACAGAAAACAAAGATACCCATGGGTGCAGTTGGCAGGTCACCAAGGAAATTTCAAGGCTGGACCTGATCAAGGAACGATATTGAAAAAGTTGTGTCCCAAAGAAGAAAAATGCTTTAAGGTAAGCTATAACATACATACTTATAGATTTGATAAAATTAAATAACTCCTTTCTAGATTTTGATGAAAGATGTCCTGAGGCCATACGTTCCAGAGTATAAAGGTCTAGTGGCAAGTGATGATGGTGAATGCTCATACATACAACTCCAAGACTTACTTGGTGACTTTGTTTCACCCTGTGTGATGGACTGCAAAATAGGTGTCAGAACGTATCTTGAGGAAGAGTTGGCGAAAGCAAAGGAAAAACCCAAGTTAAGAAAGGACATGTACGAAAAAATGTGCCAAATCGATCAAGATGCACCTACGGACGAGGAGCATAAAGTGAAAGGAGTGACAAAACCGAGGTACATGGTTTGGAGGGAAACAATTTCCTCCACAGCAACATTAGGTTTTAGGATAGAGGGTGTAAGGAATGCCGACGGCACTTCAAGTAAAGACTTTAAAACCACAAAGACTAAAGATCATGTAATGGAAGCTTTCGAGAGTTTTATCGACGGATTCCCTCATGCATTGGTGAGTAAACATTTTATTAAAATTATGCGTGTTTAATTTTTGGTGTTTTTTTTTTAGACCAAATACATTCAAAGGCTTCAAGCTATAAAGGCAACATTGGAAACATCAGACTTTTTTAATACTCATGAGGTAACTACTCCTCTTACACCTTCAAAATGCACATTTAATAAAATTATTGTTTCAGATAATTGGTAGTTCTTTATTATTTGTTCACGATAGATATACTGCCAATGTGTGGCTGATAGACTTCGCAAAAACTATCAGCCTCCCAGACAATGTCAAAATAGACCACCACTCGTCCTGGAGGGTTGGTAACCATGAAGATGGCTACTTGATAGGCGTAAACAATCTTATAAAAATCTTCAAAACGATGTTGGAAAACCAACCCGTCGCTATAAGTCCGCCTTTGTCTTTACAAGAACCAAAATGTCTTGAGGAGGCTCAGAAAACCTCGCAACAAGTTCAAACTTGATGACGTATACTCTAAACTTTATTATATTGCTTCTGCAATAGGATTAAAGCCATATATTTTTACAAAATTTGTAATACAATAGTATTGATGATTTTATATGTAAAAAGGGTATTATTTATTATTATATTTAAATAAAACAGTAAACACTGTTTGGAATATTTGCACTGACACGATGTACCTACTAAAATCCATTGTTATTAAATGGATTGTCAAATTTAGCTTCTAGTTATGTAAAGATTGTTATATTATTAGTTCATAAATAATTTATTTATGTAAACATACATATTACGCATTTTTTTTCATTTATTTCACGTCATTGTTATATATCATCCAATAAATATATAGTTAATTAACCTATGGTTTTATTTTTAGATACCTACAAAATAATGGAAATAATATAATTTAATAATCTTTTTCAGTGATTTTTAACATTTACAGTTTTGGTATGATTTTTAATTCTCTCCCTAATCTTCTTTCGCTTCAATCCCACTTTTAGTTTTATCTTTTTTTTTTAAACTACACTGTAATCTTGAAGGGATATTGCTGGTGGCCTGTGGAGGCATTAAGATGTCTGGCGGTGTTACACTGGCGTTTCAAATTTGGTCCTAGTGTTTCAGGGACTGTCTCTGCTGTTTGCTCTTTGGAAGTCGGCTATGGAGGTTTGTTCTAGCACAGCATCTTGATAATCTCCGATGGATCTTCTCCCTGCTCTTGTTTGACGTACATAGTTTTCTTTTGGACCTGTAAACATGCTGGATCTACTCCTTCTAGTCTGTTTAAGATAATTATCCTGTTCTTCAAGTAAACCTATTGGTCGTAGGAAGCTTTCATCAAGAGGATTTATATTAGGAACATCTTTAGGTTTCTGTGGATAATCTTCAGCTTGCTTCTCAACATCCACAGTTTTGGTTTGATTCATAATTCTATCCCTAATCTTTCTAAATATGCTGGAGTTAGTTCTCGGTCTTTGCTGAGGCATGGAGCATGTCCTTTCCCTAAATTCTTTTAATTTATACTTAGCCTCATCGCCATACCACGTATGACCATTATTCTTTTCGAAATCTATATTAATACCCAGTGGAGGAGTTGTATCACTTAAAGCTCTTCGTCTAGCATCATGTAAATTCATATCGCTTGATGCATTGGAACTTATATTCTCTGATGCCAATATATCTCTATCACTAAACAAGTCCAATCCATATTCTCCAGATTTATGGCCTAAAGCATTCACAACTTTGAGAAGAAGATGGTTTTGTTTCAAAAGAGCATCTGAAGGTCTAAAAGTACGTTCCTTATCAATTTTTTCGAGCTCTGATTCAGATTGGAGGTTATGCATTGGTTTAATTTATCTGAAACCAATATAGAAAGCTCTTGGTGTCACGCAAGAAATCGATTTAGCTATCAAACATCGACAAATCCAGGCAACTTTGAGATCTTTCGATAATGTGTGGTTTATACAAGAACTCCCCTTTATAAACAGGCTTTAACCAATATGAACTCATGGAGTAGGGTTCGTAAGAAAGCTAAATAAATACGAAGTTATTTTTTATTTAAAGTTATTTGAGATTTAATAATACACTATTATAGTTTACATTCATTAGGAACTCACAACTATAAAAGTAATTTACCCTGTTTATATTATTGTAGTATAAAAACAAATTTAAATTTCCTACACTATGACTAGTTTTAAAAATATTAATACAATTATAGCACCGCTATTAATCAGTCTTAATTGGCTTATTAAATATACTTATTTATATTTAAGGCATTTTATTGTTTATCCGCTTTCTCTCCACTTTCAGTTTTGTCTTTTTTTAAAACTGTACACTGTCTTTGTACTGGACCTGTGCTATTTCCAAACGCCATCGTTGTAGGTCTAATTGAAAACCTCCTATTTCTACTTCTAATAGACCGTCTACCCTCGTTCACAGTAAGGGAGTAAGGGGGTGGTGAGGTACTTAAATTCTCGTCCACGGGTCTCAACGAGAATCTCCTTGGAGGGAGTTTGTTGGTGGTCTGTGATGGCATCAAAGACGCTCTTCTGTTTTGGTATTGAGCTCTTATTGGCATTCTACGTGTTCTGGAAGGTGTGGCTATCTCTGGCGGTGTTATACTGGCAGTGCCCATTTTTCGGCGTTTCAAATTTGGTCCTAGTGTTTCAGGGACTGACACTGCTGTTAAAGCTCTTAAAAAGTCGGCTATGGAGGTTTGCTCTAGCACAGCATCTTGATAATCTGCGATGGATCTTCTCCCTGCTCTTGTTTGACGTACATAGTTTTCTTGTGGACCTGCAAACATGCTGTATCTACCCCTTCTAGTCTGTTTAAGATAATTATCCTGTTCGTCAAGTAAACCTATTGGTCGTAGGAAGCTTTCATCAAGAAGATTTGTATTAGGAACATCTTTAGGTTTCTGTGGATAATCTTCAGCTTGCTTCTCAACATCCACCGTTTTGCTTTGATTCATAATTCTATCCCTTATCTTCCTAAATATGCTGGAGTTAGTTCTCGGTCTTTGCTGAGGCATGGAGCATGTTCTTTCCCTAAATTCTTTTAATTTATACTTAGCATCATCGCCATACCACGTATGACCATTATTCTTTTCGAAATCTATATTAATACCCAGTGGAGGAGTTGTATCACTTAAAGCTCTTCGTCTAGCATCATGTAAATTCATATCGCTCGATGCATTGGAACTTATATTCTCTGATGCCAATATATCTCTATCACTAAACAAGTCCAATCCATATTCACCAGATTTATGGCCTAAAGCATTCACAACTTTGAGAAGAAGATGGTTTTGTTTCAAAAGAGCATCTGAAGGTCTAAAAGTACGTTCCTTATCAATTTTTTCGAGCTCTGATTCAGATTGGAGGCTATGCATTGGTTTAATTTCTCTGAAACCAATATAGAAAGCTCTTGGTGTCACGCAAGAAATCGATTTAGCTATCAAACATCGACAAATCCAGGCAACTTTGAGATCTTTCGAGAATGTATGGTTTATACAAGACCTCCCCTTTATAAACAGGCTTTAACCAATAGGAACTCATGGAGTAGGGTCGTAAGAAAGCTAAATAAATACGAAGTTATTTTTTATTTAAAGTTATTTAAGATTTAATAATACACTATTATAGTTTACATTCATTCGGAACTCACAACTATAAAAGTAATTTACCCTGTTTATATTATTATAGTATAAAAACAAATTTAATTTCCCTACACTATGACTAGTTTTCTTGATAATCTGCGATGGATCTTCTCCCTGCTCTTGTTTGACGTACATAGTTTTCTTGTGGACCTGCAAACATGCTGTATCTACCCCTTCTAGTCTGTTTAAGATAATTATCCTGTTCGTTGTTTCGGGATTTTGTAACGTTAGTGAAAAATGGCGCGAGCTTACCTTAAGGATTTTCTTATAAAATCTCGAGCGCCAGCTTCGTTATTTAAAGTGGAGAAGCACCACGTACCTGGGCCTGCTTTTAGACAGTGGAGAAGGGATATTCCAGGGGTCAATTAGCTTTTATGATTAAAATGCAATGGTTTAATTTAATACATATATTGAAATAATAATAAAACTCTTTATATACAAAACAAATAATAATTTAAAACAATAATGAAAAGTAGAACACTCAGTATATAAAGATGACCTAAATTACCAAACTGAAGTAATATGAAAAGATTATAATATTAGAAGTGCATTAACTAAATAAAATAATATTGACAACACAAGTAAATTAATAAAAAAACGGGAACAATGAATATAAAAACTGAAGGTCACACTTCTAGCAAATATTAATACGGAAATGCACTCAACTAAACCAATGCTGTAAAATAAAATGAAATTAAATGTTACGGGAAGAAAATACTACGGGCCTTTAGCAGATGTTTTAACAAAGCGTCAACCACGGGACGGGCTCGCGGTGGTCAGCCGATTCGCCTGCTTGGTACTGTCTACGGCAGAGCAGATACCGAGCGTTACGGGGCACGGGTGGCTTATACACAACGAGAATCTTTGTAATAAATGATTACTAATAATACGGATCAACTAGCTTGCAATAGTTCGGGTTTTCGGGGTCGGGCTGACGGGATATAAGAGAGAGTTTTAATTGCTCTGTTCGGCCTTTTATATCATCTCGGGTGCGCAATGGCGACATCAGGGAACCAAACGGCGCAGCTCCCCACTTGTTTGAATAGAATGGAAGTGGAATCATGACGTCGCAGGTCCACTTGTACGAAAATCCACATACAGGGTGTACCGACGGCGGTAAATATGGGAAAATAAAAGTAACTTCGTTACAGTCAAGTAAACCTATTGGTCGTAGGAAGCTTTCATCAAGAAGATTTATATTAGGAACATCTTTAGGTTTCTGTGGATAATCTTCAGCTTGCTTCTCAACATCCACAGTTTTGGTTTGATTCATAATTCTATCCCTAATCTTTCTAAATATGCTGGAGTTAGTTCTCGGTCTTTGCTGAGGCATGGAGCATGTTCTTTCCCTAAATTCTTTTAACTTATACTTAGCATCATCGCCATTATTCTTTTCGAAATCTATATTAATACCCAGTGGAGGAGTTGTATAGTGTTTAAGTGTAAAGCTCTTCGTCTAGCATCATGTAAATTCATATCGCTTGATGCATTGGAACTTATATTCTCTGATACCAATATATCTCTATCACTAAACAAGTTCAATCCATAATCACCATCAGATTTATGGCCTAAAGCATCAACAACTTTGAGAACAAGATGGTTTTGTTTCATAGAGCATCTAAAGGTCTAAAAGTACGTTCCGTATCAATTTTATCAAGCTCTGATTCAGATTGGAAGCTGTGCATTGGTTTAATTTCTCTGAAACCAATATAGAAAGCTCTTTGTGTGACGCAAGAAATCGATTTAGCTATCAAACATCGACAAATCCAGGCAACTTTGAGATCTTTCGAGAGTGTGTGGTTTATACAAGAACTCGCCTTTATAAACAGTCTTTAACCAATAGGAACTCATGGAGTAGGGTTCGTAGGAAAGCAAAATAAATACGAAGTTATTTTTTATTTAAAGTTATTTGAGATTTAATAATACACTATTATAGTTTACATTCATTAGGAACTCACAACTATAAAAGTAATTTACCCTGTTTATATTATTATAGTATAAAAACAAATTTAATTTCCCTACACTATGACTAGTTTTTAAAATATTAATAAAATTATAGCACCGCTATTAATCAGTCTTAATTGGCTTATTAAATATACTTATTTATATTTAAGGAATTTTATTGTTTATCCGCTTTCTCTGCACTTTCAGTTTTGTCTTTTTTTAAAACTGTACACTGTCTTTGTACGGGACCTGTGCTATTTCCAAACGCCATCGTTGTAGGTCTAATGGAAAACCTCCTATTTCTACTTCTAATAGACCGTCTACCCTCATTCACAGTAAGGGAGTAAGGGGGTGGTGAGGTACTTAAATTCTCGTCCACGGGTCTCAACGAGAATCTCCTTGGAGGGAGTTTGTTGGTGGTCTGTGATGGCATCAAAGACGCTCTTCTGTTTTGGTATTGAGCTCTTATTGGCATTCTACGTGTTCTGGAAGGTGTGGCTATCTCTGGCGGTGTTATACTGGCAGTACCCATTTTTCGGCGTTTCAAATTTGGTCCTAGTGTTTCAGGGACTGACACTGCTGTTAAAGCTCTTAAAAAGTCGGCTATGGAGGTTTGTTCTAGCACAGCATCTTGATAATCTGCGATGGATCTTCTCCCTGCTCTTGTTTGACGTACATAGTTTTCTTGTGGACCTGCAAACATGCTGTATCTACCCCTTCTAGTCTGTTTAAGATAATTATCCTGTTCGTCAAGTAAACCTATTGGTCGTAGGAAGCTTTCATCAAGAAGATTTATATTAGGAACATCTTTAGGTTTCTGTGGATAATCTTCTTCAGCTTGCTTCTCAACATCCACAGTTTTGGTTTAATTCATAATTCTATTCCTAATCTTTCTAAATATGCTGGAAGTTCTCGGTCTTTGCTGAGGCATGGAGCATGTTCTTTCCCTAAATTCTTTTAACTTATACTTAGCATCATCGCCATACCAAGTATGACCATTATTCTTTTCGAAATCTATATTAATACCCAGTGGAGGAATTGTATCACTTAAAGCTCTTCGTCTAGCATCATGTAAATTCATATCGCTTGATGCATTGGAAATTATATTCTCAGTTGCCAATATATCTCTATCACTAAACAAGTCCAATCCATAATCACCAGATTTATGGCCTAAAGCATCCACAACTTTTAGAAGAAGATGGTTTTGTTTCAAAAGAGCATCTGGTCTAAAACTACGTTCCTTATCAATTTTTTCGAGCTCTGATTCAGATTGGTTTAATTTCTCTATGCATTGGTTTAATTTCTCTGTAACCATTATAGAAAGCTCTTTGTGTCACGCAAGAAATTGATTTAGCTATCAAACATCGACAAATCCAGGCAACTTTGAGATCTTTCGAGAATGTGTGGTTTATACAAGAACTCCCCTTTATAAACAGGCTTCAACCAATAGGAACTCATGGAGTAGGGTTCGTAAGAAAGCTAAATAAATACGAAGTTATTTTTTATTTAAAGTTATTTGAGATTTAATAATACACTATTATAGTTTACATTCATTAGGAACTCACAACTATAAAAGTAATTTACCCTGTTTATATTATTATAGTATAAAAACAAATTTAATTTCCCTACACTATGACTAGTTTTTAAAATATTAATACAATTATAGCACCGCTATTAATCAGTCTTAATTGGCTTATTAAATATACTTATTTATATTTAAGGAATTTTATTGTTTATCCGCTTTCTCTACACTTTCAGTTTTGTCTTTTTTTAAAACTGTACACTGTCTTTGTACGGGACCTGTGCTATTTCCAAACGCCATCGTTGTAGGTCTAATTGAAAACCTCCTATTTCTACTTCTAATAGACCGTCTACCCTCATTCACAGTAAGGGAGTAAGGGGGTGGTGAGGTACTTAAATTCTCGTCCACGGGTCTCAACGAGAATCTCCTTGGAGGGAGTTTGTTGGTGGTCTGTGATGGCATCAAAGACGCTCTTCTGTTTTGGTATTGAGCTCTTATTGGCATTCTACGTGTTCTGGAAGGTGTGGCTATCTCTGGCGGTGTTATACTGGCAGTACCCATTTTTCGGCGTTTCAAATTTGGTCCTAGTGTTTCAGGGACTGACACTGCTGTTAAAGCTCTTAAGAAGTCGGCTATGGAGGTTTGCTCTAGCACAGCATCTTGATAATCTGCGATGGATCTTCTCCCTGCTCTTGTTTGACGTACATAGTTTTCTTGTGGACCTGCAAACATGCTGTATCTACCCCTTCTAGTCTGTTTAAGATAATTATCCTGTTCGTCAAGTAAACCTATTGGTCGTAGGAAGCTTTCATCAAGAAGATTTATATTAGGAACATCTTTAGGTTTCTGTGGATAATCTTCAGCTTGCTTCTCAACATCCACAGTTTTGGTTTGATTCATAATTCTATCCCTAATCTTTCTAAATATGCTGGAGTTAGTTCTCGGTCTTTGGTGAGGCATGGAGCATGTTCTTTCCCTAAATTCTTTTAACTTATACTTAGCATCATCGCCATACCAAGTATGACCATTATTCTTTTCGAAATCTATATTATAACCCAGTGGAGGAGTTGTATCACTTAAAGCTCTTCGTCTAGCATCATGTAAATTCATATCGCTTGATGCATTGGAACTTATATTCTCTGATGCCAATATATCTCTATCACTAAACAAGTCCAATCCATATTCACCAGATTTATGGCCTAAAGCATCCACAACTTTGAGAAAAAGATGGTTTTGTTTCAAAAGAGCATCTGAAGGTCTAAAAGTACGTTCCTTATCAATTTTTTCGAGCTCTGATTCAGATTGGAGGCTATGCATTGGTTTAATTTCTCTGAAACCAATATAGAAAGCTCTTTGTGTCACGCAAGAAATCGATTTAGCTATCAAACATCGACAAATCCAGGCAACTTTGAGATCTTTCGAGAATGTGTGGTTTATACAAGAACTCCCCTTTATAAACAGGCTTCAACCAATAGGAACTCATGGAGTAGGGTTCGTAAAAAAGCTAAATAAATACGAAGTTATTTTTTATTTAAAGTTATTTGAGATTTAATAATACACTATTATAGTTTACATTCATTAGGAACTCACAACTATAAAAGTAATTTACCCTGTTTATATTATTATAGTATAAAAACAAATTTAATTTCCCTACACTATGACTAGTTTTAAAAATATTAATACAATTATAGCACCGCTATTAATCAGTCTTAATTGGCTTATTAAATATACTTATTTATATTTAAGGCATTTTATTGTTTATCCGCTTTCTCTCCACTTTCAGTTTTGTCTTTTTTTAAAACTGTACACTGTCTTTGTACGGGACCTGTGCTATTTCCAAACGCCATCGTTGTAGGTCTAATGGAAAACCTCCTATTTCTACTTCTAATAGACCGTCTACCCTCATTCACAGTAATGGAGTAAGGGGGTGGTGAGGTACTTAAATTCTCGTCCACGGGTCTCAACGAGAATCTCCTTGGAGGGAGTTTGTTGGTGGTCTGTGATGGCATCAAAGACGCTCTTCTGTTTTGGTATTGAGCTCTTATTGGCATTCTACGTGTTCTGGAAGGTGTGGCTATCTCTGGCGGTGTTATACTGGCAGTACCCATTTTGCGGCGTTTCAAATTTGGTCCTAGTGTTTCAGGGACTGACACTGCTGTTAAAGCTCTTAAGAAGTCGGCTATGGAGGTTTGCTCTAGCACAGCATCTTGATAATCTGCGATGGATCTTCTCCCTGCTCTTGTTTGACGTACATAGTTTTCTTGTGGACCTGCAAACATGCTGTATCTACCCCTTCTAGTCTGTTTAAGATAATTATCCTGTTCGTCAAGTAAACCTATTGGTCGTAGGAAGCTTTCATCAAGAAGATTTATATTAGGAACATCTTTAGGTTTCTGTGGATAATCTTCAGCTTGCTTCTCAACATCCACAGTTTTGGTTTGATTCATAATTCTATCCCTAATCTTTCTAAATATGCTGGAGTTAGTTCTCGGTCTTTGCTGAGGCATGGAGCATGTTCTTTCCCTAAATTCTTTTAATTTATACTTAGCATCATCGCCATACCAAGTATGACCATTATTCTTTTCGAAATCTATGTTAATACCCAGTGGAGGAGTTGTATCACTTAAAGCTCTTCGTCTAGCATCATGTAAATTCATATCGCTTGATGCATTGGAACTTATATTCTCTGATGCCAATATATCTCTATCACTAAACAAGTCCAATCCATATTTACCAGATTTATGGCCTAAAGCATCCACAACTTTGAGAAGAAGATGGTTTTGTTTCAAAAGAGCATCTGAAGGTCTAAAAGTACGTTCCTTGTCAATTTTGTCGAGCTCTGATTCAGATTGGAAGCTGTGCCTCGGTTTTATTTCTCTGAAACCTACAGAGAAAGCTCTTTGTCTCACGCAAGAAATCGATTCGGCGCTATCGAACATCGACAAATCCGGGCAACTTTGAGATCTTTCGAGAACGTGTGGTTCATACAAGAACTCCCCTTTATAAACGGGCTTAACTTTAACCAGGAGAAACTCATGGAGGAGGGTACGCAATTCTTGTCTTATTCTTTGAGGGGTCTTCTTTATGTTCTCCGTTATTATGTGCTCTAGTTTTACGATCTTTTTGCTCATCATACCTCTGGTGATGAAGTTTATTACCATCAGGACGTAGCCTATGCCGCCTATCACCCAAAATAGTAGGAATATCTTGTATGTCATGTACCAGATGTCGTTAACGTGGTATTCATTTTTAACACCTGAAAGTATAAAATGAAAATATTACAATTCAAAACTACGAGTAGGTATATAAATCAATCAAGTCTGACATAGAAATTTATATTGTGGTATCTTGTTAGACATCAATTAGAATTAACTCAAGAATGTGTTTAATTAATTATAACTATTTATTAATACACTCGCACTTAATTTAATTAATTTTGCCATCAAGTAAACATTTTAATTATTCAACCTTTTTTCTACTAAATAGGAGAAATTAATTGCATGGTCTCATTACCATATAAAAATACTCTACTATTTCAAGAGTATATTACCTGATACGAAATCTCCGAATCCTATAGTGGTGAGTGTAACAAAGGCATAATAGACTGCTACGTCATAGTTCCACCCTTCGAACATTACCATTATTAGGGATGGCAAGAATATGAAGAATACAAATCCTGGAATGAGGTAGAGGAATATTTGGCTGACTAATCCTAGTTTTGTGGAATCGTATTGCATTTTGGCCGACTTCCACCTATGGTATAGTTTTTCGAACTAAAATAAATGATTATTTATAATTATAACATTTTTTAGTAAAGTGATTGTACTTACTTTACTACCAAAGTAGCTACCAAGTGAAATCATCACTATACCATTAATTGGAATACCAATTAAAGCATAGAAGATCATGATGATTCTTGATAACATGGTTGTCGGAGCAAGATTACCATAACCTATAAAAATTTAGTTAACATCTATTTATTGTGCATACTTTTAAGTATTACCTATTGTGCTTACAACGGTTATAACGAAAAACAAGGAATGATAAAAATCCCATTTTTCTTCACTTTTTTCACGGGACATATCTACTGCCAGGGGTTTCTCGCAGTATGTTGCCAATCGGTCCAAAAACTTCTTATCTCCATCAGGGTAGTAATGTTTTATTAAACCTAAAAAAACAGTATTTAAAGTTTAAATAAACTTCTTAAAAATGCAGTTATTTTTTAAATCTTTTTAAAACTTATCGATTCGATTATAAATTTCAAACAACGATTTCTCGGAAATTTCAAGTTTGATAAACGCCATTTTAAACACGAATTTAATTTAGACACGAGCGAGCTTACGAGCGAGTGCTTAATTAAATGAGTGTCTAGAAAAGTTTATAAACAAGTTGCATACTATACTTTTTCTACTAACTTCAGCCCGTGACTAAAAGGCCATAAAGGCACAACTTGTACGATAATGGGCGTTTTAAAGGGGGGAGTAAAAATATATTTTTATGAATTTAATATTGGGTATCTTTATTAGTACGATAAACAATACCTGAATGATTTTTTATCGTACTACCTATTTGTATTCATAGTGTATAATCTGTTGATTTAATAAAATATTTCAATATTGTTAACGTCATGACTTTCTTAATTAATACGAATAATTGGGATTTTTATGATATTTAAGATAAAAAAATGTCCTTCGATATGACGGTCTTGAAATTCCATGACTATGGTTTTGTGTTATCTTATCCACTTTGTCAATTAAAAAAATAATAATTCCAAGTATAACAGGCTACTGTTCAAAAAAAATAACACTACCTACAGATAATTGGGACGTGTACCTTACTTTTTGTTTAACGCTGTATCTATTAGATAGTATCTAATAAACATTTTTGTTTATATTTTTTTATAAGTCGCACTTGATCTTATTTTAAATTTATATTGTTGTACTTCAACTCGTTGTCCTAAACTAGTGAAACCAGTTCACTTATAACGACATAAAACTCACTCTATTCAGTTGCTTTACTGATTTATGGTGTATTCAAATTTAATTGTATGTATGTAAGTGTTGAGCCTAAAAATGGTAAGAAATAAACTTTGTCGGCTCAATATTTTCTTCTTATCTATTAAATACATCTTGTTAAATAAACTTGACTGCATTTTGTTTGTTTGAATACAAATAAAAATCTACTTCTTTGAAGTAACTTTTCTATACAGGGTGAATTATAATTATAATACTTCAAAAATAAGTTAGGGTAAGATCTTTGGATAAAAATAAGAAAAATGTTCCTTTTAACTAGTTTACGAGTATTGCAATTTTTTTAAATTATCAAACTTATTTATTTATTGTTTTACTAGTTGAACAATATTTTCGTTATTTAACTAGTGTAACTTACTTTGTTCAGTATGGGACAAAATATTTTTTTTAAATTTTTATTTTAAAGCTTAGAAAATAGTACCAAACTATAATACAATACATATACGCTAAACATGATATACTAAGTGTTGAATAATTAATAACTAATTTGCACGTATTGTAAAAGTCAAATATAGAGGTTTTAAAACAAACAAAAGTAATAAATTGTAATGACAAATTATGTGAAAATAATTGCAGTATTACTTAACACATTTTTATTAGCATCCCTGATTTGATAGAGTGATAATTTTTTAATTGCATATTTTTTAACCTTCTTATGGTTTTGTTTTTCACCTAATAAAACCAAAACCAATTTTGGAATGTTTTTAAAATATATAAGTATCCTTTTGTGTATGGGTTTCTTCTTGTTTAAAGTGGTCGGGTAGATTAGATTATATAAAAATCATAAAAATTTTAAAAATAAATTTTGTTATTCTTGTGAATGTTGTATACGAGGTGTGTTCAGAAAATATCGGGAATTTTCGTTTTTTGAAACAATTATTTATTTATTCGTCTACATTAATGTTGTCGCCTTCAAATTAGTCCCATTTGGATATTATGCACATGTGCCAGCTCTTCTTCCAATACTCGAATACACTTCTAAAACTCTATCTTTGAGATAGCCTTTAGTTCTTTCAGCGATGGGCTTTTAATGTCATCTATGCTTGCAAAACGACGGCCCTTTAAGGTTCTCTTTATTTTTGGGAATAGGAAAAAGTCAGACAGAGGCATGTCTGGTGAATATGGAGGCTGGGGCATCATTACAGTATTGTTTATGGCCAAACATTTTTTTCAAAATTTAACAATTTTGGAACAAATTTTGCTGTCACGCGTTTCATACCCAAAACATTTGAAAAAATTTCATGGGATGAGCCAATCGATATACCAACATCATCAGCGACTTTTCTGATGGTTTATAACCATTTCTTCCACTTTTTCCATGTTATTATCGGTTGTTAATGTGCTTGTGCGTTCGGGGCGTTCGTCATCTTCAACGTCTTCACGGCCATCTTGGAAACTCTTATACCACTTGTAAACTCTTGTTTTACTTATAGCAGACTCACTATAGGCCTTTGTTAACATTTCACAGAATTTATTTAATTTTTTAAGCAAAATTGGATACAAATTCTCTTCGATCCATTTCTTTTAACGAACGAAAATCGCCGAGCTCATAAAACACGTCTAACCTTAGCGGCTGCCACAAATAAAGTAAACAATGAAAACAGCTACAGTTTTTATCATACTTCGGGGGCATGTATACCAACATAATAAATAAAATTTTATGACAACCGGACCCTCCGAAGCCGCGAAATTTAACAATTCCCGATATTTTCTGAACACACCTCGTAGATAAATAATAATTTCACGACCTTTTATACAATTGTATGTTTATAACAAATTATTAAAATATTTTTTATTATATAAAAATACATATTGATAATATTGAGCGACAGTTATGGCGCCTGTGTTAGGAATTCTGGGAAAATATTTTGCTTATATATCTATAGATATATCTTTTGATTTTTATCTTAAAAAATCTTAGACATGCAGCTGTCAGATTCTCAAATGTTTTTCTAATTCATATACAAAAGATTTAACTGCCGTCCTAATAAATATTTTACGTACAATTTTTAAACAGAAAAATAATTAATTAATTATAATTAATTAATGTTAATTATTTTTTTAAATAATAATATAATATAGGTAATTATTACAATGGTTCAAAAAAATTTTTTTAATTATGACACTGAAAAATTGGTTCTTAGGCACCTCTAGAAAGTGGAAGATCCTCATCAGCACAGTTTTCCATTTATCTTTATATTTGGGATTTTTTTAAATCACCCTAATAATTATATAATTTTTGAAATGTCGCATAAATTAATAAATTAATTAAATTTATTAAGCAAAATAATTTTTCTATGCCTACGCAGTTGTCACCAAAATTTCAAATTTTACAGGTAGCCTTAGAAAATGACAATAAATAAACAAAATTAAGCTATTAAAAATATAAATGATTGTATAATAATATAATATAGGTAATATAAGTATGCATAACTAATATAATAAATGTTTTTTAAATGTAAAATTTATATTATTTTACTAACAATAAGAATAAATATAAATAAAAGAAATGAAATTATTTATATGGAAATCACGACGTCTTATGTCCCTGTTAATCCAAATTAGAACCATTGGAAAATGTTTAATACTGTTGATGGTCATTGAATATATTTAGCAAATAAAAATAATTTTATGTAAATTATAAAAAAGGAACTATTTTAATAAAGTTTTTGTTAAATATGTTTGCAATGTTACGGTTCGTTTCTCGAAATATTACAAGGAAATATCACAAGAAAATATTGTAAAAAATTTAAGTCAGATATGCCTTAAAAACTATATCCTTGGATTTAATATTATTATATTTATACATTTTAAAAAATCGGTTTTTAACATTCAAGTCGTAAAATTCATATTTTTAGGAATATTTAAAAGTAAATTGTTATATTATTAAAATATTGCGTATGCTTAAAACCAAAATTATAATAAGTATCTGATATGTTACCAAAAAATTTAACTATATACAAAAATTTAAGTAAATTTCAAAAAAATCAAAAAAAGAAAATTTTTCAAAAAAACAATCAAATGGGGTAGTTGTTTTAGAATCTGTAGGGTGTCAAAAGTTGAAAAAGTTTTTCCCCATTGTATTTGTAATTTAAGTAGAAAATTAAAAAATGAAATGCACTTGCTTTTGTATTAGAATGAAAGTTGAGTAAAAAAAATCACGTTTTACAATTTTTACATGTTTTCCACGCTTTTGGACCAAAAAAAGAATATCCCGTTGGAACTACCCCCTTTTGATTAAATATTTATTTAAAAAACTAGTGGGCCACCTCAAGATGTTGAGTAAAATTTTTTTTTTTTGAAAAATTTTCTTTTTTTATAAGGTAAAAATTCTACCCCCATGCTAAGAAAATAAAACAAACATTTTGTTTTCAACCCACCCTAGTAAATAATTAAATTTTCAAATTTCTGTCAATTTATTAAGCATAGGTTTAGGAAACTTGACAACGCTGTAATCTTATAAGCTTAATGTGTTTTGTGTTATTTTGATTTTTTGATTTGTGCAGGTAATTAACGTATACATTGTGAGCAATAGATTGTTACAAAAATATTGAAAATTGAAAAACTATCGTTATTTAAAAATCTTACCCTCAATTTCTCTTCTTTCCTCATTCTCCCTTTCCATCCTCAAAAATTCTTCCTTCGATTCGATTACATAAAAAATGGAAGCCCCCATCAGCAGATAAATGGAAAAAAGGCAAAGCAGTAAAAACCATTGCTTTCTACTCATTATACAGAACTAATCTAAAATCAGTATCAGTAAAGTAAAATTTAAATAATTATCTGAATTAATTGATTGAAATCACAGCTAATTCGACTTACCGTTAATCCAGCACAAATCTTGAAACTGACACCACTTGTGTGCACAAGTAATTAAGAAATTCAAAACAAACAAAAATCCGAAAATTTACACTATCGTTATAATTAATTGTCAAAAGTCTCTGGCAAGTCGCGTTGCTGCAAAATCAGTAACAAAACAGTGTCCGCCACAATGGGTACTACCAGACTTAATTTGGGGGAGTGCCTTCGATTATTGTGAATAATTTCCATTATACTATTAACACATCACAACACAAAATCTGATAAAACTGATTTAACTCGAGATTCGAAAAAATATCGCCTCTCCATAGATTAGGTAGTAGGTACTGATACCTTACAATTCGATTTCTTTCTATCGTTTAAAGTTGCCGTCTTCAAGTGTCATAATCCGTCCTTGTTTAAATGCTTGTGATAATAGGGGGAAATGGTTTATTTTGCGTGTTTACGTGCGTCCTGCTGAAACCACACCAGCGTAAAAAACCACTCGTCTTGTGATTAAAATTTGCCTATCAATAATTTTCGAAGAAATTTTGCCAAGCTAAATGTCATCGACAACGTAGTTAATTCAAATACAATACATTGCAATTGATTTGGAAAGTACCTAATACATAATTTGTTTTAAATTATACCTACCTTATAAGCATTTATAATGTCCTAAATATGGAACCTATAAGTTTTCTCAATATAGAAGCACAAACACTTAAAGGAAAAGGTTTTCACATAAACTTAAAGAAAAGTTTATCTGTAAAATTTAGTACAAAAAAGTTACTAAAAAATAACTTAAAACTGCTCTATAGACGTTCTTTTAATAAATACCTATAAAACTTTTTTATTCGTTTTCCAACATTTTTGTCTGCCTATTACCATAAAATTACTAAACAAACAAAAATAATATTAACAAAAACACATAAAATGTTTGTAAAAAAGTTTCATTTTTATCATGCAGTAATTCTGGACAGCAATTTTCAAATTTATACCTTTTTGGGCTAATGGTTTCGGAGATATTAATAATTAATAATATATTATTATTAAAAGTGAAAAATATATAGTTTTTTAAAATGTTTTGATGTTTCATAGTTTTTATTAATAGTATATTATGTTTGCCATTTTATACACGAATTTAATTTAGGCACGAGCGAGCTTGCGAGCGAGTGCTTAAATTAATGAGTGTATAGAAAAGTTCATAAACGAGGTCCATACTATACTTTTTCAACGAAAAATACTTATTATTATCTTAAAATGATTTAAATCAAAAATTTGTATAGGGCGCCATCTATGAAACAATAGGGGAATCTGTGTGTCACCGTCAAATATCAAATTTTTATATTTTATAAAGGTTATAAATCGAAATGTATTTCTTGAATATTGACAGTTTTTTACAGTGAAAGTAAATAAAATGTTTTATGAGCACATTGGAGTCCGTGCCCGAATTTAAGATATATATACATATATATAGTTTACTGCCGGCGAAATTTAAAGATCAGTACAATGTTCATATAAACTTTTCAAATATTGGCGTTAAAAAACTATTTAATACTTTTGTATTTTTTTATTGAGATAATAAAATAATTTTAACATTTAGTATTATTTTACAAGAAAGGCACTTTATTTTAACGATTGTATGACATTTAACAGCTGTCAACTAACTTAAAACTAACTTCAGCCCGTGACTAAAAACCTGTTGCTAACTTCAGCCCGTGACTAAAGCGCTCTAAAGCCACAACTTGTCAATGTGTATTTAAAAGGTCACTTAGTGTCACGATAAAGGGCGTTTTAAAGGTGGGAGTAAAAAATCCTTTTTAATGGGGTATTGATAAAATTAAAAAGTGTTTATAGAAGAAATGTCCATAAACTGAAAATATTTCATTTTAAGGTCAAACTTTTTCAATTTATTATCGTTTTTTGTTATTCTACAAATGGCAAGTATCGATATATGGAAGTTTTTTGTTTTATATTTCTTTGTTAGTAAATAATTTAAAACAAATATTCACTACTAGATGTAAAAAACTTTTAGTTAAGCGTTCAGTTTTCTCCAAATATTTAATAATATTTAAGTAAAAAAATGAATTTGTTCCATACTTGCTCATAAACCCATAAACAAAGATTATGCCAAAAATCACGTCAAATAAAAGTTAAAAAGAAGTACAAAAAAACACGGTTGAATTGAAACTTTTTTGTAATATTTAGTTATATTCGTGTTTTGTTTTTATTTAATCGATAATCATTTTTTATGTATATGTATAATAGGGTAGTCGTTAAAAATTAATTTTTTTGCGACCCCCCTAAAAAGCTTTGTTTTGATGAAAAAACAATTTTTTTTTAATTAATTAAAAACGAGCCTCAAGACGATATAAGTTAATTTGTATAATCATGTTTTTTTTGGGCATTTTTTATGAAAAATAAAATTTTATTCGAAATATAAACAACTATAGAACCCAAATCAATAAAAAAATAATAGACAAAAATTTGAATTCAAAATTTTTCCCAGTCTATAAAATAAAAAAATGAAAGCTATTTAAATTAATATTTTTATTTTAAAACTAAATTAGTACAAACGTAATTTTAATATCTAGATTTCTTCACTCCATTGTTAATAATTTTTAAATCTCAAAAAAAAATAATATTCCATATTTTCAGAAAAGACATGGTAATACTTAAATGTGAGGGCAGTTTTTAATCATCCATTTTGTTTGAATATGGTCAGTATCCAATTACCCGAAATATTTCAAGGTTTTTTAAGCTTCTAACTTGTTTAGCTTTGTTAAACCTTTTGACCTTTGTTTGGGCTTTTAGGATTTGTTCAAGCATTTTTTGACAGGTTTTGAAACTCTAAAATTGAAATTTTGCAACTAAATATTTTTCTTTTGATATTAAAATGTACAAATGCAGATATAATAATTTTAAATGAAAGAATGTCTGATTGTGGTTAAACTATTTAATTATATTTATTTACAAATATTTATTTATATGATAGGCTAATTGTTATTTGAGTTGCGTTGATTGTATTTTATTTATTTATTTATTTAGAATTATTATATTACTAAAATAAGGACAATAAATATTGATTTATTTATATTCATTTATATATAACATATGGGTTTTCCATACACTGTCAATGATTAACACTTATAACACACATAGAATACAAAAATGTAAAATACATAGGTAAGGTAGGGTAAGAGTGCGCGTTCTCTAAGAGTACGCGGTGTCCGTTTTTCGGTATAAACAGACTACCGCCACCTGTTGATTATAACGTTAATGTACCATTTAATGTAATATATCTGTTGGTAATGCAGATTTCTGTAATCGCTTAAGCTATTCTGTAAAATTCAGTTCATATTATAAGACATGCTGTCCATTGTAACTTTTGCAGTGCAATAAATAGGTTTTATTTAAACTGTGAAATAAAAAAGGAAGTGTTTGTCGATCTGAAACGTTTACTGCAGTATTTGGTAAGATGTTTAACTTATTATATCATAATTTTTGTAATTTTTGAGCAAAACATAACCAATAAATGTAAAAAATGTAAATGTTTATAAGAGTGCGCATTTTAAAATTTATAAGAGTACGCGGTGCGTACTCTTACATTCTATACATGTTGGACTAAAATGACTGCTTTTAGATCTACCTGTTCAATTTACGCGTAACGTGTTTTAACATATTACATTACTAAGTAATTATAATAATTAATATTATCATTACCTTTATATAATCAATAATAATAATAATACTTACCGCCTTTCTTTTAGGAATAACTAGCTATGACGTATTATAAAAGAAAAAGTGAACGAAAATTGGTTTTTACCGAGAATATTCTCCAAGAAATCCGTGAAAAAATTGAAAATGGCCAAAGCAAAAGAAGTGTAGCTAAGGAATTTAGCATCCCCGAGGCTACCCTTCGCAAAAGACTTAAGGCTGGCACAATACCTTTATCGCTAGGTCGCTTTACCTGTACATTTTCATCAGAAATGGAAACTCAACTAGCTAATTACGTCAGAGATATGGATGCTAGATTCTATGGGCTAACTTTAAGAGATCTTAGATTACTAGCCTTTGAATTTGCAGAAGCTAACCATATTTCCCATAGGTTTAATACAGAAAAAAAGATAGCTGGAAAAACCTGGGCTCGAGATTTTCGCACACGTCAAAATTTTTCTGTAAGACAACCAGAAAAGTGTTCGATTGGTCGAATGATGGGATTTAATAGACCACAGGTTCAAAAGTTCTATGCCAATTTACGATCACTGTACGAAAAATACAAGTTTCCGGCTCATCATATATACAATATGGATGAGACAGGGCTATCGACTGTACCTAATAAAGTGCCTAAAGTTGTTGCTTCTAAAGGCAAAAAACTAATTGGAAAAGCAGCTAGTGGGGAAAGAGGTGAACTATACACAGCTGTATGTTGCATGAGCAGTGCTGGTACATATGTGCCTCCAGCTATTATTTTTAAGAGGAAAAGAATGAATGAAGATCTGTTTAAAGATACACCCTTTGGAACTCTTCGGCAAATATCAGATTCTGGTTTTATAAATTCAGATCTGTTACTGGAATGGATGAAACATTTTAAGCAGCACACTAATCCAACAATAGAAAATCCCATATTGCTCATCTTTGATAATCACGTTTCCCATAGAACTTTAGCAGTAATTAATTACTGCAGGGAAAATTTTATTCACCTCTTGACCATCCCACCTCATTCAAGTCACAAAATCCAGCCACTTGATAAAGGATACTTTGGCCCACTAAAAACTGCTTATAGCCACTTTTGTGATGAGTGGATGGTAAGTAACCCGGGAAAAGTCATCACCCAAAAGAATGTAGGAGAATTATTTACCAAGGCATATAATAAAACATCAAATGTTGAAAAGGCAGTCAATGCCTTTAAATCAACTGGAATTTGGCCTCTTAATTCAGAAATTTTCGATGATGAGGATTTCGCACCGTCACTAGTGACAGATAGAAAATATGAAGTTCAGCAGCCAGTACTTGTAGAACAAATTAACCAAGATGACAACATTATTCTAGAAATTTACGAGAGTCGGGCAGATGAGGATGCAAATAGCACGTTTAATATATTGAATGAACCAGGGCTAGGAATTGACCTTGAAGACGATGAGGTTGAATTTTTGATCGACTCATACGAACCTAGTACTAGCGCAACGAAGACAAGAGCTGAAATAGAAATGCAGCAAAAGAAAACCAAAGATAAAGAAGAGAAAACAAATTGCGAACACGTTATTCTGACAACAATCGACCAGAATAGATCGGCACCAAAGACCCCTGAAATAGAAACAAAGCCTGAAGAAATGATATTAGTGACCCCTCAAGAATTACGTCCACTTCCGGTGATTAAAACTGAGCAAAATCGGAGACGAAATTCTCAAAAATCAGAGGTTTTAACTAGCACTCCATATAAGAACGAGTTGGAAGAGAAAGAAAATGTAAAAGCCTCAAAAGTCAAAAGAACGCTTGTTCAAAAAGAAAAAGGTGACAATATTGATAATTTCAGAAAGAAAACAAAAACAGGTATAGTAAAGAAGTGCAATATCAATAAAAATACAGGAGAATACGAAAAGCAGAGGAAATCAGAAATAGGAAAAAAAAGTTCAAAGCAAGGGAAAACCGTCTTGGAAAATAAACAAAATGCGCCCAATGAACCAGACGCTATATGTCCTGGCTGTGATGAAGAATTCACAGATCCACCAGACGAGGACTGGATTCAATGTGAAAAATGTGAAAAATGGTGGCATGAATCGTGCTCAAATTATCTGGGAGGTAATTATGTGTGCGACTTTTGCCCACAATAGCCGCGTACTCTTAGAATACCTTTTGCGTACTCTTACAAACTCAGACTGAAAAGAGTACGCATATGCAATAATTTGTTAATTTGATTTTTTTTTATTAGAAATGATTTAATTTAAATATTTTTTTTAATAAATGAGTTACGAAATATACAGATTTTTATTGAAGACATTTTCCAAGTTGTCTGTAAAAACTGTTGATTTATCATGGGCAAAAATACTTTAAGTGCGCACTCTTACAGCTTCTTCCCCCTATTCACAGAAAAAACCTTGTCAACCATTACCAATATTATAATTAATTCATTTATCATTTCACAATTTTTTTTTTGGTAAATATTTTGCGACCAATTTTTTTTCAAGAAACATTTCCTCATATAAATCTTTGTTTTGTAATAATAATTCTGAAAACAAGACAGACCATCAGTAAAATTAAATCTTGTAACGAACATTCCTAAAATAACTTGGTTATAATATTTCTATAACTTACTATGATATATCTATTGGATATAATGAGTAACACTTTTACTTCCGCTTTATGTAGTCCCATTAAGGTTTAGGTGTCTTTAACACGTTAATTATTCATTTAATAATCATTCTATTTAAGAATGTTGCTATCAAGCATATAATCCTTCCAAAATTATGCAACTGTTAAAAAAATCAATTTATATACCTATATTTATTTATTAATAGTATTTGACAAGACATTTTTAAAATTGTATTAATTTTATTAATAATTATTAAATATTTAGCACAATTATTATGTTTCTGTGTGTAACCGCAAATTTATTTAAATAAAAAAGATAATTATTTCAGCTACATCCAAGAATGGTTGTCATGTGTCAATAATTTTGTTAAATTAATTTGCGTACCTATTTGAGGAAAAATATTTACTCAATATTTTAAATTAAAACTTTTAATATTATTTATATTTCTTTAACCAAATTGTTTTCACAATAAAAACCCCTGTAAAATCTTTATTTATTGTGCGATTTTAACCGGATTTGTTTTTTAAAGTGTAGATCTTAATAAATATTAGTACAAAATACAAGGCTTACTATGTCAGTTTTTAAGGGTAAATTTTTAAGAATTCATATTAGTGATTTTTTAAACAAAATCTAAGCACGGCACTGGATTCACCACCCCTTAAAATTTCAAGTAGAAAAATGGGCAATAATAACAGTAGTGCCATGTTGCTATTACTTTAATTTTATTTCAATGTTTTTTTTATGGATAACTTGACAAAATAAATTTTTGTAGTTATTATTGTGCATTTTTCTACTTAAAATTTTTCAATAAAATTTAGTTTAGGGTCGTTTTGAGGGGTGGTGAATCCAGTGCCGTGCTTAGATTTTGTTTAAAAAAATCGCTAATATGAACTCTTAAAAACTGACATAGTAGGCCTTGTATTTTGTAAAAATAAGGCGTTTTTTGCTTCAAAAATACAGTTTATCAAATCCGGTTAAAATCGCACAATAAATAAAGATTTTAGTCGCAAACAAATGGGTCACACTGTATATTAAAGAATTATTAATTCGTGCTAAAATTACATAAGCACATAATAAATAATTGCAAAAAATGGTGAATGCGCCGGGATAGTTATCTAAAAATTAAAATAATATACCTAATCGACCTATTTTCAAGATTTAATTTATCACGTTTTATATCATTACCCGATAAAATTTCATATAGGTAATTTAATTCATTAAAATGTTTAAAATATACTTTAGTATAAGCATCGCTAGTAGCGCCACCACATGGCCGTTATCAGTTATAGTAATGATTTACGTGAAAAATGTAAAAATTTCAATTGAATTTATTCAGTAAAAATCGTAAAACAAATAAGTCGTCTAAATTTAAACAGAGTTATGCATTGTTAAAAACGTTGATTAAGGAAGTCTCCACCCAACGGTAAAAAACAAAAACGGGTATTATATTGTATTCATACAAAAATTCATACAAAAATAAAGAAAATACGGGGTGCTTCCATGTAAAGTGAAACACACTGTGTATAATATTATGTTGCCAACATAAAAATGTTTGATTTTAAGGTTATGTTTGTTCAACTATTATTTTTGTTGGATTTCTTAAAAATATCCAAACTTAAATACAAATTATAATATCTAAAGTTATCATCATCAACAAATATGCGTACCGAATTGGATCCTTTGGCAAAACATGAAATTGAATTACATTTACAATTAAAACACAATAATTCACCATGATCTCTTAGATAAAAACACACACACTAACGTAACTATATAAGCATATAAGCGTTGAGTTTCTTAATCAATGATAAAAGGAATAATAAATCGAAATCGAGTACCAAACCAGAGTTTTGCAGTTTTTATTTGCAACGCGAAACACAAATAACGTGCGAGATTTAGCTGTGCAATTAAAACTATGCGAACAAAATATTAAACATAATATTAAATAAAAAATGTAACATAACACCTATATCCACATACATGTATTCAATTATTAGGCATTGCTAAAAAAACATAATTAAAAAAATTGTGTTTAAATTTGTCTACAATTTTTGTAGGGCACCCATTCATTTATTTACATGTTTATTAGCCTTTGTAAAAATTTGTAACATATGTAGGTATTGATATCAAGGATTTTAATACAACTTACAAGTTGTTTAAATATTCAAAGACAATATTAAAGCCGTACATTTATCTATGCCTACACTGTATGTAGATTTTATTAAGATTAATCTTTTAATTTGCATACTATTCAGTTTAAATTAAAAAATAAAGCAAAGACCTGAGAAAGGTAGGTATGTTTGCCACTCACACCAACTATCTTACAGTACACTAGTGTAATTATTTATATAGAAATAGGATAGGATAGTGGATCAAGATAGTGTAGCAATCTATGTGCACACCATTCACTTTCTTGAGTACTTATATAGAAGTGTTTTTAACTACCTGGTGCATCTGAACTACTGCCAAATTGTAGTTCATTTTGCTTGCACATTTTACAGTTTCTTGTGCAACATTTTACAGCAAATTTACAAGTGCAAATGCAATAATGAGTGCCGACGAAGTTTTAGACAAAAACGACTTCTTTTTGCATGAAATCCCCAATGTTAAAATTAGGTTAATAAAATCTAACCTCAAATTTTTTAGTTTTTTGAATTTTTTCGTCGTTTTTAGCCAAGAAAAGCCTAAAGTTGTACGACCCCATGTAAAGGAGGAATTGCAGTTTGTCAAGCTAACAGAAAATGTGCAGGAAAACATTTTGGATACCCTAACCTACATTCATGGACCTGTAATTAGTTATAACTACAGTAAATGAATTTAATTTTATCAATATTTGTATTGTAGGATTTTAAATTGTCTGAGGCTTCAGCCTACGAGGAAAGTAAACTTAATTTTGGCAAGAAATTTTGGATTGGAAGGGGCAGTTTAGTCGTCAAGGGGGTTGTAGATTATTCACAAAACAAGGATAAACCCACTGAAGAAGATGATCGGCTTAGAGAATTTGCCCTGTTAAGATTACAAAGGTAAGTTTACCTTTATTTGTAATTACATTTTTGTTTGTTAAATTAATTGATATTGAACATAATAAAAACTTTTACTAAGATGCTTGACAATTCTTGTTTTCTGAAAATGTTATTTGTGTTCCTTAAGACCTTTATAGAATTTACTTTGGTGTAAAGATTTTGAATATTAATTTTTAGTTATGGATTTCATACACCCCATTGCCTTGAAGCTTTTGGATACTGTAATGGGAATGTGGAAGATGCTTTATACCTTTTGTACAATAAATACATGAATACCACCCCATTTGAGATTACAGATCATAATATGTCAGAGGCAGAGTTATTAGAGCAAAGAATAGATGAGAAAAGCTCGTTAGAGTCAATATACGAAAAACAATTCAGTCAAAAAGTTGATAATGTGTGGGTTCTAACACTAAAATTGGACTATTTGATAAAAATGTTTCATAAAAAGGAAGTAAAAAAGCCTGTAAACGTTAAGAAAAAAGAAATGTGTAAAAACTTTGTTAGAGGTAACTGTAAGTTTGGTTACAAATGTAGGTTTTCACACGAGGTAGAAAAAGTTGAACAAAACCCAAACTCCCATCTAACAGAGTTTCAATTCGACCTAGAAATAAGATTCCCTCCCAACACCAAATACCCCTACGAACCCCCAATGATATTCATCAAAACAAACGCTGTGTTACCCCCTTTAGTCAATTTACACATAAGCAGAAGGTTGTACGAGGAAGCTAAATTATTATCTCAAGACGGCATTCCGTGCGTGTACACTGTAACAGAGTTGCTGCAAAATGAGGAAGAGATTAAGGAGCATTTGAACTCGGAGGTGAAATTTTTACTGCCAAATCAGAAATTGTTTCCCACCACTGCGCAGGAGAATAAGATTATCAGGCCTTCTCATTACAAAAAGGGTAAGTACAGGCATTAATAGTTTATTAGACTGTACGCTAAAGAAGCATCGCCAGTGGCGCCACCATGTGGCCGTCATCATCGTGACAAAACTAGAGAAAACATTTAAATTCAGTAAAAATCATAAAACAAATACCTAAGTCGTCTAAATTCAAACAGCATTAAGTATTATTAAAAGCGTTGATTAAGAAAGTCTTCACTCAACAGTAAAACACCAAGAACCGGTATATTTTGTCGTTTAAAATGCAGTTGTCGGCGTTTTTTAGAGGACTCAAATATAAATATACTCAATTTTAAGGTTATAATTCACTTGAGTACTTACAGATTTTGAGGACTAATTAATTTAAAAATTACGCGTTTCTTCTAGTTTTTTTGTTGCACATTATTATTTGGATTTTTTTCTTTCAAAATTCATCAGATTTAATGCGAAAAGAACATATTTGGGTCAAAATACTTTTTGATGACTAAAAATCGGTCCCTTCGGATAAATTTTACATTAAATGAAATAATACAATGTATGTCATACAGTTCATTTTTTTTTGTTAGGTTGGTGGCTTATGCCAGTTTGACTTAGTATTTTTAGTATTTAAAAATGGTATTTCTGCTAAAGAATTTAATTAAATACTTTGACACTGTCAAATTGACAATAATATTTATTATTGATAATATACTTGTCAATTATAAATAAAAAGATAATTATGCCAAAAATAATAGCAACGAATTCGAATGTAAAACCCCTTTTGAGGGCAAAACTTCATTTTGATGAAATTATGCCAAATGCCACAATGGAAGAAAAAGTACATCGCCTTATGGACATTTTTGGAGTAAAAAAGTAACGAATTTGGTTTTATAAATATTACATCACACATTATTTTCACATTATTCACCATTGGACAACATATACGTTCACAAAAAATTTTAATTTCTTTTATATAAATTCTTTTCAAAGCGAAGATTATTATCCGCTAGGAATACTTTCTCTTCTGGGCCGTAAAGCAACCTATATTTAACTACTTTTTTTTATATGATTTTACTCATCCACGCATCACCAAAGACAAATTAATTGCATTTTCAACTACGAATTACAACTCAACTTGACAACAGCACAATGTAACCTACAATAATTTATACATAACCACAATTAGATTTATAACTAGCTTAGTTTGTTTTAATCAATGCGACCAACTTGACAACTGTATTTGCCAACCAAAACCCTAAATTTGCAACGTTGCCGCAGTCCAGATAAAAAAAAAGAACTTTATACAAGCTTGTTAAGTTGATGTTTTTTGAGTTATTTTAGCAACGATTTAGTTCTTGAATTTTATTTACAATTCAAAACACAATAATAAGCATATAAGCGTTGAGTTTCCAACGTTTTTTAGTTTTTACTTGCAACGCAAAACACAAATAACCTGCGCGATTTAGCTGCGCAATTGAACAAAATTTGTCGAGTAAGACTTTTGCCTTCCTCTCTTTTGTAAAAAAACTACTTATTTATTTAAAAATTATGTTTAGTTAGTATGCTTTAAATGTATGGTTGACAATAATTGTTCGATAGCATTCAAGAATTATTCTTGAATTCACACAATGCTATCGAAGACCACGAGATGGCGCTCTCGTTGTACAAAATGCTTCTTTAGCGTATACTATAGCAGCGGCAACTTTTTTTAAGGCCGAACGAACCGAAGCCAGAAAAAACAGTTGACAATCGAAGAAATCTTGATGGAAGACGCAAAAATCGTCAAAAGTTTCGCGCAAAAAACGAAAGACCCGAAATACGAACGGATGATGCAAAATCGTAAAAGTTTACCGGCGTGGAGTCTGAAGAAGGAAATCCTCAACACAATTCAAAAGTTTCAAGTGGTAGTGGTCAGCGGAGAGACCGGGTGCGGTAAAAGCACCCAAATCCCGCAGTTTATTTTGGACGAGTGGATGCAAAATTACGACAACGAGAACAACAAGCACATTGAAATCGTGTGCACGCAGCCTAGAAGAATTTCGGCCATCGGCGTGGCCGAAAGGGTTGCCGATGAACGTATCGAAAAAATAGGAAACACGGTGGGCTACCAGATCAGGTTGGAGAGCAAAATGTCCATGAGCACCAGGTTGAGTTTTTGCACGACAGGTATTTTGCTCAGGAGGTTGGAAGGCGAGCCTACGTTGCAAAACGTGACCCACATAATCGTGGACGAAGTGCACGAAAGGAGCGAGGAAAGGTGAGAATATAAGTTTGCCGGAGAAAAATATTGTTTTTTCTTTCAGCTCTAGAACAGTTTCTTCGTAATTTTTTTCACAATTAGAATAAAAATTACTACTATTAATTAAACTATTTGCGCAAGAAACTAAAATTGTACATAGAGTATCAAACATATGACAAAATTTTGGAATGTTAAAAATATATTTTAGAGTACCTAGTACACCGAAAAAGTATGGAACAATTTCAATGAAAAATTCGGCTTCTTTTTCTCAAAAAAAAAAAAAAATACAGGTCGATTTTGTTTTTTAATTACGCATATTTTCCGAAATTTTTTTAAATTGTTTTGGAGATTTGAATATATTATGAAATTGTGATATGCAATAAGTACATTTATTCCTTTTGGGCTGATAGTTTTGGAGATATTAATTATTAAAAGTGGAGAATTTATAGTTTTTAATAATGTTTTATAGTTTTTATTAAAAGACTTTTTAATAATATTTTTAAAAAATTAAAAAGGGTTTATAGAAAAAATGTTCTGAAACTTCCTTAATTACATATTTTATTTTAAGGTCAAACTTTTTCAGTTTATTATTGTTTTTTGTTATTATGCAAATAGTGTCGACATATAGAAGTTTTTTATTTTATATTTCTTTATTACCATATAATTCAAACCAAATATTCACTACAAGATGTAATAGTTATTTATGTATCAAGGCAGTAAAGGAAAGGACTTTAATACCGAGGTGCATATTAAATTTTATCCGAAATCACATTTAATAATATTGATGATCAAATCAAATGTCATTTGAATTTAGGAAGTGTCTACTTATACTGTTTCGACGGTTATGACATATTTGCCCGCCGCAGCGATTTTTTAATCTAATTAATAAAATTAACTTATTATTTTTATTAAAATTAACTTATTATATTATAATTGGTTGCATACAATACTCGTATTGTAGAACTTTACTGCCGATTTCTTTTACTTTACTGCCGATTCTTGACTACTTTACTGCCGATTTCGTATAAAAATTTTTAGTTGACCGTTCAGTAAATTATCTGTATCATAAGCAATGTTGCCAGGTATGGTGAAATTTCTCCAGATCTGGTGATTTAATTTCATTCTGGTAATTTGGTCAAATACCCTATTTAAGGTGAATTTTAAATCGTCTGGTAAATTCTATTGGGGTATTTTCAAAATTCGTGAATCGCAAATTAATTTTCATCCCTCAAAACAAAAGTTTAGATAAAAATGTTTTTATCTTCCCATAAAGTTAATTCAATACTAAAATAGTATATTAAAGAACTAATGTCATAAGACGTAATTTTGTCGCATGAGGACAATTTATAAAACGAGAGACGAAGGAGCGGGTTTTGTAATGGACGAGTGCGACAAAATGTCTTATGACAGTTCTTTATGCTATTTTATCTATTTTGCAAAAATTCTATACTTAATTTGGTCGAATTTTACTTTAGATAGTTGGTATCACAGTCATTGGTTTGAAGGGTTAATGTCAAAATCGATTCGCCTTAATTTACTTCTTTACAATAAGCGGCTGTTAATGTTAAAGAAGAAAAATAGGATTTTCTTTGGTGTTAAACAAAATTTATTGCCAGAAGGGTCTCGTAAGTACTAGAAAAATCATAAAAATATTATAACCAATATGCAAAATATTATGCTGTTTAAAGTATAGCCAACCTATAAAATCAAAATTTTGGGTGGGGTAAAGTACCTCATTACAGCACCGTAGCGGTGTTACAATGAAGTCATTATGAACGTAAAATAGATAAATAAATATTGCACATTTACAATAGCAAGGAAGGAAGGCAAGGCATTTTGGTGTGAAGGCACAGTTTGATGACAGCTCTGATAGAATAAGGTTGTTGTGTAAATTGTGTTATCTATATATGGATAATATTTTTATTAAATCAAGTTTGAATATAATTGATCTGCTTGTATTAGTACCAAATATGCATTAAGTCATAGCATTATTAACCTTTTATTTTTGCAAAAATTAAACTTAAGATCAATTAGTCAAGTTTTTAAAAACATAACAAAAAACTAAGTTTAAACTAAATTATTTATTTTGTCAGATTTCACTTAAAAAAAAATAAGAAATCTAAGTGTATAGTATACACTGTATACTCTAATTTAAAAAAAATTGTGAAATATGACAACTTTTCGATGCGACCTCTGGTGAAATTTTTGATTTTCATCTGGCAACACTGCTCATAAGCGTTCTCCAAATATAACGAAACACTTCTCTAAAGATAAAAAATATTTATTTGGAAATACATTTTTTTTAATCACGAACTTTTAAATTTAATATTACCCAAAACCATCATCCCAAAAGATATACATGTCAAAATCGACGGGTTCTAGGAATTTTTTGGAAAGAAAAAGGCACATTTTTAATGAATTTAATATAACTTACTTTTACAAAAATTATGTCAAAAAGTAGAATGTTAAAAACACATTTTAGAACGTCAAAACATATTTTAGAACATTTTAAATGTCAAAAACAAAATTAAGCGACTAACATTAAAAAAATATTCCTATAAAACAAAAAACACTGCCCGCCTCAAATTCTATTCACTTTTAGCGATTTTCTTTTACTCATACTAAAGGAGCTTCTCCAAGTCCGTCCCGACCTCAAAGTGATCCTCATGAGCGCCACTTTGAACGCCGACTTGTTCTCGAACTATTTCGGCGACATTCCCGTAATAGACATTCCCGGAAGAACGTTCCCGGTCGAGCAGTATTTCCTGGAAGATATCCTGGAAGCCACCGATTATGTGCTCGAAGACGGTTCGCAGTATTCCAGGAAAATCAGGAAGGATCAGGATTACATTGACGCTCTGATGGCCTCGAATGAGATCAATTTTGCGAATGCTATGCCCAAGGATAATATTAGGGATGAGAGCTTGAGCATAGCTCAAACTATGGCCAGATACCAAAGTAATAAATATCTAATTTTTCCACAATCTGATTTCACAGTTATGTTTTAGATTTCAGCACAAAAACGTGTAAAAACCTGTTCCTAATGGACGTAGAAAAAATTAACAACGAACTTATAGAATCAGTTTTACTGTGGATCGTGTCCGGGGATCATGATTACCCCAGAACCGGTTCAATTTTAATATTTCTGCCTGGTATAGCTGAAATAACGAGTCTTCACGAGCAATTGGAAACGCATCCGGTGTTTGGTTTTAAGGCTGGGAAGTTCGTTTTGTTACCCTTGCACTCTTCCTTGACCAGCGAAGAACAATCTGCCATTTTCAGAAAACCGAAAAACAATCAAAGAAAAATCGTGATATCGACAAATTTAGCGGAAACTTCAGTCACCATAGACGACTGTGTTTTCGTAATAGATTCCGGGAAAATGAAGGAAAAACATTTCGACCCCAACAAAAATATGGAGAGCTTGGAAACCGTGTGGGTGACGAGAGCCAACGCTCTACAAAGAAAAGGTAGAGCCGGTCGCGTTATGCCAGGGGTCTGCGTACATCTCTACACAAGTCACAGGTTTCATCATCACATGCTACCTCAGCCTGTACCCGAAATACACCGGATACCTTTGGAACAATTAATATTGAACATCAAGATTTTACCGAACTTTGAGGACAGAGATGCCAGCGCAGTTCTGGGCTCTTTCATCGAACCTCCAGTATTAGAAAACATATCCACGGCGATGAAGCGTTTGCAGGACGTCGGGGCTCTAAACAAATCCTTCGATTTGACAGCTCTGGGCCACCATTTGGCCGCCTTGCCCGTAGACGTGAGAGTGGGAAAGTTGATGCTCTACGGCTCGATTTTCGGCTGCATAGACTCGGCTCTGACGATCGCAGCCTGCTTGAGCTTCAAGAGCCCGTTCGTGTCGCCGTTCGGTAAAAGGGACGAAGCTGACGCGAAGAAGAAGAAGTTCGCCGTGGGCTGCAGCGATCACATCACCATGTGGAATGCCTACAAGGTAACGGACTACTTTGGTTATATGTTAAACAAATTTTATAAATATTCCCCAACAAATTTTGAGGCTTTTACAGCATTCACAGGTACATATATTTTTATATACAAAATGTGTCGGTACTAGGAATATCACATACTTAAATATTTTTTTAGTTTTTTACACATTATCACATTTTTTGGGTTTTTGTAATTTCTTCAGGTAACATGTTATATGTTTGTATACTTCTGTATATTGGAGAGTCTTGCGTTTTTTTTTGTTCTTCTTTTTTCATTTCTGAAGTCATCATTTTTCCTTGTATTATGTTCATGGACTTTGACGTTTGTTTTGATGTTCTTTTTGTTTTTTATAGACCTCCGTAGACGTATATTTACTAAGACCATAAATTGTTTTCACAGCCTTGTTTTGTACTCTTTGTAGTTTATTTAATGAATATTCAGCAGCATTTCCCCAGCATGGAATATCTTAAGTATGGCATGATAAAACTGTTGTGTAACAAGTCTTTTACATTTTTATTTAAGTATCTTGAGCATCTTCTAATAGCACCTATCATGGGAATTATTTTGTCTATTATTCTTTTAACATGGTCATTCCAACTAAGATTTTCATCACTTATAAGCAGAGCTGGGAAAGTTTCTTCTGAAAAGTACCTAGTTATTTTTCTAAGATACTTTAAACAAAATAACTTAGTTACCTCTGGTAACTAGATACTTTGAGTTAAAAGTATCTTTAGTTACAAGATACTTTAAAAAGTATCTAAGATACTATCCGAAAGTATCTAAGATACTTTTGAGTAACTAAGATTCTTTTAAGTAACTAAGATACTTTTGAGTAACTAAGTTACTTTTATGTATGAATAAAAACTATAAAATTATGAAAATTCAACAAGTTGTAGGTTAGATAATTACTTTGAATCATTCTGGAATTCCCCAAATTTTCTCTAAGAAAGTATCTAAATTACTTTAAAAAGTATCTTATTACTTTGAAAAGTATTTTAGTTACTTTAAATTATCCAAGTTACTTGAATGTATCTTAGTTACTTTACCGAGTAACTTAGATACCTTTTTGGATGCAAGTATAATATAAAAAGTATCTAAGATAAAGTATCTTAGATACTTTAAGTATCTAAGTTACTTTCAAGTATCTTTTCTGTCAAGATACTCCCAGCTCTGCTTATAAGTATTTAATAGTGTGTGTCTGTTTTATTGATATGCTATTGATTTTAATGTCCAGGTCGATAGCAGGTTTATTTTTTTTGTTTTATCACCATAAATTCAGTTTTTTGCGTACTGAGACTAAGTTTATTACTATTTAACCAGTTCCAATAGGTTTTTAGGTCTTCATTATAGGTAATTTCTTTTTAGTCTGTTCCGCTATATACCAATGCTGTGTCATCCGCAAACATATAGTATCTTCCGTTAATGCCAGAGTATTTTAAGTTGTGCACATATATTAATTATGCAATTGGACCTAGCACCGATCCCTGGGGTACTTGACCCACCCCACGGATTCCTAGAAGTTTTTTTAAGAGTAATTGTATATTGACTGTATCAAAGGCTATAAACACTACAATCACATATTTATTCTTGTCTAATTCTGATGTAATGGTCTCTAGCATATCTATTGTAGTGCTCATTGTACTACTTTGAGTTTGGAATCCATATTGGTATACGTCAAAACCACATGTACCACTTATAAAATCAATTAATCTTTTTTTAATAACTTTTTACAATATTTTCGAGAATATGGATATGGGGCTATAATTTTGTATTTCATCTTGCCTTCCTTTTTTGAGGATTGGGATTATTTTAGAGGTTTTTATTTTAATTCGTCAGGAAATTTTCCAGTTTTTAGAACATTATTTATTAAGTTTGTAATTTTTTCTCCAATCACGTCAATCACGTTAACAATGTCATTTTTTGTTATTTTGTCACAACCTGGAGCACAGTTATTTTTTAATTTATATATAGGTAATGTTACAAACTTCATTTACAGTTGGCCTTAGGAATATTGTTTTGCGTTGCTCTTCTTCCGGAAATATACTAGTTGCTTTTATTTGTGTTGGTTTATTGCTACTGTTGAAAAATATTTATTAAATTCGTTTTCATTGGAAATTTCTGCTCCCTCATTGTTTCTTATCTGAATTAATTTATTTGTCTGTCTTTTGTTCTTCAAGCACAAGTTGTTTAAAATTTTTCAAGTTTTTTTACTGTCTCCATAAGCTTTTGTAAATTGCTTTTCAGAAGCGAGGTATTAGATTTATTTATACTTCGCTTCTAAAGGTGTTGGGGAGTATATCTAATATTTGCCTACAATGTATACATTATAATTGTTTTACCCCAAAAACGTACCCACTCTTCCTAATTTCCCACTCACATTTCTCAACCTTTCAGAAATGGTTGACCGTGTACAAAAAGAGCCCGTTTGCCGGTAGAAATTTCGCTGGCGAAAATTTCCTATCACAAAAAACAATGGTAACCATCGCCGATATAAAACATCAGTTTTTGGAGCTACTAGTCGATATCGGGTTCGTGCCGATCGATTTGGGCGGTAGAAAGAAACCCGGTCAAGACAACGTACTGGAACTGACTGGATCTGAGGTAAATATATGAAGAAGAAAATGTTTTTGGGGTGTTAATTTTGGTTTATTTTTTAGTTGAACAAAAATGGGGAGAATTTTAGATTGCTTTCCTCGATTATTTGTGCGGCTCTGTACCCCAACATCATCAAGGTTCTAACTCCCTCGAAGAGTTTTATAATGAGCTCTGCAGGTGCTGTCCCCAAGGAACACAATCCCAAGGACTTGAAGTTTCTTACTAAGCAAGAAAATGTAAATACATCAAAATCTCCCTTGTGGAAATTTTTCTCTGAGAAAGTTTTAATAAGAGTTTATAAAGTAAGTCAGACTAATAGCAAGATTTGGGAGACTTCTGGAAGAGTTAATAATACTTTTTAAGACTTAATAAGACTTTTAGCAGAGAAATGGTAGGTACCTATAGCGATTAAAATAAATATCCGGAATTATTCAGAGATGTTATATTTGGTTATTGCAAAAGAAAGCACAATGAAAAGGATTTATAAACACTGTTTTTGTTTTGTTATAAGGCTTATAAAAACACGGAAGCAATGTTTACAATATAAGTAAACAAACATTATTTTAATTGAACAGAATAAAACAGTTGGGAGATACGTTTGGTTTGTGTACCTTGTGTTGATTAAGGACATATAAGGTATAATAACTATAACAATTCTTCGCAACTCATAGGCATGATATGGTCGACAGTCGAAATCATACACAGATTATAAAACTCATAAAACAAATATTGTTGATTTTCGAGCTGCTTTCATTGGTTTATGTGTTTTATACAGTGTTGCCGGATGAATGTCATAAAAGTTCCCGACCAAAAATTATAAAATAGGTACTAAATACACTAGTTATATTTTAAATTTACTAGGGCATTCACCCTGTTTAAAAAGAAATAATTAAATTAATTTAAAATTTTTATATAAGTAAATAGAAATGTAACAGGATATCCTATATAGAATAAAATAATTATGCATTTTTAGTAAACATACAATATTATTTGCTGAAAATATCTTCAGTTAGTATTTTGATCGAAATTTACAAAATATCCGATTTTACCCGCTTAAACATGACGAAAATACCCGATTTCCGAGTAAAATACCCGCAAACGGCAACACTTGGTAATTAGTGACAGGAGAGCTATCTTGAAAACGCGGGAAGATGCCATCACATGACAGATCAGCTGTGCTCTAATTGGTCAGCTGAGAAAATCGAAATTGTGTCTAAAAAGTGTTTGGAACAATGGTTAGATGAATATTTGCGTATAAAAAGAAACTATTAAAATAAAACAGTACAGTACAGCGCATCGTATGTAAAAAATTATAATTGTTATAATTATTACACCTAATTATGCAATAAACTTGGCTTATTACCACCCGGCAAAATGTTAATAAATACTTTTCTTTGTGTTTTATTTTATAATAATCAAATATAACCTCTCTGAATAATTCCGGATATTTATTTTAATCGCTATAGTTAGGTTCCTACCATTTCTCTGCTAAAAGTCTTATAAAGTCTTATTAACTCTTCTAGAAGACTCCCAAATCTTGCTATTAGTATGACTTACTTATTTAGACTTTTTCCGACTTAATAAGTCTTATTCTGACTTTTTAGGAGAAAGTAAGACTTTAAAAACTCTTATTTTTACTTATTAAAACTTATTCAGAGAAAAATTTCCACAAGGGCTGTCTTTCATATCTTAAATCCAAGGGCGCAACTTAGATTTAAGGTAATGGAGATGACCTTGATGATGAGATGACACCTTTTTTTTAATAGGTTTTCATGCATCCAAGTTCTGTGAATTACACCGTGACCAGTTACGCGAGCTTATTCCTGGTGTACCAAGAAAAAGTGAAGACGAGCAAGGTTTACTTCAGGGACTGTACCATGGTGCCCATCATCCCGCTGGTGCTTTTCGCCGGTTTCGATTTAAACATTTCCGTTCAAAACGAGGTTACGTTCATCAGCTTGGAGGACGGCTGGATCGTGTTGCAAGTGGAGGAACACAAGGTAGGAAATTCGATTCGATTCACCCGGAATTTTCAATTTGAATCGGGGGTTTTAATTTCGTTAAAACTTGTTTGCTTTATTTTATTTATTAAGAAAGAAGAGGTCTCACGGTTTGTTTTCTTTCAATTTACTTCGTGTAAATCGTTTTAATTTATTAAATTCCTGGGAATCACTATTGATTGCATTAAGGTGGATTACTTTCCCTGTTTCGTAGTTTGGATTACAGAGGGCACCACATATCTTTAAACTTTGATTTTGTTTTGTTATTTTCTACCGATTTTTTTGCTGTTAATATTTTCAATGAAAATATACAAAACAAAATACTACATAACATTTTAAAATATAGACAATTAAATTTTAGAATTATTAGGTAATTATTAGTTATACAAGGTGTCCCTCACTGTTTAATAATACATTCATTAGAATTATACTGCCCTACTATGGAGAAAGGCAGTAACTGCTACACAAGAAATTTAAGGAAAATTAGCATAAACTACATTTTTATAAAGAGCAGTAGGTATTTAATGGATTTTTTTAACTTATGAGATATTTGACTGCATTTCTGTGTTGAATTCGGTTACAAAATGTCCATAGCTTTACCATAGCACAAGAAAACGCATTTTGCATTTTTTTGCAGTTACTGCCTTTCCCCATAGTAGGGCAGTGTAAAGGAAGATATTATTTTTTTAAACATGTTTACCTTCATTTGCTGGTGAAAACGTTCTCCGTGCTCATCACTTACGTCGCCCAGATTGTCCGGGTTATTTACGCACTCGAACTCTCTACTTCTTTTACTCATTTTACACTTTTTATACACTAAATAAAACCATGATAAAAATACCTTGTTGAAATATCAAAAAATAGCAGTAAACTGCCACTATGCCAACACAAGAAACAAAAGAATTCACGTTTGCGGAGTCATGTCAAATTTAAATTTTGAATAATGTTTTCGGTGAGAAAAGTACGAAAAAAACTGAAAAAATTTCAATCGTGCACTTTACTTAGGTTTTCATTAAAGAATAAAAATATTACAAAATAAAATGAAAATTCATATTTCAAAAACTTTTCTATAAAAAAAATGGAAAAATTATAATGCAGCCATTCCACAAGTTTTTATTCACAAAATAATATTGTTCTATTATATTACTAATGTCAAATTTTTATAAATAGTTTTAAACAAAAGTTGTTTAACAAGGTTTTTATTTGGAAAAATTAGGTATCGTGGTTGTCTGTTTAATTCTTTAAAAATTATAGTAGGTTTTTGAATTTTTAAGAAATTAAACAGTCAACCACGATACCTAATTTTGCCAAATAAAAACCTTGTTAAACAGCTTTTGTTTAGAACTATTTATAAAAATTTGACATTAGTAATATAATAGAACAATGTTATTTTGTAAATAAAAACTTGCAACTGTCCCATCCGTTACGCGTGGAATGGCCGAATGGGATTTGGTGGGCAGATTTTTTTTTTGATTTTGTAAACTAGTGTTATTTATTTAATGTAATTTTTCTGTGTGCAATATTTTTGTGCCACATTAATATTTTACTTAAGTTATAATAATTAATATTTCTTATAGAATTAAAAAGTAAAACGGCGTGCCATAATTAATTTTATGTGTACGCATAATTTTAACTCTAATAAAACATTATACTATTAATTGTATGTGTACACATAAAATTATTGCACTGAATTTTTATTTTTAATTAAAATTATTACCATATAATAAAAATTTCAAAGAAGAAGTATATCACAAAACATCCACCTTCTAGTTTTTTAAATTATTAAAATCGATCTACATAATTTTTTTTATAATTATTTAGATAGAAGAACAAAACCCGAATCTCTTCGCATATTGGCGCCAAAGTTGACGTAGATAAATGACCTATAAATACCTATTATGCATTTGCCTACTGCAGTTGCCACTTCCTGCCGCATTCCCAAAGCGCTAATATTACATAAATCTTGTTCAACAATGTTTTTAATATCACAATAATTCCAATATAAATTTCAAAGTAAAAAATTTAAGAACCTCATAAGAAATAAAATTTAAATTACGCAAATAATTATTCAACTAACAAAATAATATGTAAAATGTTTAAAAATATTCGTCAGGTAAAATATTTAATGTTACAAAAAATGCGGATCAAATTAAAATGTATAATAAAAAATAATTATTATTATACCTAGAGATAGGTAATTTTAAATAATTATTATTATGCCTAGACATAATAATAATTCGTTATTTTTTCTACCTAAACACGAAAAAATTATCCCAGTTTTGTTACAAAATCCTTGTAAGACAGTGTATTTTTTTAGATTGCTGAAATGATGAAAATGATGCGCATAGAATTATTTGACTTGTTGGAAGAAAAAATAAAGGACCCCTTATTAAACTTAATGCATCATAATAAGGGAGAGAAGGTTATATCGACAATACTTAACATGATAAATTTGTAGAATGTCTAAATTATTATAAGATATTTAAACAAATTAGTGTTAATTTATTTATTTGTGAAGAACATTTTATTTATTTATTAATAATTAGTTTCAAAAGTATGTACAAAGTGTACCTATATAAATAAATTGTAAATAAAATGTTATTTTTTTAAATGTTTAAATGATTTTTATTAAAAACTCATCATAAAGTCTGTATTTTATTTATAATAACATCCATCAACAATCATCCTTTTTTTTTAATCCTTAAACTTAAAACTCTGCATAATTATGGAGGAAAAATGTATAATGGAAATCTCACGTGAGTGTGAAAATTTAATGATTTTAAGTAAAGCTTTAAAAACTTTGTTTTCACATTCGCTAAAGATAAATAAAAAATTTAGATGAAAATTTCCGGCGCAAAGATTAAATGTTTATGAAAATGCTGCACTTTGGTTTACTTTTAAAATCTCTATAAACGCTACCAAAGTTCATCCGAAAGTTTTGTGATTTTATAAATACTGCAAATATTTAACATTTTTTTAATTTAAAACAAATATTACAATGTTTTCAAAATACGTAATTTATTCCAACGTGCCATAAACAGATTATTCGTAATTCTTGACACGTCTGTTATAACATCGTGACGTCACGCGCTCTCTTTAAGGTCATCGTAACATCCTTATTGCAATATGTCAATAAAACAAATTACATTATCACAAATAAATATTCTAAAACGGTGATGATCACGAAAGTGTATTTTCGTTTAATTTCGGCGGTTCAAAGCGTTTTAATCTGCTCATTGAAAATATGGCTCATGATGTATTGACAATTTATTTTCAATTAATTTCCCAACGGAAAGCGAGAATCGATAAAATAATCCTCTTACATCTATCATTCCAAATTGATCCAAGTGTGGCAATGCTGAATGTGGCACTTGAAGGGATTCCTTAATTTTGCCCGTGTATTCTAAAGGCAGAAGCCCCGAATTGACCTTTGCTTGGGTATTGCTTAAGAAAGCTGCAGGAATGATGATATTAAATATTTCATAAATTAAACTCTACCCTTTTTCACGTCTAAAAAGACCTCAATGAACTTAACTTTTAAAAATGAAATCAAGTTTTTGATGTTATTTTAAATAACTGCAGTTAGTTAAATATTTGGTTTTTGAAAAACGGCAACAGGTGAAAACTATTCACGGCTATTTCTTACACGACTTAACACTTTAAACTCCCCCCCCCCCCAATTAAAGAACACAATTTCAATGTCAACGTAAATTTACAATCAATCTTTGTAAATAGTATTTGCCATGATTTGACAGTATGATGCGCATGATAACGCAATGCGCATGACGCGGTGATCTTGTTTTGTTTCAATTTGACAGCATCAACAATTAATTAAATTTTTAACGTTTTTCGTATCGTAAATTTGATGTTTTAGTTCGTATTTTTCGTTGTTTTTGCACGCGAGTGATGGTGTATTTACGATTTTTTAATGACAAGGCAAAAGGAAAAGGCAAAATAGTGTTTTACACTGTTGATAAGATTTTTATTATGGTATAGCTAATTTCAGCAAAATAGGAGAAGCAAAGAATAATTATTGTAAGTTACATTTTTAGTATTTAGTATCTAGTATAGGTACCGTACCTATAGTATTTATATTATACTATAAGAAGCGTACAATTACAGTTTAAGCATTGAGTAAAGAATGGTTTAAGGTTTAAGGTTATGGAGCCAAATTTTTAATTAATAAAGTTAAAAAGGTGGCAAATATTTGTCGTTCTTTTTTAAACCCATCAATCTTTTAGGTAAGTAGGTATTATAATAAAGTTTACGTTTAGGATTGTTCATGTCAATTTTAAGGAAGGGGTTTACTTTTTGATGGATAGTTCTCCTATGGATTTAAAAATTTATTCATAAATTACCAAAACAATTTTCTTAAGTAAATAAAATGAAGAGGGCAAACATTTTATGCATTTAAATGTACGTAAACCGCAAAAAAAAAGATTTGCATAAATTTTAATTATTAAATGATAAATTAATTGTGTCTAGACTGTTTTTTAACCCCTTGTATGAAGAGGAATTTAGGGTTTAATACACTCCCTTTACATTTTTAATTCCTGAAAAAAAACACACTCAAGCATCTTGTTTGTATTAAAAAATTACTACATGATGTATAGGTACAAAATATTTAAGAAACCATTAATTTGAAAGTAAGTAGGTATTATTATATACCTATTAATATTAATTTATTATAAACAGGACATTTTCAACCACAAATAATCAAAATACCTAGGTACCTATTTATTTTTCTTTCTACACTAAAGTTAAATTTTACCGTCTCCATAGTGCCAAGGTAGTGTCCATAGCAACCGTTTTTAAATGTCAGCCGTGTCAACGTATTAAACATAAAACGTTAACTATGCCTAGTGGCCAAAAATTATATTACTTTTTATATGATAGGTAATGAATAAATGACGGGCGTGACTGTTAATTAAAACGCATATTCGTCGGACATAAATTTGTAACTGAGTTACATTAAAAATTGGATTATATTCAATACAAACCTAATTTTCGTTATGGGATACGTACCTGCGTAATTAGGTTACATAAAATTCATTGGATCTGATTTAAATGCAGATATTATAAGCTAATTGAATTTTAAAAATGAATAGGGCCTGTTTTATGAACGGTTGCGACGCACAGCAGGGCCGGATTCAGCATAGATTTTGGTAACAAAATTGCGATTCCAGATAGACAATAGACTTTGCAGATCTAAGCGAGGCAGTTGTATATACTTTTTTCAAGCATTTAATAGTTCTGTACTTACATTAAAATGATCGAGTTTCGACATTTTTTCAGGTTTGAAGTTTGACATTTTTTATATTATAGGTTATGTATATGAATTTCTTCTACAGTGACCTGTAAGTTTGCATTTTCTCTGCTGATTTCGAGCTAAACACGATAGACTTTACGTAATTTCAATGTACATATTTCAATTTTTTGTTGTTTTTGACCAATTTACACTCTTTTTTATTTGATTTCGGATTTAAACAAATATTAAGGAATATTGTAGATACATTAATGGAGAATCACTCACATTTTAAAAATTACTAAAAAATACACGTACGTTTAAAATATACGGGTTTAAACAAAAATATGTTTTTTACCATAAGTTTAAGACACTATGTAGAGTGGCAAAACCGTATATTGTTCTAAATTAAGTTTTAATTATTAAGTCACATCTATTTTTAACAGTTTTGTTTTTGGTTCACCTTGATATATTTATTTTTGTGGAAAATATGGACTTTTTTTTAAAAACATAGCAATTTCCAATATTTTTCCTGTATGAAGAACTAAGGTTGCTATGGTCCATCCATAGCCTACGGAGGATGACAGTGACAGTTTTGTTGAATCATCCCATACTTGGACATGTCATATACAGCTTTCAAAAGCTATCAATTTTTTTTTGTAAATTAATGTGTTAATTTTGAGGCGTCTTCTTACTTCTAAAAATGTCTCCGACTGATGTTGCCCTTTGTACTTTACTTCTTGTGACGTTTAAAACACTTGCTACGTAATACTGTGACCGTCCAACCTGGATTAAATTAATGGCTCTGGCAACATCAGTCAGGGACATATCCATTTTTTAAAGTGAGAAGACACTTCAAAATTTAAACATTAATTTGCAAAAAACAATTTGATAGCTGACATGTCCAAGTATGGGATGATTCAACAAAACTGTCACTGTCATTCTCCATAGCATATGGATGGACCATAGCAACCTTAGTTCTTCATACAGAAAAATATTGGAAATTCCAATGTTTTTTAAAAAATCCATATTTTCCACAAAAATAAATATATCGAGGTGAACCAAAAACAAAACTGTTAAGAATAGATGTGACTTGATAAATAAAACTTAATTTAGAACAATATACGGTTTTGTCACTCTACAGAGTGTCTTAAACTTATGGTAAAAAATATCTTTTTGTTTAAACCTGTATATTATAAACGTACGTCTATTTTTTAGTAATTTTTTAAAATGTGAGGGATTGTCCATTAACATCTACAATATTCTTTAATATTCGTTTAAATCCGACATCAAATAAAAAAGTTATTTGCGATTGAAATTCATCGAAAATTTGTGTGGATCGATTATTTTGCCTGTGAGTGTATTCCACTTTTACGGTATTTATTTTCAAAGTCAAAAATTCAAAAAAAACTCCTAGATCCAGAACTGGCACGAAATTTGATTTTAATTGAATCGTGTGGACCCGATTCGAGAAGCGTCGAGGTAAACGTTGATATAATCCTCACTAGCAACTAATTGCAGGTGATAAGAATGAAACGAGAACTGACGAAGAGCTTTAATTCGTCTAATTTGTAGAATACGAATTTGCATAGTTAATTCGCTTCGTTTAAAATGAATAAAACCTGCTTGTTTTTACGCCTGGACCATTGATAATGTTCCTTTTTAATAATACAAGAATACTTTTACTAATCGTCTAATTAAATCCTAATTTTGTATTCAAGCATTTGTAATTTAAATTCAAGTTTTTTAACAATTCTACGGATTATTCTTGTGACGACACCAGTTTCCCTTTCAATGTTATTTTATTAGTTTCGATCCATGTCAAGGCAACTCAAAGTCTCGATGAAATATTACTCCACATTTTTTGGTTTATAAAACGAACAAGAAAAATTTGTTATTCACTTAACACAAGGTTTTCCGATAATAACATAGAAAATTTCAATGGAGTTGATTTGATTTATTTTAACGAAATTAATTTACAAAACAATGGACATCAAAATTGAAATTGTATACAAAACATTGTATCAGTATTTAAATATTAATAAATAACATAACTTGACAAGTTTCCCCCATTGTAGTTATACCTACCTATATTCCCTTTTTTATTTTAAATACATTCATGATTTTTTTGTTTATTTACAGTTCCTTACACTGAACAAAAAATATTCTTGTATCAAATAAATGTATTTGATTCCAAACAATCTTTGTCTCAAATATAACGAAGAGAATATATTCTTTAAAATAGTAAAGTATTTTCTTAATTCACGTTGATTTACTTCAAGAATCTTTTCTTAATGTAAGAAAATTAAATTTCTTTAAATAAACCTTTGATTGCTTAAAAGCAGGAAAACTCTCAGGAATATACAATTTTTGAAATAAGACAGCAATATAAATAAAAAAAAAATATTTACTTAATTCAAGAATAAATTTTCTTAAAAGAAAAACATGTGATATTGAATAAGGCAATAATTTTCTTAAATAAAGATGTTTTCTATTTTTTTAATTAATAGATACAAGATTTAAAATTTTATTTCATTGAGTATGAGTATGAGTATGGGAACGTATGGCAAACAATGCAAGAAATATCGTTAAAAATAAAATCTATCTATGTATTTAAATTCAATAAAATTAATTCATTAATTAATTTAAATAATGATACGTCTATTAACTAAAAATTATTTATTTTAATAATAAAAACATCTTTATATTTAGGAATATTACTGCAAGAAAAATAAAATTTAAAATAAAAATACGCCTAAACACTTAATGGGGACTAGAGTAATTTTTTAAGGATTGTTGTCTAATCTTAAACAAAACGTTATATTTAAATACTTACGGATTATTCAAAATTGAGCCAAACTTACTAAAGTAGTATACGTTGTATCGTTTCTAGGTGGTGCAGTAACCAAAAAAATTTAGGTTAAAAAATAAAAAACAAACACATTTAATTTGTTTTTAATACAATAAAAATCTAAAATGTTTACTATAAATTAACGTAGGGAACTTAGAGAATCATTATTATTGACTTATTTTTCATTTGAAATAATAATAGTAGAGATGTAAAAAAACGGTTTTTTTCAGATGTGAAAAAAACATGAAAAAAAACCTAAAAAAACGGTTTTTTTGTTTTTTTTTTCAAAATAAAATTTTGAGTAGGTAAAATGTATATTAATAATAAAGTGAAATGTAGAATATATTACATTTTTCATTATTAAAAATTTTGACCAAGACTAAAAATCTGATTTCTTATTATTTGGTAGTTTCCACATTAGAAACCAATAGCAATGTAAAACTTCTACACTAATACAAAAAATTAAAGGATAAAAAAATTTGTTTGCGATTTTTCGGATAGCTGTATCTTTGTTAAAAATGGTCGTATTGGAGCCGTAAAAAAAGCAATTTGAAGCTTGAAGTTTATAGTTTTGAGATTTTTAGATGAAAAACGTGCAACGCTCAATCCTAACAAATACCGTAATAAAAAAAAACGATTTTTTTTGCTTTCTTTTTTGGTCCACGGAATGTTGTGACTGAATAAATGTTCTACAAGAATTTGCTATTGTTTTAAAAAAAAAAAAAATACTCTAGATGAATTTAAAAAATCATGAAAAAAGTACTTTTGGTAGCTTTTTGAAAAATCACGCGCTGAATCAAAAATATTATCTGTAGTTACTTATTTTAGGACCAAATCAAAACAAGCGCGGCCCTTATTGGTCAAATCGGTGATTGTAGCGCGTGCATAGCGCGAGACTGTATTTATATTTACTAATTCTCATTTAGTGGCTAATTTTAGTCCATGGAAACATAAAAAATTAGGCAAATGGGACTAATCTTGAAAAAAAAAACTAAAATGTGAAAAAAAACCTGAAAAAAAAAACGTACCGTTTTTTTACAAGTCGCATCTCTAAGTAATAGTAATAAAATTTGTAATATTTTGGGTATAGTAGAATAGCAATTACCAATACCAAATAATTTAGGGCTATTGCCAATGAATTCCACCTTATATTAATCAAAATTAATGCTATACCCCAAAGTGTGTAACTAAATTACTTCTAAAACAAAATCTTTTTAAATGTCTTAAAATAAATTAAGTTTATTAATTCTTGGCAAAAGAAAATACTGTTTATTAAAACTAATAAAAAAAGAAACCAACTAAGATTTCCTTCAAGAATATTTAATATTTGGATTATAACATGCAACTTTTTAAAAAAAGAAATGTTTCTTAATATTAGAATATTTCCAAAAATTCAAAATTATTATTTAAAGTAGTATTTTCAAGATGATAGGTGTTCTTAATATAAGAAATCTTTTTTTTTCAGTGTAGCAAAATAATCGAATTTTACTTTTTACCTACTTTTTACCTACTTTTAAAGAATAAATTGATGGATATTAATATACAGATGTGAAGTGTCGTTTGGGACCAACCTTTCCATATAGGTAGGTATACGTAAAAGTATTAAAACCACTCAGGTGTCTTCGTGACCTATTTGAAGAAAAGTTACCCTTCGTGTCAGAGTATAATGGATTAATACATAAATTTCTCTTGATCTCCGTCTAACACTAGATACCAGGCCGTGGCTCTAATTGAATTTTATCTGTCATTTTGCCTGCAATAAGCGTGAAATTATTTTGACATCGAAAGTTTTATGAAAGAGGGTGGGTGTAGGATACATAAGCATACATAACATTGATTTTTAAAAATATATAAATGCGTTTCAATCGTTCAGGAAAATTTTATTATTTAAATAAAAATTATAATTGAAGTAAAAGCACAAAGTGCTATAAAAGTATGGATAATAATTATCATACAATTATTGCAAAAGCTTTAATTGCGCTCACTTAGAAAAATGCCATTTGCTTTGATTAAATGAAAATTTTGTTCGTCCTTTAGATTCGAAAAAGCCGCAAACAATTAAACAAATTAATTAAAAACCCGAATCATTAGATGAGAAAGATTTTAATTATCTTTGAAGAACTTTCCTTTTGTTGTGTTTTTTTCGCGGAATTATATTAAATTTAAAAAGTTTTTTAAGGAATCCCAACGAATTTACGGTTAAAATAATTAAAAAGATCAAATTTACTTTTAGGAATTGAATTCCTAATTTTTTTTAACATTTAAAAATAGGTTAAATAATTAACTTTCGGGCTCGATATTAGTCGCTATTAGAAAATGTTGAAAAAAGTCTAGGTTGTAGTAAAGTCTACTTAAACGACATTTGCAAAGTTTTAAAAAGATTGACTGTTTGGTTTTCGAGTAAAAAATTAATAATGTTCAAATGAATATCTTATAAGGTGGCATTGAAAAATGAATGCATGGTTTAATGTGTCCAACCAAAATTATCAATCTGTCATTTTCGTCTAGAAGATCCGTCAACACTGGATTACGAAAACGGGATTATCTAGAGATATTTGGTTTGATTTATTTGGTGATTACCATAATTTCGTTTTTAAAGTAAAATTGTTTTGTTATGTTATTTTCATTTAATATACTGCAGGTTTTCTGTTTCTCAGAACATAATAATTTGTTTTCACAACTTATTTTAGGATTTTAAATAACACTGCATAAGGAAATGTCACTGCAACTGTAAAAAGCGAAAAGCGTTACCATAGAAACTAACTATCAATAATTCTGAATGTTGTCGCGTTTAAATTCTATTGTTGAAGTTTTTTATTTCAGGTTCCTTTATTACAATATATTCCTACAGGGTGTTTCACATTCGTGGACCATTAGAAGTTTCTGGGGAAAAAAAAGATATCGGTTTAAAATTTTAAAAGCTTTTATAATATAAAATATTATTATAAATTTTGGAAAACTTACTAATGTTCAAAATAAACATTTTGGATACAAAAATATACAAGGTGTCCCTAAACTTAGTGGCATAAATTTAGGAGCAGATTAAGCAAGTCAAAATAAAACGAAAATCTAAATAAATATTTTTCCTAATTACGAATGTTTAAAAGATACAGGGTGATTACTTATTATATAAGTTTTTTTAATATAACTTCTACTGTGGTAGACTTGAAAAGTTAATATTTTGCGAACAGTCACTTACTACTAAAACACATATTCACACATAATTACAATTGTTCGAGTGTACACAGTGTCGTAGAAACAGGGGTTGCTTAGGCTTATTGTCCCATCCAAACTTTGAGGTTAGGTTTTTATACCATTTGATGCAATTTTTAGATTACTCAGTTCGACTACTATTAAAAAGGTGTACCTCTCAAACTTCGATAAAATAAACCGTTTCCGAGATATTCGAGATTACAATAATTGTTATATCGCATTAAAGGACTAGACGGTATATGATAACAAATTTTTTAATTGAAAAAACTAAAATTTTTTTAATGTGACGGTCAGGGCAAACAGTCCCACCTTTCCACGACTACCATTATGGTAGTAGAGGTTATATTAAAAAACTGATATGATAAGTAACACTTTATCACCCTGTAGCTTGGAAACATAAGTAATTAGGAAAAATATTTATTTGGGTTTTCGTCTTATTTTGACTTGCTCAATCTTTTCCTAAATCCTTGTATATGTATATTTTTAAATTCCTTTCACTGCCGCAGAGCCATGTCAGACATAAAAGTTATAATGTTTGAGCTGGAGCAAAAAACGGTAGTAATATGAATATAATTTTTTTTAGCCAATTTGGTTATTTTGAGCATAAGTAACTTTTACAAGTTGAGCACTTTAAAGCGAAATGGGGACCCCATTTAGCTTGTTTTTTTGGAAATTAATTTTGAAAATGTTAGTATAAGATTATAAACGTTTTTTAACCTCGTCTAAAATTTATAATTTTTATATTTAGGATAGCTCTGGGGCGGTGGAAGGAATTAAAAATTTTTTTTTCACCAATGTATATAGAGGCGTTTTCAATTTTAAAAATATTCATATTTCGCACTACCCTATAGTGCCTTTAGTTTTAAAATAAAAAATAATTATTAAATCTGTTTTTAAATCAAATGTAATAAAATGACAAAGTGAATTTTGTTTTTGCAAGTTGGTATTCCCCTTACCCCTGCCCTAACCTCCTTAAGTTGTTCTAAATACTTAATTCACATTTTCAAACAATTGCCATCGTTTTTCAGTAGCCTACTGCTGAACTAATCTTGCATAATTTGTAAACAGCTTGACAAAAGAGTGATAAAAGTTTAAAGACGAGACGTATTGTTCACCCGATACACAAAGAAAAACGGTGCACTTAAGACAATAAGGATTATATATTTGACCTTTGTGTTTGTAAAAACAAAAAGACATTTACTGTACAAGTGGGGAATCCTGCATGAGAAAACAAGCAACTGTTTTCGATCCCTTAGTAGATGTCCTACACGGGAGCTTTGCGTAATTTAGAGAACGAAAGAAAATTGAAGAGGTTCAGCTGTTTCTTTTGTTTAAGTAAGCCTGGGTGTAATTGAAATTTATGAATGACGTAAGATTATACATTTCTACAGAAAATTGAACTTTTTTTTGCCTGATATGTCTCAGGTTAATTACGAAAACGCAATATCGAGAAAACAACTTGGAGTAAGCTGTTTTTAAGTAAAATAATTTTACAGACTTATATTATAGCCGAGCTTATTGTTTAAAACTTTAAAACCCTAGCCACGACTACTTTTATCATTATTTTTTTAACAAGGTTTTTTTATATTTTTGTCACTTCTCAAGTTTTTCTAAAAGTTTCAGATTTTTAAATTAATTTTTAACCTGAGCCCCGCCCACTTTTTTTTTAAATTGGGATCCTAAAAACGTGGGAAAAAGTCATAATTTTTTATAATTTTTTTAAATGAGTTTTTTTCTTACTTTTTTACTCTTCTGAAGATCCTTCCAAAGTTTCAGATTTTAAATTAATTTGTAACCTGAGTCCCGAACCCAAAACAAAAAAATCCTAAAAAAAATGGGAAAAAATTATATATTTTTTTAAAAACAGTTTTTCCTTACTTTTTGCTTCTGAAGGTATTCTCAAAGTTTTAGAATTTTAAACTAATTTTTAACTTAAGCCCTGACCACTTAAAAAAAAGAACCAATCCTAAAAAATTGGAAAAAAGTAATAAATTTTTATAATTTTTTTATCAAGCGAGTTTTTTTAAATGCTTTTTCTCTTCTGAAGGTACTCCCAAAGTTTCAGATTTTGCAATTCAATTTTAAGCTAAGCCCCGACCACTTAAAAAAAAATAGAAAAAAATTCTAAAAAAGTGTAAAAAAGTCATAATTTTTTATAATTTTTTTTTCAAACGAGTTTTTTTCTTACTTTTTCACTCTTTTGAAGGTTCAGATTTTTAAATTAATTTTTAACCTGAGCCCCGACCACTTTTTAATTATTAATAATAATAATAACAATAATAATAATTTATTTCCAACAGGAATACACCCAGGGAATGTTATTAACAGTACAGTAAAATAAACAATGAACAACATATCAGATACATTAAAATCTGCCAAAAAAACATTCAATAATATATTATAGGGGACTATTGTGAATATCACATATATCACTTATGCTATTAAACAAAGTACATATTCTAAATAGGTGAGCAGTGCATTACATTAGTTCTTGGTGCTAGAAGATAAAAAGTATCAGAGTTTCTTGACTTAAATCTTGGCACTAAGAATTTTAAAGAACTTAATGAAAATGGACAGTCTATTTTATTGTTACATAGATTATAAATAAAATTTAACGCAATTTTATTTCTGCGATCCTGCAAAGAATCCAGAGAGAATCTATTTAATAAGAAATTATTGTCTATGCCTCTTTCAGGGTAAATTCGATCCTCCTTATAAGCGAGATACTTCAAGAACTTTCCCTGGACAGCTTTGATACGCTGGACAAGCTCCAAAGCATCAATATTATTAAAATCTTTACAATTTCGAACTATAAATCAATCCTAAGGTTTTAGACGTTTGAACAACTATGTTATTTATATGGTTGTTAAAAGATAGTTCATTATCAAAGGTTATGCTCAGGTCTTTTTCTTTAGTCTTTCCCTCAAGTAAAATGTCATTAATGGAATAATAAACTGAATAAAGTTTTTTTCTTAGTGTATGTTACTACTAAACATTTTGATAAATTTAACATAAGTTTAGATTGAATGCACCAGAACAAATCCTAAAAAAGTGGGAAGAAGTCATAATTTTTTAATATCTTTTTATCAAATGTTTTTCTTACTTTTTTACCCTTCTGAAGGTACCCCCAAAATTTCAGATTTTTAAATTAATTTTTAACCCAAGCCCCGACCACTTAAAAAAAAATAGAAAAAATCCTAAAAAACTGGGAAAAACATAATTTTTTTTTCAAACGACGTTTTTTTTACTTTTTTACCCTTTCAAAGGTACTCCCAAAATTTCAGATTTTTAAATTAATTTTTATAAAAGTGAGAAAAACTCTTTTTATAATTTTTTTTTACTTTTTTACCCTTCTGAACGTACTCCCAACAATTTAGGTTTTTAAATTATTTTTAACCTAAGCCCCGACACAAAAAAAGTGGGAAAAGTCATAGTTTTTTATATATTTTTTTTCAAACGAGGTTTTTTCTTACTTTTTTATCCTTCTGAAGGTACTTTAAAAATTTTAAATTTTTAAATTAATATTTAACCTGACCACTTAAAAAAAAAAATTGTGGGAAGTCATTATTTTTTATAACTTTTTTTTCAAACGAGGTTTTTCTTACTTTTTACCCTTTACCGCAAAATTTCAGATTTTTTTATTAATTTTTAAACTGAGCCCCAACCACTTAAAGAAAAATCATAAAAAGTGGGATAAACATATTTTCAAATCATAAATTCAATTTTTCCCACAAAAGACAATTTTTCCAATGCCTGTGAAAAAACGGAAAAAACTGGTTTATTTCCGGTTTTTTTTTTCGACACTAAAACCTACAGTAATTTCGAGGTAAATGTGATAGATGGAACTTAACTAAGATTAAAAAGGGGAAAATGTTCCTGCGGACTATCTAGAACAAAAGTTATTTACAATTTTGCGAAAATATGGTGGCCCCATAAATCAGGATCTTATAAAAGTTAATGCAGCATATTCACTTTGGTCCTTACGCGTGATGTGTGCCTTTTTCCCTTTACGAGTCAGCCGTATGTTGATTGCCTGGCTGGACTACATAATTTATTATTTTTTCGACCTGCTACCTTACTTTCTGCCTTCCAGTCCGACTGCAGAACATGTTTTAGGTGCGTCGTTTTTTTTTTCAACCTGTCCCTATTTACATAAAGCTTTATTTTAGGCAACCCAAAGTATCCGTGAGAAAAAGGTTGAAGAATGTTTAATTTATAGAATAAATTAATTGTTTACCAGGGTAGCAAAAAAAGTTTTAAACATTTATGTGATATTGGTATAATCTTCAAGAAATTAATGGCACTTGACTCGTTCTTAAAATAATTGATTTCTAATGTTATGGTTCGTGAAAACGATTAAAATTAAGTTATTAAATAGTTAAACGGGCTGACTAAAGGGGGCGCGACTCAATCAAATTAAATTGTATGTACATTGAAAGGGCCATAAGATAGATAGAGAGAAAAGGGCAGGGCCGGCTTTAGCAATAATGTGTTTCCAAAAAATGTTTTACATAAAGAATTTTTAAAATATACATACAATTGTATAGAGAAAACAACTTTTTTGTCATTTTTATATATTTTGTATTGATACTTGTACAACAAGAGTTCTAAAAGTCAAATCATTATCTGTCCGTAATAATATAGGACAAAAAGTTTGCACGTTACTTTGGTGGTAAGATTTTTGTTTTTTTTTTGTTAAGAGCAGGGCTGTGTTTAAATTACAATAAAAAGTATTTCTAAAAAGTGTACAGATCAGTGTGTGGTATAAATGTGTTCCTCATGGTTTAAACATTGTCACTTTAATGCGTTTTAATTTTAATTCTGAAAACAAACAGTGAAATGGCCATTGTCCAATTACTGGTTGGTAAAAAATATAAATTTCTATTATTGGACATATTATGTCCAATATCATACTCTATTTATATACCAAGCATTTACCAGTTAATTCTTATGTAAAATTGTCCCCTGAATCCGAAAAGACCGTCAAAAACTATAATAATTAAGCAGTTTTTGATATATAGTCAATTCCATATTATACGTAAAATTTATTATATTTCAAAAACTGTTCTACTTTTATAACTTTTGACGGCATTTTTGGATTCAGCGAATAATATTTCATAGGAATTGACTGTTAAGTGTCCTGGATACAAATTGCTGTTATTAGTGGCTGCTTTTTTGCTATGACATTTTTGACTAATTTTTAGAGAGTAAGTAATATAGTGTTTTCTTCGTCACAGGACATCTTGCAGAATAACAGTGATTTATTTATCTAATGGCCAACTAGAAAAAGTTTTCTTTTAAAATGTCTTTAACTGGTTTAGATCAAATACTGCTGCGCTTTAAAAGATACACTTCAAATTTGGTAAACCTTTTATAGTTTCCATTTCAATGCCCCCTGAAGCCGCCCCTGCGTGGGAAAGTGTAGGGCGGCAGCAGTAATTAACAGGCACATTATTTATCTGTCAATTATCCGAAGAAGTCGCTTGCAACGGAAACTCACTTAGCTTCAGTGTTCGCAAGCGCCGATATCGGTTTAAAAGCGTGTTTTTTCTAGTAATGACACTCTTATTTTTATCGAGCCACAAAACGTACCACGTTTCGAAGGGCCCGTATCATTTTACTCAAACGAAGTTGTAACTTTGATGTTGAAGGTAATGTTTTGCATAAAAATATCCATATTTTCTTTTCATCACCAACTTGACATCTCATATTATACAGCAGCATGTTACTAGACCCTATTCATTTAAATTGAATAGGAAAAGACAATAATAAAACATTAATGAAGGTAGTATTTTCCTCAATGCAGGGTTTGAAAGAAGAAATCATTTCAATAAAAACAATTAAATTAAATTATCTTAATTAAATTATGTTTTAAATTGATTCCCTAGAAATTGAACCATCCAGAACTTTCAAAACGTCAAAATTCCCTGACAGATGTTTCTTACATTTTGCGCCAAGCTGTACATCTTAAATATCAAGTCGATGTGTTTCATCATAAGTTCTTTCAATGCAACACTTAATCTAATTGGGCCACAGCAGAAACGTACAACACCGAAGTTTAAATGTCTGTTTTGCTCTTAAAAAAAATAATTGTATTTTTGAAGTTTAAGTTTTGTTTTCTCTGCTACTTACTTCTTCGAAGTAAACACATTTGTGAGATGTGCCACTAGACTTAATAAGTCACGTAGTTTCTGTTTATTAATAATAGCCCGCAATTCTAGAGTCGGATTTGAGTTTAGCACATCAAAAACCTTTGGAAAGCTGTAGTCTGATTTAAACAATGCAATGTTTGTTCCAAATATATAAATATATATATACAGAGTGAGTCATTTAACTTAATACTTTGAAATATCTCAGTTAGTATGCATTTTACGAAAATATGTTAAAAAAAAAAAAATGATTCGAGGGGGGAAATCAATCAGAACTAAAATTGGTCCTCATACTCTCCTCCTTATAGGGGGAACAGGGGGTAACTTTAAAATTCCAATGGAACACCCTATTTTTTTATTGCAGATTCGGATCATTCGACTAAAAATAGGTATACCTAATCTATAGTCTAAAACATTTTTTCATATTTGTGATAGATGGCGTTGTAATGAAAAAAAAATAATTTTGTTCGATTTTTTTTCTGTATGCGATTCTCTTAGCAGTCAATTGACAAACCAAACATTTTTAAAATTTAAAAGTAATACAAACAGTATTTGCTAATTTTGAAAAAAAAGATGAGGCACTAGCTCATTGAAGGCAATAAAATACTAAATTTATTTTAGGAAATATTTTAACAAAAACAATGAGTAACTGTAACAATGTAATAATCCAAAAATATTTTACTTTCAGGCATTTCTTAATTCTTACTTCTACATTAGACTTGGTAACTAATATTAGAAATTGTTAAATATCTCTGAAATTATTAAATTTAGGTATCCATAATCCACACAACAAGGTCTGTTCTATCTCATGCTAAAAATACAAAAAATTACTGCAACACTGCACAGAGTTTAACGGCGGCTATTTGTTTACAATTCTTGTGCTTTGGGTTTGTACTGTTTAATAATTGTTTTAAACGTTGTGCCAAAGAGGAGTAAAATGGTTGTTCTTAGCACTTTAAAGCCTTTTTTAAAGCTTACAAGTGACTTTGTAAGAAACACAACGTTTAAAACTATTATTAATCGGTATAAACAGAGCACAAACCCAAAGCACAAAAATTGTAAACAACAAGTTAAATTCTGTGCAGTGTTGCAGTGATTTTTTGTATTTTTAGTACGAGATAGAACAGACCTTGTTGTGTGAATTGTGGTTACCTTAATCAATAATTATAAAAAAACATACAGGGTGTTACATTTAAAATAAAAAAGTTATTACCGTTTCAAGTTAGCCTAATTTGGTATGTTTTTTCCCAATTAATTCGTTGAGGTATGTTAAAGAATTGACATGAAATCTTTTAAACAATGTTTTAAGATTCCACCCCCATATGCGCAAACATAATAACGCCAAAGTTATAGGCTATTTTTGATTGAAAAACTCGAAAACTATTCACTTTAGGTATAGTCATTTTACTCAGAATTTTATGTAGAATATAAAAATGTAAGAATATATGAGGTGTTCTATTTGAAATAACAAAGTTGATGTCACTTACAGTATTAGGTTCAAAATATTTATTTGTCACTTTGCTCCAAAACGAAAATAAAGGTAGTTTACTCTTGATAGTATTTCATGTTTTCTTGTTTTTCGACCCCCCTGTATAACATTTTCAAATTTAAAGTATGGCAATAGACCTTTTAAAATAAGCAGAACTTTTTATGAAGAATGACTTTTGGTCGAAAAATGAAAAGTTTAGTCCATTTGTTCTGTTGGGCTCTCTATACTTGGACATACTATATATGGTAAAGATGGACTCTAAAATAGCAATGAGATACAAATTCTATGTAAAACCTTTTTAAATGTTAACTAATTCAATCATTGTTTGGTCAGTTTAGAATAGGTAATCAAAAAGCAAGTTAGCTGTGACATAACAGCGAAAATAGAATCATTAGGCGTCGCATAGGCTTGGTTAAACGGAATCGCAGTAGGCTAAAAGGCGAGAGTGTTTAATAAAGATGGAGATTTAGATAACGGCTAACTAGTGAAGGAATGTGTGGCAACGACATCAATGCCTCGATAGCTGTGAACGACAGTATCAAGACGCCATCGCCAGAAGTTGCCAAAGCCATCTGTAATCCTAAAGGATAAGGAGGCAGTTAGTAACATCCAGGATATACGGGCTCAGATAAGAATTGTAAATACGGACCAGTCGGCATCGATTCGGGTGCAACGAAGAGGGCCTTTCTCGCGGATTTTGTCCTTAATTTACTGCAAGGGCTTCTTGCCTGGCCAAAAGTCCAAAAAGTCAACTTTATCCGATCAAAAAAATAATACAATGTAAAGAAAAACCCTTAATTTGGAAGATTCCGAAAGAAAAAGTTAAAAAACATTTTATTTAAAAAAGATACAGCTGTTTAAAGTAAAGCAATACGAAAAAAAATCAGATTTTAGATCTGAACGGAATTTTCTCTACCTATATCGCGCTGTTACATAAAAAAATATTAAAAAATATGGCTTAAATTAAACATGTATGTAATACGATATTGTATGTTTTGTAAAATTATTTTTTTATTGTAACTAAGTATAAGTTATGCGGTTCAAGTTGGTCCAGAAAAATGTTTGTAGCCCAAAGAATAACGAACAAGGCTGTATATCGCTATTGATACATCTTTTAACACCTAATAAAGTTATAGTGGTTTATAAAAAGCCGCGCGCTAAGAATTTTGTTTTTAAAATTGTTGATTAGCTATAGATTGTGCTCTTCTTAAAGCGCTCTTATATCTTAACTATAATAAATATATGATCTATTGTTAATTTTTTAATATTGCATATAAAATTATTTAATAATAAATTTTGTTATGAACATTTTCTTTGTTTTTAATAAATTATTAGTTTTTTAGAACAAATCATGTAGCTATTTGTTATCCTTTACATTTTACTACTCCGAGGTAAAAAAGTTTACAGTAATAAAAATGGGGTACCCAAAAAATGAGCATATGAAAAGTTTTCCAAAATTGTACCATCTTTTTCTTGCTCTACAGGCTCAGAAAAATTATTTTCGATTAAAAGCGTGAACTTGTGAGTCAATATATTTTCAAATAATTTAGAAACCGAAAATAACAATCTAACAAAAAATTGTTTTTACGAAATTTTTATTTATATAAGAAACTGCAATGATCATTGCCATAAGTTACTTTGATACAGAGGTATAAAATTACAAACATCAAATTATTTTTTCCCATGTTAATTAAATGGGAAACTAAAATAAAAACAGCGACCTCTTAGAGTTGAGCTGGAACGCCCATATTTGGTGGGGACAAAATTCCAAAGTTAAAAAATTGTAAAACTATACCAATTTTTAAGGCATGATTTTAAGGAAACGGTTCATCTGAGGAAAATTTCACTTTAACCTTTTTTGTAGAGCATTTAATTTTCTTAAAAAAATATTTTCGAGTTAATTTTATTAAACTCAATGGTTTGAGAGTTCTGAGACAAAAACTTGCTGAGGAAAAAAAAATTAATAATATTAATATTATGGACTCAAACTTTCACAATAATTTTTTGTTGTCACCCCAAACTATATTATCGATATACTTTAAAAAAAAAATAGTTGATTTTTTTGGCCCAGTCTAATATATATATATATATCAGTTAATTTCTAACAATAATATCGAAAATCCAAGGCTTAATTATTAAGGTCACAAATTAGTTTTGAACAGAAAATATGATACATTACATATATTTATTACAAATTTCCATTTTCACAATTTATAATTTACATTTTTATCCTCTTTTCTAAACCTTATTTTTTCCAGAGCCTGTACAGGAGACTCAAAGGCCAAAGTCCATAATATAGAAACCAAAAATGTTACTACAAAATTGGTGCACAAATATTGAACCTTAAACAATTATTATTAATATAAATATAATAAAAAACACTAAATGTTACCATAAAAACCTCAGTGACATAAAAAGGGTTTCTTCTTTGGGCATAAAAATAGAACATTACCAATGGGTGTGTTAAGTACATAGCATAATTTAGTTTAATGAGAAAATTGAAGCTTGGAGCCGACAAAATTCTATTTATTATACCTAAAATATTAAATATAAAAAAACACAATTTAAATAATATTTAAAAGTAAAATCAAACCTCCATATCCATTTACACAAAGAAAAATCAAAGTACAGACAAATAGGCACCAAACTGGCCTTACAAAGCCATTGTACAAAGTGCTGTAAATGTATTTATTCTGCGAATCTGATTGGTCAAAAAATCCCGCTGCCAGTCTTTGATGAGAGGCTATTATTCCCAATAAAGCGCTGATTGAAAAAACCACTAAAAAAATTCCTAAAACCTTAAAAATATATTAGTAAGTTATGTTTTAGTTGAACAGTTTTTACCTACCCTATGAATGTACACCTGTTGATTCCTTTTCCTAAAAATAATATACCCAAACATGGCTCCAACAAGCCAGGCATTTCCCCTAATGTATGTGGGAATAAAAACGCTGAATTTCTGATCAGTGGTGTTGCTACATTTTAGAAAGTATTAAAATCGTGTTTATAAAATTATCCGCAACTTACTCCAATGTGACGTGCAAATATTTATTCTGCCAAGTTAACGAAGCTGAATAAATACAGGAAGCAATAGTGCCAACCGACATTACCAGTAATGTACATTTTGGAAGTAGTGTTAAAAAGTAAATTAAGATTGGAGCTAGGACGTAGAGCTGCATATTAACAGCAAGAAACCATGTGTGATTAAGACACTAAAAATATTTAATTTACAAAATTTATTTTTATTATTATGTTGTACTTACACAATCCTCAGGTTTAATATAGGTCTGAAGGTATAGTAAATTATACCACCAGTTATTTCTGCAGTTTTTCTCAAATTTGCTGGTTACTGTATCATTCCAATATGGCCCTGTGGCAAAAGTTTTAAAAAGGCAAGCTGACAAAAATATTACCATTATCAAAGATGGCGTTAATCTACAAATTAATTTAATACTCATACTTTTACCCTGGACACAATTTTTACCTTAAAAATCTGTGTAAATAAAACCTAAATAAATTAATTTGATCATGTTCTTTAGTATACATATAAAGATAAACCACTAGTAAACCACTAACAGCAAAAAATGTATCTACAGCAAGTGATCCCCCCAATATGATTGTGGCATTCCATTTTGTAATCATCTAAAATAAGTTTTAATAAATTTAAAGTATTGTTAAATATTTCATTATACATCTTCATATTGTTTAACATTACTAACAGGGAAGTATTGGCAAAAATAAATGCAAGTATGTGTCAAAACAATCCAAAACATACTGATAACTCTTATACCATTTAAACACCCCAAAGTCTCCTGGTGAACTTTTGTACTAAACAGTTTTTTACCGTTCGTATATAAAGAAAACGCGACTAAAATTTGACAACCAAAACCTAAAATTAAATTTGTAATACAAATATTTAATAATTACATTGCAATTTTTACTTTTATTGGCTTCGGATGACCATAAATCATACAAAGTACTGATGGTAATTAGTAAAAAGAACAACAGAAAAACATATCTAAAAAACAAATTGTTGATGTAGAAAAATTGGTTTTGTTAAACTCTCAAATAAGCATAATGTGATGTAGCTAAATATGAACTTACATAGCTGTCAAATTTTCATAAGACAACCTATTAACACTTTCCTTCGTGTAACACATATCATCATTTATTTGTAATCCCCTTTGTAAACCCAGGATCATATTAACACCATTTAGAATTATCTGAACATTATTGGAAGAACAAGTTGATGGTAAACAAACTCCATAGGAAGGTTTTAGGGTTAAGCTATCAATTTTCTAAAAAATATAAAACATAAATGTTATAATTAAAAATAAATACCTTATACTTTAAAATCGATATCTATAGGTATTGTACAATATTTCCCACTTATTTTTCCTGTTATGTTAAGGCATTGGTCAAAATTACCCATGTGGTAGAGATTTCCATTTAGAATACCAGCTTGGGGTTTAGCCCAGGCATCTATCACTACAATAAATATTTATTTTTAAAGTAATATTATCATTATAATGTCTTTACTATTCAAAAGTGAATCGTCCAGTCTGGAGAGTGTATATAAATCTTGTATACACTGATTTACCCTTACTTCCTTGACAACCAAATTTAATGTTTTCTCTATTTTGGCCATGTTTTCTTTACTTAAAACAAAATGGTCCACCATAGGTAGTATTTGTTGCAATAATGGTCTAAAGGCTGATAGTTGGGGTAAAAACATAAGCAGCTGTATATTTTGCTTTGTCACCCATTGGGGTATAATTTTCATTACGTATATTATTCGTTTTTGTAGTTCTTCCATTGTGTCGTACAAATTTTCTTCATCTGTTTTTTCTGTGTTGACTTTTTTGCTGCTGGGAATAGGTAGCAAATATTGTTCTATTTTTGATGGTGTTGAACTTTCAAAATTTGTTTTCTGTATTTGTTCAGTAGTTGTTGGTGATTCCTTGGTCTTATATTTCTTTAAAGCATCTTTAATGAATGTTTCTAATGGTACTGAGGTATTGTACTTTTGGGTGAGGTTTTGTATAAATTCAACGTTTGCAAACGGTTTCAGATCTCTTAATCCATTTTCTTCTGCCCATGTTTTGACCAAATTTAATTTATCAGCTGTTATATTTTTGAATATTCTTTCGAATAATTGGGAGGAACCATCTTGAAAACTAAAAAGTAATACAAATATTATTAAACGCATTTTTACTAGTACCTACTGGTTTTTACTGTATAGCTTTCAAAACAATTTTTTAACTTGATAACATTTTTATTGATAAAAAACCAATTTAAAATATTAAAATTATACTTATTTATATGTCCGTTGATTTCATATTCATTTTTAAAAATATTTTGAAAAAATATCAGTTTTCTTTTGTCATTAAAATAAAAAGTTATCATCATTTGGCAGGTTTAAACGATATGGAAAAAAATGGACTAATTAGAGATATTAATTAATAAAAGTAGAAAATTAATAGTTTTTAATATTATTTTGATGTTTTATAGTTTTTTTCTACTCCCACCTTTAAAACGCCCTTTATCGTACATGTTTCCATGACACTAAGTGACCTTTTAAATACACATTGACAAGTTGTGAGATTAAAAAATCGCCGCGGCTGGCAAATATAACATAACCGTCGCAACAAACAGTATACGTACTACGTATTACGTAGACACTTCCCACATTACAATGATATTTGATTTGATAATCAATATTAATTATTAAATTAATTAATTAATTATTAAATGTGATTTCGGATAAAATTTAATATGCACCTCGGCATTAAAATAATTTTTTATCACTAACGTGGTTATTTGCCACAGCTTTCGCCTCTGCAAATAATTTCCAGATTCGTGATAAAAAATACGACTTTACTGCCTTGATACATAAATAACTATTTAATGGTAGTGGGGTTTTGATAAAATTAAAAAGTGTTTATAGAAGAATTGTTCATAAACTTTCTTAAAATATTTCATATCAAGGTCAAACTTTTTCACTTTATTATTGTTTTTTGTTATTCTACAAATAGCATGTGTCAATATATGGAAGTTTTGTTAACATATAACTTAAAACAAATATTTACTACTAGATTTAAAAACTTTAAGCGTTCAGTGAAGTATGTTTCTTATGCGTTTTCCAAATTTTTCGAAGTTTTTAAATATAAAGAATTACAGAGAATTGAACTTTATTTCTCAATGGATGTGGCAATAAAACTAGAACACAACAAGAAGTTTGCAATTTATTTAATGAAAAATATCCATCTAGACCTATTCCTCGTGCTACGGTTAGTAAAATTAAACGGAAATTCAGAGAGGCTGGACATTTCAAAGATATTCCAAAACTTGGCCTTTAGAGTCATCATAGGTCCTTTCTTCTTTAACTAGAATATGACAGGACAAAGGTATTTGGAATTTTTGCAAAACTCTCTTCTTCCCACATTAGTAGAAATGTTTCCTAATGAGAATAGAGGTCCCGATCTACAAAAAGTACTTTTACATTTAATAATACCCAAAACTATCATCCCAAAAGGTATACATTCAGAATTTCATAATCTATTCGAATTTGCAAAAAAACGAAAGGTACAATTTAAAAAAATGGCCCATTTTTTTGGGAAAAAAGGCACATTTTTTAATGAATTTGTTCCATACATTTGCCGGTCACCGCATATGTAATAAACATTTGTTATGTCATAATCATATCAAAGCTCTTATTTAATTTTATTTATGTTCATTGGCAAAATGAATAATTTAATTACATTTTTTAAATTTATTTGAACAAAATCATGCAACATTTTTTTATTCCAATAAAACATATTTAATTAAAATAGTTTATTACAAAAGGTAATACATTAAAACGATTGGAATTGTTAATTTTAGTTTAACAATTTTAGATAACACAAAATGTACATACATATTTTATAAATAAATAGTTCTCTTTTAGGGGAATCTCTTCCAGGGCAAAATTTTTACACCTTTAAATCAACTTTTTTAGTTAAACTCTCTAGAATATGCACTAGTTTTTATTTTAATATCTCTTCTCTGGAGTTTGAAAACAAGAGAAATTGTTATAACAATGTTGAGTTATTATGTGCCATAATTTGTGCAATTTCACCATAAAATATTATATTAAAAAAGTCTCTAAAATACTCATTTACTTTTTAGCACCAATTTGTTGAACAAATTCAAATAGTTATGAAACCAAATCCAACAAGTTTTTATCTGTGTGGTTTTATATTATTATCAACACGCACTTAAATTATGGCAAACGATTCCACACAATCTGCGGGCCAATAACACTTAAACGAAATCATTAATTTACCGATAAATGGCCGTTTGCGTATGAATTTTGTACGGCCGGCCCAGTGGAACATTTTAATAAAATAATAATCGTTAAGCGCAAAGCCACATTTAAAACATGTGGCGCAGGCGGCTTTAATTTAGCAAATGCATTTGTTCTGCAATTCCACGTATTTAAGAGATTTTATGGTCTTTAAGATAAGCCCCGTTTGTTAAAACGTTATCGAGACCGCTTTATTCGATGAAATGACCGTTTTTACTTCAGTTTCAAACGCAGTTTCCTCGGAAGTATTTTTACGTGTAAATACTAAACTTGGACGTTAAAATGTTGTTACACAGTATAAAATTTCTGGTAAAAAACAACACCATAAGTGGTCTATATAGGTCCACACTAGAAATGGTATATCTAACCACATACAATTTGTTAAATTTAACCTCTTTTTAATTGTTTAATAATCTACACGTACTATTCGTAAAAAAAAACTCGTAACAGTGCAAAAATCAAATATAATACACTCTTAGGGATAAAAGCTCAATTTGTTGTAATTTACTACACATGTAGGTTAGGGTGAGCCAAAAAATCTAACCTATCGGATTTATGGGTTAAAATGAACCTACATACCGAGCAAAAAATTTCCCTGCAAGGCAAAATTTTTTGCTCAATTTTAAAAGGTGTCGGTGAGCATTCTAAGTTTTCCATTGAAATAACACGTAAAAAAATCTTTTTTCATTAAAAAGACTATAACTTTTGAACCGTTTGAGATAAAAATTTTTACGTTGCGGATTCTTGTAGAGCATAAAATTTCCCAAAGAATCTATACAAGGATTATTTTTTTTAATTCAAAAATTCGTATGTTTGAAAGCTTTGAAAAGTGTAAAAAATCACTAAAACTGTAGTTAAAGTGATTTTTTACACTTTTCAAAGCTTTCAAACATACGAATTTTTGAATAAAAAAAAATAATCCTGGTATAGATTCTTTGGAAAATTTTATGCTCTACAAGAATCCGCAAATTAAAAATTTTTATCTCAAACGGTTCAAAAGTTATAGTCTTTTTAATAAAAAAAGATTTTTTTACGTGTTATTTCAATGGAAAACTTAGAATGCTCACCGACACCTTTTAAAATTGAGCAAAAAATTTTGCCTTGCAGGGAAATTTTTTGCTCGGTATGTAGGTTCATTTTAACCCATAAATCCGATAGGTTAGTTTTTTTGGCTCACCCTAATGTAGGTGTTACGTGTAGGTGTTAAAAATGGTGGGTGTTTTAATATTAAACACAACATGTAATGTAAAATAATAGTATATTATGTATCAAGTTTGATAAACGCCATTTTATACACGAATTTAATTTAGGCACGAGCTAGCTTGCGAGCGAGTGCCTAAATTAATGAGTGTATAGAAAAGTTTATAAACATGGTGCATACTATACTTTTTCTACGACAAATACTTATTATTATCTTAAAATTATTTAAATCAAAAATTTGTATAGAGCGCCATCTATGAAACAATAGGGGAATCTGTGTGTCACGGTCAAATGTCAAATTTTTATATTTTATGAACACAAATTATAAAGGTTATAAATCGAAATGTATTTCTTGAAAATTGACAGTTTTTCACAGTGAAAGTAAAGAAAATGTTTTATGAGCACTTTACAGTGGAGTCCGTGCCCGAATTTAAGTTATAGTTTACTGCCGGCGAAATTAAAAGGTCAGTACAATGTTCATATAAACTTTTCAAATATTGGCGTTGAGAAACTATTTAATACTTTTGTATTTTTTTATTAAGATAATAAAATAATTTTCACATTTAGTATTATTTTACAAGAAAGGCACTTTATTTTAACGATTGTATGACATTTGACAACTGTCAACTAACTTAAAACTAACTTCAGCCCGTAACTAAAAACCTGTTGCTAACTTCAGCTCGTGACTAAAGCGCTATGAAGCCACAACTTGTCAATGTGTATTTAAAAGGTCACTTGGTGTCATGGAAACATGTACGATACAGGGCGTTTTAAAGGTGGGAGTAGAAATAGTATATTTTATATTATTTACAAACTATTAGATATGAATACAAATGGGCTTTGACATAAAATTTAAAAAAAAATATTAACACTACTTAGGTGTAAGTATTCTTATTCCCAAAAAGTGTTAATTATTTTTTTTAATTGAATGAAAAGAAGTAATATTTTAAGCTTTTTTTCAGTTTGTGCAAAACCATATATAAGTTAAATATGATTTTTCACTATCTATCTATCACTTAAAAATAACAGATAAAAAAAAGGTTTTATCACATAAGTTGCATCCACTGTCACATTGCACCACTTCACCAGACCACTGAATTTTAATTTAAAAACCATGGTCTTAAATTAAAAGAGCATGCATAGGTACACTACCATCAACTGCACTCGGAATACTGATCGCGCCCTTGCCGTTAGCGAATGGTGATGACTACGTGACTTTTTTTACCACAATTTGTTTAGCTGTCAACACATAATAGTGTCAAATATACACCGCGACGAGTTATGTTAAAATTAACACTAGATTGACACGGTGCTGTGATAAATGAATTTAAATTAACAGGATTGAATTTTACCACAATTTAAAATAAACACTTAATATTTTTTGACCAATTTTAGTGTATATATTAACACCAAATGATTTTACATATCGAGTTAAATTTTAAAAAATTAAAATGTTCATACCCTTGTAAAATTATACTTTATTAAACACAAAAATGTTTTATATCGCTTTTTGATGCATTAAAAAAACACATCATAATTAAAATCTTCACCATCCACTAAAGCTTTGTGCGCACAAAATCCCATTTTTAATTGCAATGTCTCGTTAGTTTTAATACTCGCACTTCAGTTTTTGCGTTTGTACCGGTTAAAATTGAAGCACTTAAATAAAAATTTATTCGTAAGATTAATCTTCTAAAAGCATCGTCATTTCAACTGTAAATGAAGCAAACATCACTGTTTTTACTTAATTATAAATTTATTATTAGTTATAAATATTTAAGATGTTAAAAGCGGGATGTTTAGGGTTATTAATTTTTAAGAAGGCATTTATTATTTATATTTTTATACTTTTTTTGTAGTTTAATTTTTAAAAGTACTGTTAAATAGCAATTTTTAATATCTTTTCAATAGGGTATCACAAAGAGGATGTTGCCATTTAAAAATCATATATGAAGTCATTTTTGTGGTTATAGTATAGTATAACCGTTATACTCACATATCTTAAAAACATTTATATCTTTTTAGGACTTGGACCACGTTTCTTGTTTAAAATAATAGTTGTTTTTAATTTTTTTTAATGATTAATTTATTTTTTACTCGTTTAGTCTTAAAATTAATTTAAAGTATTGCTTCTCAAATAAATTTATACAATATCGGTTATATATATATTATATACATTATAATGCCAAACAACTTGGGTTGGGTTTCAATATTGGACTATGCTAGAAAAAATCTGACGAAAGATATATTGGCCCAATATTATTACGAATATTGGGCCAATATATCCCATTGTTTTTTCCCTTAGAATTATCCACATATGATATGTGGATAATTCTATGTGACATATCAATTGATATATATAATAAAAATAAACAAAATTCAAAATAATAAACTTAAAGAAGCATAAGAAAATATAATAAAGAAGCAAAAAAAAATAAAAGATATAGAAAAAGGAACAGAAGAAAGAAATTAGAAAAAATAAAATATTAAATTATAACTGACGACAATTTATTGTAAATATTAACAAATAAACAGATTTGTAATTATAATCTTTGAAGATATATATTTAAACTGACCTGTGGTGTAAGTACGCACCATATTTTGGTCCTTCGAACCGGATTTGAATTTACCTTTATACAGTCCATGAACAATACAATAAATTAAATGATGAAGCAAATAATTTAAAAATTAAAAATAATATAAGTTTGATGAATGGATCACCTTTGAAAACGTTGTCAAATTAAAGATGCTAGGGAAACTGTCGAAATCGAAAAGTTTTACCACAAGTATCAACAAAAGGATTTAAGTGTTTTAATAAAGTTACCCCCAATTAAAATGCCGAATTTTGATGGTAAATAACTCGCAAAAAATGCAATATTTAGTAGGAAAATTAAGTGGCAAGGCACTCACTGTTTTATCAGGAATTCTTCCTAATGAAGAAAATTATGTAACAATCTGGGATTGGGACAAATAAATAAATAAATGGGTCATTTTCAAGAAATACCCGCTTTCAGAAAAATGAAGATCAAATTTTTTTTGCTGGATTTTTATAAATGTTTACAGTTTTGTTTACTTACATTTAAGACAGGCAGTGTACTTATTAATTTTTTTTACGTTTTTTTCAGAAAAATGTGTTTAGCTAGCTTTATATATCTCCACCGTGTTACCAATTTGAAATCCAAAATTTAATTCAATAAAAAAAGTTGTTCTATAAATAATTTGATAAACTTTTGACTCCAATTTTTTATTTTATTTTTTATTAAAAATTAAAAATTGTGTATGTATATTTATGTTCGTTAAGTTACTTTTTAAAAGAAACCATTCCGATTCTTTGTTAAAAAAACAATACCATTAATATTTTCTTTTAGTCACTGTATTAGTGAGTTAAACTCTAATTTATAAACACGTATTACCAAGTGATAGTGTATAAAAATCATTTTAAGTATTTTTTTTTAACAAAAACTAAATAGGTAACGAAATAGACATTGGTATCACAACGAACTGGGGTACACAAAGGACTTAATCAGATATCGTAAAAAAGAAACTATATAGGGTGCTGCGATTTTAGAGTTATGCATAAACAAAAACCCTTGTGGTGGTGCTCACTTGCAGAATAACAACTTAGATTTCTAAATTGCAGACACCCTTTTTCTTTGACTATAAGCTGGTGAAGGTTCCTTTTAGTACTTGTATATTGCGTGGAATTTTCCCTTGGATGTAATCTATATCATGAGTTGTAATCACAATTAATTTTAAATTGGTTTATTAAAAACTTATTTTAATAAAAGCGACGGTAAATATGCACTTTGTTGTTGAAAAATTCTATTGCGTTACCCTAAATTCCATTGCGTTACCATAAGGCAACACAATGGACTCGGTAACGCAGTGGAAAAAGTTTTGTGAAACCATATTTAAAAAGACATTACAGTCATTAATTACTCTCAATGAGCTTTAGTGCCCTAAAATAAACATAAACATGAAATATAGTATTTTTTCCTATCTTATTTTTATTATTTTTTTTTGAGTAACTTAGCGGACAAACAATTATTACATTCGCGTTACCCGCACCTGTTTCAACCGATATCTTCTTCCTGATTAAATAAATAAATTCAGCTGGGTAATGTGTACGTCCGAACATCATTTGTTGATCACGTGAGTGCCAAAAAAGTTGCCATATATATGTTTTTTTTAATATTCTATCGGTAACGGGACGGACGTAACGCAACGGAAAAAATGTCTGGAACATGAGTCAAATTTAAAAAAAGTAGATTAAAATTAATTAATTTATATGTAAATTGTTTATTGTATTAACTAAGGATGTTATGGATTGCTACACCGAAAAAAATATATTCGTTGAGTTAACATTTGCCTAAATGTCATTTTTGAAAATGTTGTTTCAACAAAAAACCTATTGGATTAATCTATATTTTGGTGTCAAAGCAATAGTCAGAGTTTGTCAAAGTTTATTTGTTCATTTGACAATTTAAAATATTGATCTTACATGAACTAATTGTTTGAATTAAAGTTTTTATCCTATTTTGATTTAATAGCTGGAATTGGTTAAATCAAATACTAAAATTGTTGGGATTACCTAAAAAAACTATTAGATTAACGTTTAGTTGCTGTTTAATCCACAACATTAAATTTGTTCATTTAACAAATTGTAAATGTTATTTTAAAATTTAAAATGTTAAATTTGCATTCATAAAGTTGCCTTAACACTCTAAGAATGTTAAATTAACAAAATTAGCAGATTGGAACAAATATCCTAATTTTGTTCATTTGACTGTTATTTGTTGTTCAATTAAACAATACAATTTGACATTTTTAGATGGTTAAGTAAACGTGCAAAAACCATTGCTTGTATTTAAAGTGCATAAAGAGTTGAATTAATATTTTTTTTGTTGTTTCAACAGCTTATTTTTTTCAGTGTATAAAGCAACACAAAGTTCTGGTTATTACTATAAAAAAAGTATTTAAAGTGCTCTAAAGTCCCAGAAGTCAACGGAATGGCTTGTGCGGGTTAGGGGTAGGAACGTACCGCGGGCATAAAGTCCCCTAAAAACTAAAGACCGAAAGTTAATGATTTTTTGCTTATAAATATCTCAAGTAGGAAAACGAAGGCATATATTCGCGGAATGCTCTCCCTTCGGTCGGGATTAGCGCGCGGGAGAGATAAAGGTGAAGTTCGGGCGCCTATTCCGTCCGTCGAACAGTGAGGCAGGGCGGTACCTTGCGCGCCGCATCTCTGAGTCTCAGAGTCTGAGAGCCGTCGCGGCGCATACCGTATCCGGCAGGCGTCCAGACCGCACGCGGCACCTCCGCACTCTTCCGCCGAACCGCGTACGCAATGGACCGACTCAGCGCGCACCCCCATGCAACCGTTGTGCTCGAAATATAAACAATTCAAAGTGTGCACATAAAAACAGTTTACCATTACAAGTGTAAATACTACTAGAATAAACAATTAACACCTAAAATGTGATAGGTTTAGCTCAACTCGCTCTATCATCCCAAACAACCATGGAGCTGGATGGGGACTCTAGATTCCTAATAGGCAATGATACTTTCAACTTAACCGAAACCTTCGGTGATTTTAACGATACCAACGACTTCTACAACGTCTTAGCGCCGTTAAATGTCGACCAATACCTCGACAAAATCGTCCTAATTAACGATACCTACTCGGTACATAAAAGTGAAGTTTTCAACTGTACTATAAGTTTAAACGGGACCACATACAATACCACCTGTGATGCTGGTGTTTTTGTTGATGTGTACAGAAACTATTGGGCTTTGCTTTTGGTTCTTTTCCCCATTTTGACGCTTTTTGGTAACGTTCTAGTTATACTGAGCGTTTACAGGGAAAGAACCTTGCAGACTGCTACGAATTATTTTATCGTAAGCTTGGCGCTGGCTGATCTTCTAGTAGCGGTGGTCGTCATGCCTTTTGCTGTTTATGTTTTGGTAAGATATTTGGTAGATTTAATATTATTTAAATATTTCTATTAAATTTAATTTGTACCTAAATCATTTTTATCCCTGTTCCACTATATGTCATTTTCTTTTTTTATGGTAAAAAAAAACCTAGTTCGTTGACATTTAAAACATTTGTACTTGTTATAAAACCATTACAAGCGTTTTTTAGTATAAACTTCTTAAAATTATGTTTCAAATTTAAATTTGGCGCCTCTAGTATGTACTTTACCGCAATTTTTTAACGATGTACATAACCTAAAAACACCTATAACTTTTTTTAATGTACTTAAACCCCTATTATAGAATGTCTTAATAGCCCATTAAATGAGAGTCTATCATAATAAAGTAGAAAATTAACACTTTAATTCTAAAATGTTTTGTATCTTTATGCTGATTATACAGGTAATCAGTTGTTTGTGACTTTTGCGGCCTGTTTCAATTTTTGGCAAGGTTAAATTTTCAATTTAATTTAATAATTAAATAATACACAGAAACTTCCAATTGATAAATATCAGATCTGTCAGATATTCAAGGCAATAGTTGATATTGACTAAGAATTGCCATGTATCGCATTTTTATTGGGTAAAAATCTGTATCGTAATGAAAAAATTTGAATCCTACTGGATATCATTATAGAGCAGTTAGGAAATGTCTAATAAACGATTTAAAGTAAGGGAGTAAAAAATGGTATAATATGTATCGCCATTTTATTAGGCACAAGCGAAGCTTGCAAGCTAGTGTTTAGTAAAAACGATTGTCTAGAGAAGTTTATTATGTACTTAAAAATGGATTAATAATTAATGTCAAAAAAACTGTGCCAATTCTCCTATGGAAATCTTAAGAAAGAAATTTAAATCAATAATAATTTATTTAATTTCTCGAATTCGTCAAAATTTTTAAGAATGATCATAGATATATCTTTTACTTTGGATAAAAACATCGATTTTATAGCTATGAAACTAAAGAAATCCATCTATTAATTATATACCCTAAGGGACAAATTAAATATTTCAGCTCTTCTTAATGTGTCCAAATATTTTGCAAATATTTAAGTTTTAATACTTTATCCTTGGGTCTTGCTAGAAATAGTAATAGAATTTTTATCTTGCAAAAATATGCCATTATCTTGCTAGAAATAGTAATAGAATTTTTATCTTGCAAAAATATGCCATTAGGGTTATTTTTAATCGGGAAAAACAAGATTCTTGTAGATCTACAAGAATCTTGTTTTTTCCGATTAAAAATCTATGTTATTTTAAAAAATTATGGAACTTTAACTTTTGTACGTGTAAACTTCTTTGTCTGGTACATAATAACAAAATAAAACTAATGAATAAAAATTATCAATACACCACCAGATCTAAGGATAAAATCCCCATTGAAATTCATTGGCATTCAAAATATGAAAAGTCTCCTTCGTTTGAATTCGCCTCTATAATAATTTTTCAATTGGTCTAAGATAAAAACCCTTTAAATTTAATCATAAAATCTTTTTTGCAGTCTTCATGCTGTTACACGATAGAATAATTTAAGTAAAATATTGTCTATTTTGTTTTTTAAAGTAGAAACATGTCATGTTGTTGTTTAGAAGTCAATTACCATTTTTTGTTGTAATTCTGTAATTTTAATTGTAAATATTTGACTTTTGACTAATTTAACCTTACTTTTTTGCAATTTATAATAAAGCTAACTTCAGCCCGTGACTAAAACGCCATATAGCCACAACTTGTCAATTTGGTAGTAGATAAAGCATAATTATGCTTGGTTGAAAAAATGTAACGTTTTTAAATTTAAACAACTTGTAAATTCGTTTTTTGTCACTCATTGAATTTAATCCTAAAGCTTTTAATCCCTTAAGAGTCATTGAATAAATACGTATTTTGTTCTACTCTTACCTTTAAAACGCCCAATATTGTACATATTTCCATTGCATTAAGTGACCTTTTAAATACACATTTACAAGATGTGGCTTTATGGCCTTTTAGTCACGGGCTGTAGTTAGTTTTAAGTTACTTGATAGTTGTCATATGTCATACAACCGTTAAAATAAAGTGCCCTTCTTGTGAAATAATACTTAATATAAAAATTATTTTATTATCTTAATACAAAAATACCAAAGTATTAAATAATTTCTAAACGCCTAAATTAAATTTGTGTTTAAAAGCGTTTATCAAACTTGATATATAATATACTAAATTTAAATATGCGAACCAATAAATATTTAAAATTTAAAAAACCTACAAATTCACATAAAAACACTGTTTATTAATTTATTTAGTAATTTAAAATGTCCTTGATTGAAAATATTTTGTATTATAAATTTAATCAAAATAAAATTCACAACCTACCCAAAAATTTAATCTGCATGTTATTAATTTATATAAAAACATCAAAGTAAAAACTGAATATAATAAATGAATTCAAAAAAGCTTTTGAAAAACATGTTAATCAAGCTTATTTATAAAACTTTTTAAGTTCGCAGAATTACTAAATAAAATTCTACAACAACAAAATATATGCATGTTATAGTATAACATTGTAAAAGTTTTCCAAGGCATACCCACTAAATTTCTATAACCAAAAATGCGTGGATTTGATTGGGAGTTAATATTAACCAAAAACAAGCAATAAACCTGTTCTTGTTAACAATAAATCTCTAGCAATTTTCAATTGAAAACGAACGTCTGGTTTAAAACAAACAAATCACTTAAATCAACATTGGACGTTAAATGAAAAAGCCTGCTTTCGAAAGGTATTGAATGGCTTCGGCCTTTGGATTAGCCATAAAATGGAGATGTTTGCTTTTTTGAGATATGTCGCAAAATTGGAATATTCGGATTTGTATTTACGGGTCAAAACTAACCTCTCAAATGTTAGTATTTCTAAAACACATTTTACACAAATTTTGTCCCAATCAATATGGTGCTTTTTAAGTACGTATTACACGATATTCTAAACGTACTTATTAAAAAAATATATATACATTTTTAAACGGTAACAAGTATTTTTGTAATGCTCGAAGTATTACCATTATTAAGATATACATACATGTACCTTTAGAGAAAAACTCTAGTTTTTTATTATACTTTTTAATTGCGATTATATGCTAAAATGTATTTTTAATCTGAAATAAAATGCTGTTTTAGTATTCAAATTACCTTTAAAATTACTGTATAAAATGTAGACGTATCCATACTGGGATATTTTCATTAAAAGCTTGAATATTAAAAATCCTATCCTTACTGATAATTTTATCGATCCAAGCTTTAAGCTTAATAGCCTCAAAGAAAAAAGTTTCTATTCACTTTAAAAATGTACAAAAGTAAGTATATTAAAGCCCTAATTAATCAAGATTAATTTGTTAAGTTTTGAAAGTTGACACGTCAACCAAATAATTGTTTTCAAGCTGGTACATTAAAGGAAAATAAAACACATTTTTGTTGATTACTTTAAGAATATCCTTGCTCCACTTTTAAAAAATCTTTTTGTCATACATTCATTTTTAGTATTACTATTATTATTATTATCATTTCTTTCGCTCACTTTTCTCGTCAACATGGCAATTTAATTCATGTTTATGGCTTTAGAAGTTTGGAGTTTTGTAATTATTACGTCTAAAAAGTTTTTGGTTTCAAATCAAATTGTAATAGCACAGATATTTATTAATCTATTGAAGATACGATTTTTTTGATTTGTAATACATTTTATTGTATATATTGCATTTAAAAGAGGATCGTTTTATTAAATTGAGAAACATCCGTATGATACAGACTCTTTTTATTTTCCATAAGTACCTAAATTCTATTATCACTTGATGGTTTTCTTTTGTCAAGTTTACTATGAAATGATGCCATTTATTTAAAGAATATAATTTTAAAAAACTTCTTTTTTGTTCTTTTTAATAATAAAAAGAAAATAGAATGTATTAATCCCGGAGCATTCGCCATTTTTGACAAAATAAAATTTGTAAAACAATCTTACTACAAAATGTTTGCTTTTGTTTGTTTGCATTGACAAAAAGTCTTTTTAATAAACTTTTCGTCATATTAATATAAACAGGGTGTCCCAGAAGTCCCGCACCACCTTAAAGGAATCATAGAAAATTATTAAAAATTAACTTTATTATTTAAGAATATAACTCTATTATTTAAAAATATATGAGAGCATAAACATTGAGTTTTAAAATTAGATTCTGTCAAAGCATTTCTGTATAATATTGATATGTATTCCTTTACTGAGTATTGTGATATGTATGTTGTATTTGGAGAATGCTTAAATAATGCAAGTCATTTAGTCTGTGTGTCAATGTTATGTTAATATTTGTTTAGTTTTTCTTCATAGATTTATTAATTGCTTTTATTAGTTCCTGGCAAAGACTCTTTGCTTCTCTCAAGTATGACGTAAAATGGATTTGTTAAGTTTACCATGAAATGATACCATTTATTTAAAGAATAAAATTTTAAAAAACTACTTTTTTGTTTTTTTTAATAATAGAAAGAAAATAGAATGTAATAATCCCGGAGCATTCGCCATTTTTGACAAAATAAAATTTGTGTTAAACAATCTTACTTACAAAATGTTTGCTTTTGTTTGTTTGCATTAACAAAAAGTCTTTTTAATAAACTTTTCGTCATATTAAACTAAACAGGGTGTCCCAGAAGTCCCGCACCACCTTAAAGGAATCATAGAAAATTATTAAAAATTAACTCTATTATTTAAGAATATAACTCTATTATTTAAAAATATATGAGAGCATTTATGCTTATAAACATTGAGTTTTAAAATTAGATTCTATAAAATTAGATTCTATATAACTCTATTATTTAAAAATATATGAGAGCATTTATGTTTATAAACATTGAGTTTTAAAATTAGATTCTGTCAAAGCATTTCTGTATAATATTGATATGTATTACTTTACTGAGTATTGTGATATGTATGTTGTATTTGGAGAATGCTTAAATAATGCAAGTCATTTAGTCTGTGTGTCAATGTTATGTTAATATTTGTTTAGTTTTTCTTCATAGATTTATTAATTGCTTTTATTAGTTCCTGACAAAGACTCTTTGCTTCTCTCAAGTATGACGTAAAATGGATTTGTTAAGTTTACCAGGAAATGATACCATTTATTTAAAGAATATAATTTTAAAAAACTACTTTTTTGTTCTTTTTAATAATAGAAAGAAAATAGAATGTATTAATCCCGGAGCATTCGCCATTTTTGACAAAATAAAATTTGTTAAACAATCTTACTACAAAATGTTTGCTTTTGTTTGTTTGCATTGACAAAAAGTCTTTTTAATAAACTTTTCGTCATATTAATATAAACAGGGTGTCCCAGAAGTCCCGCACCACCTTAAAGAAAAATTATTAAAAATTAACTACATTATTTAAGAATATAACTATTATTTAAAAATATATGAGAGCATAAACATTGAGTTTTAAAATTAGATTCTGTCAAAGCATTTCTGTATAATATTGATATGTATTCCTTTACTGAGTATTGTGATATGTATGTTGTATTTGGAGAATGCTTAAATAATGCAAGTCATTTAGTCTGTGTGTCAATGTTATGTTAATATTTGTTTAGTTTTTCTTCATAGATTTAATCATTGGTTTTATATATATATATATATTAGGGTGTTTAAAAAAAAAAAGGAATTATTGTTTTTTTCTAATGGTGTTGAAAAATTAATAGTACATTAAAAAACAAAAATTTTGGCGCCTATTTGAGCCCTTAATATTAATATTAAGGTTTGCCTAAATTCATTTCTTGTTTTTCTATTTCAATAACACGGGAATTTTTATTTTTTTAATTTTGAATTCGCAACACCCAAGCGAGAGGAGTTATAGACAATTTCACGCTCTACAAAAAACATCTTTTTTAGCATTAAAGTCCAGTTTATCAAAAAAAAAAGTTCTACATAGCATGCAGGCGAAATAAATCTTAAAAAACTATTTTTCCATGTTAAATCAATGGAAAAACTTTAAATTTGATGATGAACCTTTAAAAGTAAAATTTAAAATTAATATAAATATTAAAAGCTTAAATTTTGAAAGAATTTTTTTCAGCATAAGTGACAAGAGTTTCATATAAATTTGAAAAAAGAAAAATATTGCCTTATTTTGAAACACCCTTATATATATACACGAGATCCAATGTTTCTCTAAGATCTAAGGATTAAAAAAACAAAAGTTTTTCTTATACCCATAGACTTAGACTCATGACTTTTGTTTTATAATCCGTAGATCTTAGAGAAACATTGTAACCTGTGTATTTTATCCAATTTAAGTAAGTTTTGTTAGAATATTAATTAGATTTGAAACTTAATTTAATTTGAAAAGTTTTATTATTTCCCATTACTTTGCACTTCTTGATGCATTGTGGTCAGGTCTCTTAACGATACTTTGTCGAAAAACTTTTCTGCTTTAACTTTCGTAATAGTTTAGTGCAAATACTTAATTTTTTGATATAATAATTTTAATTAATTTTCTTTTATTTTTGTCTTATCCTTATCCTACTCTATCTGTAGTGTATAGTATCAGGGGATTGTAAAAAAAATATCTAAGTAGTTTTTAGTTATCAGGCATTAAACTTAGCAAATATGTGTATTTAACGAGCTGAAATATTACACATTTAAAATATGTTGCTGAAAAATCATTTCATATTTTTTAATTATTGTTAATTAAAATAACTTTTTTGAAACACCCTGTATTTTTCTTTGAAATTCCTTAAAATATACCTCGACTATAAATCACATAATTAAAAAATGACGCTGACAAGTTTGAAAAGTGAAAACGAAAAAAAAAACGTTTAAGATTTACGTGTATAAATTTTAAATGATCTTACCCTTTTGAAAAATTATCATATACAGACTTTTATTAAAATACATGTATAAAAAATCAGTGACTATATTTGCACTTTTTTGCCTTTTTTAATAGTTTAACAAAATTGTATTTGAATTTATTAGTAATAAAATGTATTATATTTTTGTATTCCTTGCATCCTAACATAATACAAAATATGGAACAAAATATCTTGTTGTAGTCAGTTTAAGTTTGCATTAAATAAATTTTATCTCCAAGTTTAAACTAGGAACATATCCTTTATTTTAAGTTTAAACTTCTATAAACTTTAAATGTAAATGAAAATAAAGTTGCCCTAAAAACTTTTGTGTTCAATATATTGTAAATCAGTTTCTATTTAACTAAATTAATTACAACTCCTTACTAATTAAATTTAATTTAACTTATTTATTCATCGATTGCTCGCCTTTTACAAATTTAATGTAACCACTGTCGAAATGGTCGCTTTGCCTAAAATAATTACTGCATTACCGTTTTCCCTTTAGCTAAATTACCCGAAGGACGATTTGGATTTTTAGAATTGCGATATAATTTTTACTGTGTTAAAATGTTCCCCAAAATATGCAGGTATATGGTATGGTATATGGATCCTGTTAGTATAATAATAAACAATATACATTATAATTTTTACGTAAACCAGACATATTGTGTATCACTAAATCGTCTAAAACCGCCCCTTAATTGAGCTTTATGCGAATGAGAGAAATATTATTCACATAATTAAACAAAACCATTTATATTAATTGAACATTTACAGCCTCGCCAAAGTTACAATTAAATTGTTTTGTGTGTCATCAATTGTAATTAACAAACACATGAGAGCGTTTTTCAGGTGTTTTTTACTCAAGCAAAAGTTACATTCAATGGCTATTTTGGCAATTTCAACAACATATATTTCGCACGACGTAATTATTTTTTTTCAGTTCAGTGAATTTTAGTTTCAATAAATTTACTACATTACTGATAGCGCTGGTTTACTACGTATGCACTGTTAAAAAATCAAATTGGGTTAACATGACTTTGTAGTTTGTTGATTTTATTTTGTAATATTTCTTTTGTAAAAAACTAGGGTTTGTAATTATTTTAACATAGGAAAATATTTTACGGAAAGTTTTTATAGGTAATATGCGATTTTGTAAGCATTTTGTTCATTTCAAAGGTTACGGATTATTTTGTTAATGTTAAACAAATTCTTTCGTTGAAAAAGTACACGTGATTTCAGGCAGTCAATAAGAACATTTCCCACTGATAACACGCATCAACAAGACTTGTTCAACTGACTTCTGCGTCTGCAACTTATGTTTCTACTTACTTTATTTTAATTCGTAACGTGTTTGTAACAACTGTGTTTATAATATATTACCAGAAATATGTTTTTATTGTTATTCGGATTCCTTATGTGTCCCCCGATGGTGTTACCCTGTGATATTTAATAAAACTAAATAAGTTTGACCTACACTTTTATTGTGTTTTGATCTTTAATAATTAATTAGATATTACAGCTCAGGTTCCAAATTTTAAACAGCAATTAATTATTTTTTACAATGTTTTAAAAGTATAAAACCTATCCTCTATGACTGTTCCTCTTTCTAGGTTAACCTATATGTTTTCAAATATCTGAGGTAGTAAAAGCATACTAAAAATATCAGATCACTAACTAAATTAGAAACATCCAAAGCAATCGAATCAAATATAAAATATTATTAAAAATTAAAAGAAATAATTTTTATAACCATTTATGTAGGTATTACAAAAATTGATTCTATCCTCCGTGAATCTGTTTTTGCTTTAAATTTTATGCAACGGATGGCGCTTTAATTATTTTAAATAAGCAAAAACCTCTGTTTACGACATTATAGATGCATGTGATTCCTGAAGGTCAATTAGAATTTATATGCAGATGAGAGTGTTGCTGTTTTATAATTTAAAAATTTAAGTTCATTAATTTGCCATTTAAAAACCTATCCACCGTGAAGTGAAATATCTCAGTAAGTAGATTTTTTTATTAATATTTTATGTATGTAAAATTGTATTTTTAAAAAATATTAAGGCGTCAAAAGATACAATAACTTATTTCAAATATACAAAGAGATGTTTTAAAAAACATACGAAATCCTAACCTACGTGAAGATCTAATATTCAAAATGTATGATTTCTTAAAATTCTTGCATTAGTGCAGAACCACTTATGTTATGTTATTACTGACCTGGTGGCTTCCCAAAATCCCCATTCTAGACTAACATTGAAACAACCAAAAATAATCATTTTTACTCAATATAGGTATTCACTCATAAGCATTTTTCCAACGAAAATAACTTGAGAACGGTAATTGCCGTATAAATTCTGATTTTATAAAAACACTGAAACCGTTAAAAGTAAATTTGGAAAAAATTACAATCCCATTACCGATATATTGATTAAAATTAATGTATAAAATGCAGTGTTTATAGCCTAAAAAAGTTAAATTAACGAACGGGCATAAAAAGTACCGATAAAATGTAACGAGGTCATACCTAAAACAATTAGGTAACGAAAGCATATTCGCTACATTCTGTGTAGAATTTTAAAATTTTAATGATTAATATTCAGTTTTGTGTGACGTGATTTTATTAAAGCAGATCTGACTATTAGATTTTGCCTTATTTTATATAGAAAAACTAGCTCGTGTATATATATTACAATGATTTATCACTATTAAACTTAAAATAATAATAAGCAAAGAAAAATGGAGATTAATCGTTTTGTGGTTAATTTCGTACACGTACTGCATATAACATTCATATTTTCATATTATATGGAAGTGTAGACTGTAGTGGAGTGTTCTCCACAACTCATTTACCAGTCGTTGCTGTGTATGATGACCCTTTGTCACACTGCTGCGATTAATTTTCAGCTCAATAATCATTCGAAATCAACGCCCCATCTCTCCCCCATATCTACCGTTCTACCTGTACAGTCTCCACCGCACAGTGAGGTAAAAGTTTTTCACTTCCAACTCAGAATCAGGTTCTAGGGAGTTCGGTTTTGTCAGTCATGTCATACGGGTCGCTCCATGAAAAAGTGTGAACAATAGTTGACTTCTCGATACAAGAGGGACAAAATTGGATTCCCGGAATAGAAATATTCCTGTTTCTCGATAGTATTCCTCGATTTAGATTTGAGGTTGGTAGATGAAGTATGATTTTGAATTAAACTGTCTTAGACTATCTTCATCTTTGATTTCAAAGACATGTGTCAGTAAACCGAAACGGAGTCGTGTATATATAGTTTTACATTCTGAAATTTGATCATTCTACACTTGAAAACGATCACAGATAGTTGATTGAAACGTTAGGTGTTATAAAAGAATCAAAGATGAAGATAGTCCAAGACAGTTTAATTCAGTATTCCTCGATTTGTCCTTTTATAAAGGAAAAGAGAAATCTATATAAAGCTATACATTTAAAGGTTAAATAACCTATATGTGTACACGTGTTTGTCCGACAACCGTTGTCCAATGGTGGATGAATCTTACTGATATCATTGGACGTTAATACTAGTACCTGGTTAATAAGGACTTTTGTCCACGACCATAAGGGCGGTAGGTTTAACCATAAATCCGCTCTACTTGTAGAAGAAGAATCAGGTTCTTCTTCAATATAGAGGTTATATTACATAAAAAAGTTTTTTTTACTATTTCCCTGGTCTTAATTTCCACCAATCACAAACGCGCAATTTTGAATTACAAATGGTTTCTAGGTGAAAAAACTGTATGACAGCAATTTTTTCGAGTTTACCCGCGGCAAAACTTGACAGCTGTTGTCACCAAAAATTAATATTTTAGCTGTACTATAAATAATTCAGTTTGTAGTATTTTGTGATTAAATAAATTACCTATTTTTCAGTTTTCAAATTAATACCGACATATTTATTATGTATGCATGTATAATAGGTAGTATGTTTTGTAAGCTATGTATATGCAGAATAACTGTTACTCAAGAAATAGTCTTGTCAAATACCATTCGTGCATCTAATTTTTCCTGTAAAAAAAATCGAAAAAAAAACAATGCTAAGTAAAATTTTTTAACAAAATGCAATCCTGCACTCATGCTTCTTGTTAAAATATTACTTAGAAACGTGTTTTTTCGATTTTTTTTCGAAAAAATAAGACGACTTTATGATATTACTTACGACAATTTTGTTAACTACATTTGAAGTAAATCATAAATTTGGAGAAAAAAGCGTTTGTTTTTTTGTTTATTGTTAAACCACAGTTTGTAGCACTGTGCGCTTTATCTTCTATACCTTCAACGATCTGCTCAATGCAGGTGAGTGTGTCGGTGGTTAAAAATAGCCCCTATATAAATTTATACATCGTTCTTTAACCCTTTTTTAAATGTTGTTTAATTGAATACAAGCACATTGTGTGCGTTTAACCTAATGGTGGTTTGCTATTGACGTGTTTAATTTTTTGTGTTATTTTATTTTATTTTTTTATTTTTTTACTCCAATCCTTAAAACATGCTAAGTAGGGTTTTAAAATTTCCGGAAAAATTGAGCCGGCGGAAAAAACCGTTTTTTTCCGAAAAAATTGTGAAATTTTCGGAAAAATTGACTTTTTCATTTTTTACATTTTATTCAAAGGGTAATACGAAATAATGCAAAAGCCAATTTTTTTGAAAATTTACAAATTTTTACAGATAGTATCTGTACATTCACTGATATCGAGAAAAAAGTGAGTTTCTGACGCTGACGCCTATTCGGTGCTATATTAACATAACTTTTATTTAACACTTCGATTTATAAAATTATAATTTTGTAATTTAACTTTATAAATCATTTATTATTTTGTATTTAGATATTTTTGCAACAAAAAACCCAACAGATAGTATATTTCACGTTTATGTTTATTTTCTTAAATTTGATTTAATGTTTAGTTTTATTTTTTTGTAATAAAGGATTTTTTTATTTCAAATAATATTGTTGATTGTTACTTTTTTGAAATGTGTATATTTTCAAAAAAATTATTTTTTACCAAAAAAGACATTTTTCCAAAACAGGTTTTTTCCCCAATTTTTCCGGTTTTTTTTTCACTTTAAAACCATAATGCTAAGTAATCTTTTAAATACACTTTGACAAGCTGCGACTTGGCTACGCTCGTGCCTAATTAAAACACGTGACTAAAGTTATGTTGTGCGACAAAATGACGCCTTATGACATGAGTTCTTTATGCTATTTTATATATTTTGCAAAAATTCTATAAAAAAAAATAATTTTATACCTTATATTTAATTTGGTCGAATTTTACTTTATTTTTTTTTTCATTCAAACTCATTTAGCATAAAAAACAAATTATTATAACTATTTTAAACCATTTTATTTTTATTTCAAACGCAAATGACTGAAAACACGAATAAATTAAAATTTTGTTTGATTCATAGAGTTTCAATAAAAATGCAATTTAAATTTTATACACATACAAAATAGTTAACATTTTCCCTATAGAAATAAAAGTTTGTTTTATATATTTACTTGCTTACTACATAACAGTACTTGCCCACGTTATTAGCTAAACATCCAGCTTCCCCTTTCGAACAAGATGGCTTGGAGAAGAAATGTTCTCAACAAAGGGCATTTTCTTTGACTTATCAAAGCCCTTTGATTGCGTCCTTTGGGATTCTGTGTTGGAATTTTCGAAGGGCTTTAAAGTACAATACCGTTTAGCCCAAATGTGGGAAATGCTTAATTTACAGAAATTTTATTGCGGGAAAAGATGGAGATGGTAACTTAAAATGTAGTATCAAAGAAATTGGGTGAAAATGGCTATTTTAAAATTTTATAATAAATTTAAACCCGGTTTTAAGGCCCCCAAAGTAACTCACCGAGCATAAATTTTACTTGATACCAAACAGGCTTTATATAAATTTATAGTTTTGATAAAGACCGGTGATTAATTACGGTGGTTTATGTGAATAATATTTATGTAATTGAGATTTAATTACAAAATCGATAAATTGTTAATTATTTGTTTTTCTTTTTCTCTTTTTAAAACCAAAAGAAAATTTAATCTAAGACATTTTTAGTAGCGTTTTTCTCGAAAACGATTGGCTCCATGTCTTTGTCTTTTTTACGTAAAATGATCTGAATAATTGTATTCCAAGATAAAGAATTCAAAAAACTCCACCAAAAAATTATGAGGATTTTTTCCTTGAGTAGCCTTCACTCAGAAAAATGTACATGCACTAATAATGAAACTAATTTTGTAAGCGATTAAACAAATTATATTATTTAACTTAAATTTAAAATTGTAATGGCTATAAAAATGTACCACCTAAATTTTCAGTCAAAACCTACGATTTGTCAAAGTAATGAGATTATTTTTATTTACAGAATAAACTTTTTTTACTGTTAATAAAATTCATCCAACAAAGTAATATTTGTTATCATATTGTCCTGAATAAGAATAATAAGAAATACTTTATGTGTATATTAAATCTTTGTCGAACTTAAAATGCTTTTGTTAAATCTATAGTTGTGTGTGAATTGCGCTTACATAAAGTAATGCGCAGTTGTTATAGTAAAATTTGTTCATTTTACTACGGCATATTTGTCTTTTTTAAATTACTATCGTTGTAATTTAAATTAAATTAATTTCAGTTCGAAAATCTTTGTTAATAGCTTACGTTAAGAACAATAACAAACATAATTTATTGCTATAAAAAGACTTTTTTAATATTTACTATTGTTTTGCAATGGTAACAAAATTTTTGTTATTTCCCTTAAAAAGAGGGGGAAAGGGCCAGCGCTGGTGAACATATTTTTTTAATACACAGTCTGTGTTATAATCTTATTGATTTCCCTTGTGTAATATTTAAGGTCTATTCTATAAACGAAGCAGACTTGTTTAAAAAGTGAGTTCATATTTTTTTTATTTTGTACATCATATAATATGAGTTAATTTTTTTGTTATAATAATGCCTTGTAGTTATTAAAAAAAAACTACTCAATACCCAGCAGTAAGTTAAAAATGTGACTATTGTTGCGATGAAAATAGTTTATTAAATTAACAATTAATTTGTTGATAAATTTACAAAAATTTTATTAATAATATAAAAAAGTTTTATTTAAACGAAAAGGGATTATTTGTAAAGTTTACAAAATTTCTATGAATACCATTAGGGTTTCATTAATACTACAAAACGTTTTTGTAAACGGAACTGTTTTTTTTTTTTGAAGAAATAATAATAACTATATTTATCAATGCGTTTCTGCATCTTGAATAGTGTTATTTTTATAAACATAAAGTAAATTTACTTTATATTTAATGCAAATGCTATAACTGAAAGCAGTGTTTGTAGATAAATAATTTTTTATAAAAATGATCTTTTTGCCGTAACAAAAGCAATTGTTGGACGAATAGGGATCTTTACTTTATTAAAACAAACTACTTTTTTTAAAATAGACCTAGTAATTTGAGCTCACCAAAATGGCCAAACTATGCCCAGTATTTTTTTAAATAAAGTTTGATTAAGATATAAATCTCTTATGGTTTGAAATATTACCCTCAGTCACACTATTTGAGCTATAAATTTTCCTAAAATACGTATTGCAAACTTTCAAACTAATTGTAAGTTACGAAGTAGGTATAAGTTTTGTTAAATGGGGCTATAGGAAAAATATTAATAACATAATTTATAAGAAATTAATTGGTAAACTTGCAAGGCTTTATACCATAAATAAAATATTTTGTTTGATAATTTAATATAAATCAAAGTTGTTTTAGTTTGGGTTATAATGCAGCTTTTAAACTGAATAAAACATTAGTTACATGTAATAAAAGTAATATTTATTTTTTCAGCAAAAAAACAATGGGTTAAATAAAAATATGCATTCAATAGTTTAAATGACAAAAGTTTTAGCCGTACAAAAGTTAATTGTATTCGTTAATAAAAACTTTTCACATATGACAGGAAAAATTTGTACATGTAACTCATTTTTCGTGTTTTAAAATTTGTTAAATTGTTTTATAAAACTCCGACCAGGTAAAACAAAAAAATAATGAAATAAAAAAACAAATTGCATACTATAAACAAACTCCTGCTTATCAAAAAAAAATTTAAACGAAAATATAAATTTCAGTAAGAGTCATTTGAATAAATCTAAAGTAACATTTATTTCGGTTAATTTAACCCATTTGTTTGGACAGTTCCACTTAAGCGTGAGAATAATCTGTTCCATGATTTATTTTCTTTTGTTTTCTTTACAACACGATTAAAGTTTTGATCTCGACAACAAAAAGACTCCGTTAAACTATTCCACTTTAATGTTGATTCATTACGTTAGAATAATGACGCCTTTTCTTGAGAGCCTCACAAAACACATAATAATTTTTCTAGTCTAATAATTGAAGCATAAAAGTATATTATATCAAGTTTGATAAACGCCATTTTATACACGAATTTAATTTAGGCACGAGCGAGCTTACGAGCGAGTGCTTAAATTAATGAGTATATAGAAAAGTTTATAAACTATACTTTTTCTACGACAAATACTTATTATTTTCTTAAAATGATTTAAATCAAATATTTGTATAGAGCGCCATCTATGAAACAATAGGGGAATTTGTGTCACCGTCAAACGTCAAATTTTTATATTTTATAAACACAGATTATAAAGGTTATAAATAGAAATGTATTTCTTGAAAATGGACAGTTTTTCACAGTGACAGCTAAGAAAATGTTTTATGAGCACTTTACAGTGGAGTCCGAGCCCGAATTTAAGTTATAGTTTACTGCCGGCGAAATTAAAAGGTCAGTACAATGATCATATAAACTTTTCAAATATTGGTATTGAGAAACTATTTATAACTTTTTTATTTTTGTATTGAGATAATAAAATAATTTTTACATTTAGTATTATTTTACAAGAAAGGCACTTTATTTTAACGATTGTATGACATTTGTCAACTGTCAACTAAATTAATACTAACGTCAGCCCGTGACTAAAAACCTGTTGCTAACTTCAGCCCGTGACTAACACGCCATAAAGCCACAACTTTTCGATGTGTATTTAAAAGGTCACTTAATGTCATGGAAACATGTACGATAATGGGCGTTTTAAAGGTGGGAGTAGAAAAACAATATTATAGACCTTTTGAAATAGTTTAGGTATTCATACGCTACTTATTTTACAGAGTTTGAATGGATAGAGAAATAAACTGTGTAAACAAGCCAGGTGGAAACAAAATTATTCAGACGCTGTGTTTTATATAAATAGTTTAAGGATTTAGTGTTTACGTTTTATTTACCAACCAACATTTAATTGTGGGCCTATGTAAACGCGAAACTTTCCCTACCTGGTGCCTACGTTTGCTATGTTGGAAAGTCAATAGTTATTGTTTGTTTACCTGGGTATATGTTTTTGTTGTTATTTTAAATTTTGATGAAGTATACAATATTTATTGGCGTAAATATAACTATATTTTTTTATAGATAATTTTTAAATTTGTCCAATATCTTACTAAGAAAAAATTACCTTGAAAACTTTTGTTTTTTATTTTTATCAGCCTATGGAATTAAAAAATAACTTTCAATTTGTGTTCTTAAGATTCTTAAGATCCAACAAGTCGAGTTTGTTTTTTATTTTTCGTAGTTTTCAGTGGAAGGAAAATTTGCTTTTATGACTATAAGCATAACTTTCGAAAGTCCTTTCGAGACACAAGTACTCTCACAAATGGTCCAATTTAATTAACCAATTAAAACAAATCTCCTAATGAAAATGTATATTCAATTATTTTCTTGAATAATTGAATAATAATATTTCTATATTAAAAATACTGAAATACAATAAATATAAAGCAGCTAAATTTCTCAGTTATTTGTTTTTTTGTTTTAAACCTAAAATATATTTTATATAAAATTAATTATGCAATTTCTTTCAAACATAAAGCAAAGAAAAACAACATAAAGGATCTATTTTCTTTGTATTTTTAAAGGACTATTTCCCTCCTCTTAATGTCCAATCACAAACGCGTAATTTTGAATTACAAATGGTTTGTAGGTGAAAAAACTGTGTGACAGCACCTGTCAGCAGTTTTTTCGAGTTTACCCGCGGCAAAACTTGACAGCTGTTGTCACAAAAAATTGCAATTTATATTTTAATTGTTAACTGTTACTCATGAAATAGTCTTGTCAAATACCATTCGGGCATCTAATTTTTCCTGTAAAAAAATCGAAAAAACAATGCAGGTGCAAAAATCCTCATCTTCGACTCGGATTTTTATTGCCACCAGCACTCATGCTTCTTGTTAAAATATTAATTAGCAACGTGTTTTTTAGATTTTTTTCGGAAAAATTAGATTTTCATACACTTATGTAAAAAAAATGTGAATGAGGATCTTACTATTAATTTTATGAGCTCTTATTTTGTAGACTTCTTTTGAGGTGTCCAGCAAAAATAAGAATGGTAGTTTTTTGGAATCACCCTAATTGAGATATATATATATATGTATATATATTAGGGTGGCCCAAAAAAAAAGAATATTTTTTTTCTCGTCTCTTGTGAAAATATGTTGGTTTGTCATGTTTTAAGAGCCCTGTCAAAAGATCAGCTCCATTAAATTTTTTTTTTGGGGTCGCTCAAGATTTTTATAAATTTCCAAAATCGTCAAAAATTGAATTCTTTTTTAATTTAATTTTTTTTCTCGTTCCGGTATTATTTTTTAATTTGAAAATAATAAAGATTCTGAAAATTTCAAATCGATATTTTGATTTCTAAAGGTCGCTCAAGATTTTTTAAACTTTCAAAGTAGAGTATTTTGAATGATTTTGAGCGACTTCTGAATATATATATCAACTTACTTTTAGCCACCTTTAGAAATCAAAATATCGATTTAGAATTTTCAGAATTTTTATTATTTTCAATCTAGAAATAAAATTAAAATAAAACAAAAATTCAGTTTTTGACGATTTTGGAAATTTTTAAAAATCTTGAGCCACCCCTAAAAAAATTATTGTTTAGCAAATAACAGGGCACATTTTGAACATTTAAAATATTTTTTTATGGAATCTTTATTTTACTTATATCATACTAAATTTGTACTACAATAGTAATTCTCGTCGAGTAATAAGTAATTTTGTAAATACTGATTTAATACCAAGACTTTTAATAAATTTAATTAAGATTTCATGTAAGTAAAACCACAAACCATTTTTATTCCACCCTTGACCCAATTAACTTTTATAATAAGTAAATAGTGAATTGTTTATGTGAAAAACAGTTGTTTTATGCAAAACACTCGCTACAAAAATAAACATTTCTTGAGAGAATATTTTACTTTATTGTTATGAATGTCATAAAACTTTCTGCTAATGAAAATGTTTTGCATTAAAATTAAATAAGTGCCCCAAGGTAGCAACAACATAGATGGAATTCTTCACTTCAGTATCAAAATTTAGTTACATCATTTTCGTGGACAATCAGCAATAGCTAAAAAAACTTAATTTCCTGTTCACATATTTCAAGCCCAATAAATTATAACGAAATCTCGTTACAAAAGACAAGGATTTTTATTAAATTCAGGCCTCGAATAACTTATTTTCTTTTATAAGTGGGCATTTTGCGTGACTGCGTGAAGTTATTTCATAAAAAAATGTCTGCACAAGGCCGTTTTTATGACTCAATAGTCTCAAAGGATAAAGACTATAATTAGTTACTTTTCGTTAGCCCAATTACTGACAAATTATTTACTAATTAGATGTTTAGGTTTTCTTCATTGTGTAGTCTGTGAAATTGGATCTAACCCTTTTAATATTTACTCCGTTTTGCCTTCAAAATAATTAGTTAATTATAAAACGATTGACTAGATATAACCTTTAAATTTATCAAAGAGCACAGTGGCACATAAAAAGTATTTTATCAATTAGGAATATGCTTTGATGAACCCATAAAAAATCTAAAGGCTTTAAATCTTAGGATGTATAGTTTGGCCCTTCAGTGTTAAAAGTTAAACGAATTACCAATGATACTAATTTTGGTTTTTTTGTCTGTGGAACACTCCGGTCTCTGATCGTCATAATTTCATTTGGTCATTAGCTGATTCGTCTCTCCTCAGTTGATTCATGAAACTTTTAATTCCCGCCAACGTCAGCCGAATTTTCCGAGAAAAGAGCACTTGTCGCAGAACATTTATTTCATACGGTAAATTAATTCGATGACGACGGGCCATCAACATGCCAAAATAATAATACCGAAGCTGCGAGCTGCGTTAAAAAAAATCAGCCTCATTTTTACGCTCTGTGTGTAGGGTGTCCGTTATTTACCAACTTTTTTTTTTGTTCGCAGCACCACCTAAATTTTTAGTTTATGACCTATAAAAAATTATAAAAAAAATTATAAAAAAAAATATTCATATTAACCGTGCCAAAGGACGATACATTTTCCATTTAAATTACATGGGGTTTCGGGAAGTTTTACATTTATTTTTTTTTTCTCCCAAGCAAGTTAATATACAGCAAATAGTGATACATATTTTTATAGGAAATTAAACGCTGTACAAAAAAGCTTTCATATGATTTTTCGATAAATTCACTGGTTTAAAAGTTATATAAGGTTAAAATTAAAAATATAGTAATTTTTTCGATTTTTTTACTTTGACTGCAAAATTATCTTTATTTTTATGAAAATAAATTGTTAATTTTTGAAAATATGTGATTTTATTGTATTATTGAAAAAGTAAAAATTATTAAAAAGAGATAAGTGAAAATTAAAAAAAATTTATTACATTAAAAGAATCTGGTACAAGTTTTACTCAAATTTAGTACGAATTCTTTTTTTACATAATCTTTTTATTTCTGTGAAATTTCATACGATTTTATAAAATATTATACAATGAAAAATTTCAGCTGTGGCTATAATTTAACAATTATTTTTACGAAAAATTAAAATTTGTAGTCACGTATGCGCACTAAAGTATGATTTAGTACTTTAACCACAGAAGGCAGAAGTCGCACTTCACAGATTTCGTGTCGCAAAGTTGAAGTTTGAAGTAGGGCATTTTTTATATAATAGTATAGGTATTATGTATCAAGTTTTATAAACCCCATTTTAGTAACGAGTCTTATTAGGCACGAGCGAAGCTTATTAAAAACGAGTGTCTAGATAAGTTTATGAAACGAGTTGGATACTAAGTATACTTTATCTACGACGAAATTATATTTGTTAAACATTTGACATCTGTCATATGTCAACCTCACTTTTCTCTAATATATAATAAAGCTAATTTCAGCCCGTGACTAAAATGCCCAAAAGCCACTACTTATTGCCAACTTCAGCCCGTTACTAAAGCGCCATAAAGTCACAGCTCGTCAATGTAGAAGAAGATAAATACATTTAACTTATTTGAAAAGAATAATTGGTGTAGCGGAAACTACGGCAAATAATTGTTAAAAGAATTACTTCGTCATTAGCTGTACTGAAGGAAAAGTTTTTATTGCATAATATTTTATAAAATCGTATAAAATTTTGTAGAATTTCACAAAAATAAAAAGATTATGTAAAAAAGTAATCGTACTAAAATTGAGTAAAACCAGTACCAGATTCGTTTAATGTAATAAAAAAATTGAATTTATCGGAATCTCTTGTCAATAATTTTTATTTATCTCTTTTCAATAATTTTTATTTTTTCAATAATACAATAAAATCACATATTTTAAAAAATAAACAATTCATTTTTATAAAAATAATTATAATTTTGAAGTCAAGTAAAAAAATCGAAGTTTATCAGTGAATTTATGGAAAAATCATAGGAAAGCTTTTTTGTACAGCGTTCAATTTCTTATAAAAATATGTGTCTCTTGTTGCTGTATATTAAGATTTTTTTTATAATTTTTTTTAAGGTCAATTAAACTAAAAATTTAGGGGGCTGCAAACAAAAAAAAACAAGTTGGTAAATAATGGACACCATAGTGTGTATGTACATTTAGGTCGAAACTATTTTTTTAAATTAATGCTACCGATTTCAATCCTCTTATCGCATTATTCACATTACCACTTTACTAAATAGTTTGCCTTCAATGGCTTTGTAAATCAAAACAATTTGCCGATTGTTAAATACCTCCATCAACATTTGCCATTAAACTGAACTCGAACCGAATAAAATGCATGCCTTGCCAAAACCTCAAAATAGCTGTTATCCAGTATCCAGTTCGCAGAGGCTTTAGGGATATAATTTACACACGCTGACATAAAAACGGCATTAGGAAGCCTAATACATTTAATAACATGTATTCGGGTTTGATGTATGACCCTTTTACGCAAATGAAAAGAAAGTCCACCATAATGGGCCTGCGTTGAAATGTCCAAAGTATCTGTCTGTACTTCGTTAAGTAAAGTTGGAAGAAAATCTTTTACGCTAAAGGTTTTTTGGTTGATTAGATTCGTTATCAAGCGTCGAACACAGTTTCTTAATGAGAGTTTAAGAACTTTGATGAAACCGGAAGTCATAATTTGTAAGAACTTTAAGAAGTAGGATAATGCCGCATTTTTTTGAACTCCAAATTATTTAATATTCTTTAGTTGTGGTAGTAGTATTATTATATATACAGTTAATCCAAATGAAAACACCAAAAATGAATTTAAAAGTGCGCTGCATGATTTTTTATTTTAATGAAAAAATTTGAGGATGATCTTTTAGGTATCATATATGAAAAACCGTTGCCGTTTTAATTTTTAGTTGCTGTATTTTTAATCGGCACCCTTTAGAAACCTGAAATCGTGTCATCATTTTCTTACTCTCTCATAAGAGGCTAAAACTTTTTTCTGTGGCAATTATTGAAATGATTATAATTTTATTTTACTGCCTGGTAAGTATGTTTTTAATATTAATTATTATTATCTAATTAGTTCATCTCATAAAAGAATTGTAAACCACTAAAGATTTGTAATAATTTGCCAATTTTTGTGATTTTTGTCTGGCTCCTGTTCCTATTCTGCTAAATCTAGAAAGTTGCTTTTTTTCAGGAATCAAGTACTTTTACAATAGAAAACGTAACTATTATTTTAAGTTTCTAGACCATCATTTTCTTTATTAAAAAATTATTGAAACTTGATAATTTTCAAAATTAGCCAATTTTTCCCTCAGAAATCATTATGTTGAGGAAAAAATTAAAATCTGAAACTTTCAGGAAATGTAGTCCCCACATCTTTTCAAACTAGTTAGTCTTGTTTTGTTATTTTTATCCATATAAAAGGTATAATAATTTTTTTAATGCAGTTAAGAAGCGATATTGTTAGTTTTATTTATAATTTAAAATTTAGATGGCTTTGCCTTAGTCAATTCATGTTTGGTAGAGAAATGTCAGAACTGTCAAAAATATTTCATAAATATTATTTGTGCGTATTTAAATCGTGATTTCAAAAAGTTTGCAAGTTTGCAAGTGTAATAAATGACTGAGTGTTCGAGATTCATGAATTTAATTGCAATTAAAATGAAAGAACATATCATAATTTTGTACCTCTTTCTCATAGAAAATATTCAGGTTCTGAGAAGTTTTAAATTGTTAAAAAAAGCAAAAAACAAAAAATATTCTAAATAAACCCCTTTATTATAACATGATTTATTTTAACCAGTTACCTAAAAACTAAAATTTAAGTATTTATAGATTGTGTAAATTTTTTTCCAACACTAACATTAAAAATACATACATATAACTTTTAACTATTCAGTGCCTTACTAAAGGGATCAAAATAATAGAACAAGACTAACTTGGTTTAAATTGTGAAAGAAACCGACAAAAAACTGCTTAACGCATTTTTTATACGTTTAAATTAACTCTTTATTAATTTCACTTATTATACAAAATTTACCAAAGAAATACGCACAAACACGCTACTAAACGGGCATAAAAAAAATATATATCTTTTAAAGGAATAAAAATAACAAAACAAAAGATGAAGGTGGGGACTACATTTTCTGAAAGTTTCAGATTTTTATTTTTTCCTCAACATAATGATTTCTGAGGGCAAAATTGACTAATTTTAAGAATTATCAAGTTTCAATAATTTTTTTAATAAAGAAAATGTTAGTCTAGAAACTTAAAATAATAGTTTTCTATTGTATAAGTACTTGATACCTGAAAAAAATAACTTTCTAGATTTAGTAGTATAGGCACAGGAGCCAGACAAAAATCACAAAAATTGGCAAATTATCATGAATCTTTAGTGGTTTACCATTCTTTTATGAGATTAACTAATTGGATAATAATAATTTATATCGAAAACACACTTACTGAATAGTAAAACAAAATTAAAATCATTTCAATATTTGTCAAAGAAAAAAGTTCTGGCCCACTAGAAGAGAGTAAGAAATTGACACGATTTCAGATTTCTAAAGGGTGCCGATTAAAAGTAAAGAATCCAAAAATTAAAACGGCAACGGATTTTCATATTTGATACCTAAAAGATCATCCTCATTTTTTTTATCAAAATAAAAAATCAAGCAGCGCACCCCATTTGGTGTTTTTGTTTGGAATGATTCTATAAAATTACTTGATATAATGCAAAATAACTAATATCTAAGCATTTCATGTTGATCCATCTTAATTTGCAATGCAATAGTTTGAATGATACTCGATAGTTTGGAAGCTTGCATTAAAATTATGTCAATATTGGGCCTTGTTTTTTGGGGAAGGGTATTGATTATTGTAATTATTTGTGACCTATATTAACCCTAAATTCCTCTCATTTAGTTGTACAGAAACCCTGGTTTGGATTAAATTTGCCTTAATTTAGCGGGTTAAAAATATTTTAAAGTACCCCACGTAAAAAAACAAATCTCACACTGCTTAGGGACAAATTTTATTGGAAAATAAAAAGTCAAGAAACGTACATCCTGAAAATTCCATTTCAATGTAATGTATAAAATACAACATAGAAATACTAGCATGTGGTAAAACGTCGAAGTTTTCGAAATCCTTTTGAATTTACATATCATAAAATGTACATAAATTTATTGTGAGATTTGAAATGTATTCATAAGAATACTAAGTATCAAGCTACTTGCGTCAATTTGTAAAAATGTTATGGTTATTGTGCACCATAAAATATTTAAAAAAATATATCTTATATCTTATTATTTTGACATAATCCAAAAAAATTACTACTCACCTAAAAACCAAGATCTTAAGATTTGAAATATGTGAGTAGCAAAAAATATATAAAGCCTGGCATAATTTTCGGTTTAATTAAAAATTTAGAACTACAGAAGCTTTACTTTTTAATTAGTGCATGTTTGGAACGAGGTAGTTGTTCTTGGAGTTTATTTATTTTATAAAAATGACAAAGAAAGTTTCCGTTAATACGCTTTAAAGTATTTTATGGTTTAATGTCGTCTCGAAGAAGAAAATTTAGTAATTATATAATAATATATTTTATGTTTTATTTTTATGTATTATAAAACATTTCTACTATTTAACAAAACTACTTTATCGCATAACAGTGATTAACAATTTTTTAAACTGGTTTTAAATTATATAAAAGTAAGCGAACATTAATTAAACCCAACCCTTGTAGACAAATGTTGATTAAAGTAATAAAAAAAAATAACTATTTAATTTTTATTGTCGTGCTTTACTACTATTATATTAATTATTAATACGGGTAATTTTTTTTCTAAATAAATTACAGAACTTAATCATGTCGAAACTTAAGAGACGATTTGTTCCAGACATAAGAACTTGACATATAGAATAATTATAGGGATGAGGCAAAAACATATTACCATTTTAGTCGGCATAATGAACCATATGCTGCCTTGATAATTTTAATGAAACCAATTTTCTCCTTTCTGGCAAAATTTAAGGGAGAGATTCTAAATTTGAAATTTGACTACATACATGCTACTAACATTGTCCAAATTATAAGGTTATTTTGTATCGTTTATATAATTAGAGAACATTTTACTCAGGGGTATAATCAGGGAAAAATATTTTTCTTGTCATTGGATGATAGTACACGCCAAAATAAAAAAGTTTTTGTTTAGTAAAATTGATAATTAATTATTTGATACTATACTAATTGTGTATGTTTTTTATTTTCAGGTGAGTTCCTATCCTGTTCATAAGGTAAAAAAAACATAATATGATTGGGACCGTTTTTTGTTAAAGTAAAAAACTAAAAATGCAAAAACAAATCCTGTCAGTTACCTTCAAACATTTAAAAGACTTGATTTTTTTTCGCGAAACCAGCGAGCATAGAGATTGAGTTGAAGAAGGTCCAAGGTCATGAAAAAGTAAAGAAATGAATGTGTAGCGCAACTTTGGAGAAAAAATGCTCGCTCTCAACATTTAATTTAATACTTCGGCCAAACTATATACTTACCGGACGACGTGTATAAAAAAACATCGATAAAAAGATTTTATAGTTAAACATAAAACTTTCAGGGATTTTATGATGGATTTAAAGCGGGGTATAAAATATGTTATTAATAAAAACAAATCTATATAATTAAATTTATATCTACGGGGTGCACCAAATGTGTATGTTTTCATGTGAAACTTTTTTAAAACGATTTTTGTTTTTTTTATTTATTTAATATTTTATTTTAATATAGCTAACTCATAATCAAATAAATTAATTAAAAAAAAATTAATCTAAAAACGCTGACAACTATTAGACATATAAAATTTTGGTGTACCTTATAAATACAGGTTATTTATGTATTGCCATAAAAAACGCAATCATAAATTTCTGTTATCATACTTAACTATAACAGGCATTTAGGGAAATTTATCGCTTTAAATTATAATACATTTTAGGCACGCGTATCGTTCAAATATAAAGCAGAAATCTTCATTTGAAGGAGAAATATAAAAATAAAAATATGTAAGAATATTTGATTAGATATTGCCTTTACAAAAATATTAATAAAGAAAATGTTGCATTGCTTAGCTTATGTTTTATAGAAAAAGAAATTAATTTTTTTAATTTTGTGAAAATATTTTACAATATTGGTGAATGCGCCGGGATTAAATCCTAATAAATCATTGTTAGCATTCTTATGACAGTCCAGCTCAAGTTGACATTTTTAGTTCAGTTTAAAAAAATACCCTTTAAAAAAATGTATCTTTTTAAACTCTACAGGGTACACAACCATTGTTATAATTTTTAAAAATTAAAAATAAAAAAAAACAATTTGAAAAAAAAATTAAAACCTATTAGAACCAAAAATTGTTATAACTTATTCCTGGGGATTTTGAAAAAAATAGGTTCACATGTGACTTTTTTCGCCTACCACCATCTTTTGTTTTTCCTATGGCCGCCATATTGGAATTATAGATTGTTTTTTTAAACTCCCACGAATAACAATTTTTAGTCTTGACAGTTTTTAAGTTTTTTTTAATTTTCAATTTATAAATTTTATTTTAATAGGCTTGTATTTACCCAACTTTTCTCTAATATAAGAAACCTTGTAGCAACACTCAGAAAAATGTACATGCACTGATAATGAAACTAATTTTGTAAGCGATTAATAAAATAATATTATTTAACTTAAATTTAAAATTGTAATGGCTATAAAAAATGAACCACCTAAGATATCTTTTTATTAAATTTTCATTGTCTTATTGGGAAAAAAACCTACGATTTGTCAAAATAATGATATTATTTTTATTTACAGAATAAACTTTTTTATTGGTAATAAATTTCTCATTTACTAATGAAGCAGCAATGTTGAGCTTTTATAAAAAAAATGTTCATCCAACAAAGTAATAGTTGTTATCATTTGTCATGGCAATAAGAAATACTTTATGTTTATATTAAATCTTTGTCGAACTTAAAATGTTTTTGTTAAATCTATAGTTGTGTGTGAGCTGCGCTTACATGAAGTAACGCGCAGTTATTATAGTAAAATTTGTTCATTTTACTATTGCATATTTGTCTTTTTTAAGTTACTATCGTTGTAATTCAAATTAATTTTATTTCAGTTAGAAAATCTTTGTTAATAGCTTACGTTAAGAAAAATAACAAAACTATTTTATTGCTATAACAAGACTTTTTTAATATTTACTATTGTTTTGCAATGGTAACAAATTTTTGTTGTTTTCCTTAAAAAAAGGGGGAAAGGGCCAGCGCTCACCTTGGTGAACATAACTTTATAATTCACAGTCTGTGTTATAATCTTATTGATTTCACTTGTGCGAGTGAAGTGTGGTAAAATCTAGCATAATAAAAATATCAAAAAGATCACTAAGAAAATTAAAATTTCGACGTTTTCTAAAAGAAATATTTAAGGTATATTCTATAAACTTGTTGTTTTAAAAGTGAGTTCGTATTTTTTTTTATTTTGTACATCATATATAATATGAGTTAATTTTTTTGTTAAAATAAATGATTTGTTTTAATGTCTTGCAAGTATTTAAAAAAAAACTACCCAACACCCAACAGTAGGTTGAAAATGTGACCATTGTTACAATGAAAATAGTTTATTGAATTAACAATTAATTTATTGTTAAATTTAAATAAATTTTATTAATATTATAAAAAAAGTTTTATTTTAAACGAAAAGGGATTTGTAAAATTTAGAAAATTTCTATGAATAATACAATTAGGATTTCATTAATACTGCAAAACGTTTTTCTAAATGGTATAGAACTGTTTTTGTAAAAATAATAATACTATATTTATCAATGCGTTTTTGCATCAGGAAGAGTGTTATTTTACTAAACATAACGTAAATTTACTTTATAATTAATGCAAATGATATTACTGAAAGCAGCGTTTGTAGATAATGAATTTTTATAAAAAATATCTTTACTTTATTAAGACAAACTACTTTTTTTGTTATATTTATTAAAAGTGCACCCTGTATATACGTAGTATGACATTAAAACTTTATTTTTGATACATCCTGTATGTAATAATAAAATCGTTTAATTAACCAAATTCAACTTCTTTATAAAAAATAAACTAATTCTTCTTGATAAAAGCATAACGTCGAATTTCCTGATACATTTTTATTATTGCTAATGCTTCAAAAAATGTAAGCATATGTTTGACGTCTACTTATAGAAAATTGATAGAGGTGAGCGAAGTGTTGGGTCATATAGAATATGCGTCACACGGAATTTCAGTCCTCTTTAGAAAATATAAGGATTTCCAGATAAGAAAAATCCATTTCCCAGGCTAAATCCAAAGTTATTTCCATTATTAGTTCACGTCCCATTTTTGTCAAATGTAGCCGAATGGGCTTATTCCGTCCATTGCGCAAATAAAAACGCTACAAATTTGACAAATTCGATTTTATTTTTTTACGGGCATTTTAAGCACCGGCAAGTATGAAATGCTTTTAAAGTATTTGTTTTAATGTTTGCATCTGCAGTGGTCGGACTATTTTTAGTTTTTGTATTATTGCTCGAAATCCGGTGGAAAATGCTAATTTTAATTCTTTTAGCATGCTATTCGGCAGAATTTCATTCAGTCATTTACATATGGGTATTTTCACTTAAAATTGCAAAGGTAATTTTTTTACAAATTATACAAAGTAAATGAGTTGTTTAGAATCAAGAGCAAACATGTATTCTAGAGAAACACAAAAACTGCAAAAAAATTCCAGGTGGATAAAATGATTATTGTTAATTTGATAATATATTACGGGGAACCATATAGTTAATGGAAACTTAATTAATATTATTTATTTAAAATTTATATGTGCCGTTGTTTTAAAGATTTTAGTTTTTTATAAATATATATAAAGGATAGTTTGTTTGTTTAAACTTTATTTGCGTTTACTTAAAAATAAGAATATTTGAATTTTTAATATTAGTTTTATAAAAACATGCAAAATACTACAGTAATTGGACATTTTATATAGTAATTGGACACATGGATCATAGTTATTGGACCTACAATTTTTATATAAACATAACAACTTCACATCAAATAACATAAATTGTTAAATATTTTTGAAAGATAAATTGCTGTTTTAGGTAATTTTTTATTTCGTTTTTGTAAATATCATATAATTCATATATTTCTTTCTCGGATTCCTCATACCTTTTCTAGATTGTGAAGGTAACTACTAATTCCTTGGTCTGACTTCTGAAATAGTTTGTTGCAACTATCATTAAGTGTGAAAGGCATTTATAATGTATAGGCCGAAACAGGATGATTTATATATATCTATAGATATTATAATATTTTTTCCGTTGGTATGTTAAAAGTATTTTCCGGATTTATTAACTTTGTTGCCATTAGTTTTTTATGTTCTCTATCATGCACTGTATTTAAAGCACTGTTATTCTGCAAGATGTCCTGTGACGAAGAAGTCAATATATTACTTACTCTCTAAAAATGATTTAGTCAAAAATTTCATAGCGAAAAAGCAGCCACTAATAATTCTCGTCAACAGCAATTTTTATCCAGGACATTTAGCAGTCAATTTCAATGAGATATTATTTGCTGAATCCGAAAATATCGTCAAAAATTATATAAGAAGAACAGTTTTTGAAATATAATCAATTTTAGATATAATATGGAATTGACTATATCTCAAAAACTGCTTAACTTTTATAGTTTTTGGCGGTCTTTTCGGATTCAGGGGAAAATTTTACATAATAATTGGCTGGTAAATGTCCAGGATACAAATAGAGTATGATATTGGACATATGTCCAATAATAGAAATTTACATTTTTTACCAATCAGTAATTGGACACTGGCCATTTTACAGTTAGTTTTCAGAATTAAAATTAAAGTGACCAAGTTTGAACCATGAGGAACACATTTATACCACACACTGATCTGTACACTTTTTAGAAATATTTTTTATTGTAATTTAAACACAGCCCTGATCTAACAAAAAAAACAAAAATCTTACCACCAAAGTAACTTGCGAACTTTTTTGTCCTATATTGGACCAAAAATAAAGTAGTTCTATATAATTACCGATAATAATTATCGGGGGTAATTACACAAGTGCTTAAAAATTATCGATAATTTTGCTTGAAAGCATATTGCTTAAAAAATGCATGAGTTCATTTTCATATTTTGGAAAGAGCCCGACACCGAAGGTGGAGGGCTCTTTCCTCAAAATATGAAAATGACCGAATACATTTTTTAAAGGCAATATGCTTGAATGCAAAATTATCTGATTATTTTTATGCACGAGTGTAATTTGTTTAGATAATTACACGAATAAACTAATTAAATCAAAGATTAACATTTTCAAATATTTTAATTTCAACACAAAACTTCATTTAACATTATTCATTAATTGATTTAAATGATTCTTTACCAAAACGTGACATTTTAAGTAACTGTCACATTAAAATAAAAACTGACGTTATTTTTATTAATTGCCATGGATACGTAGATACAATGGAATTATCGATTCCTAGTAGACAATTATCGATGTAATCAAGCGATAATTGTCTTGTAGGCATATATAAGAGGGTAATTATCGGTAATTATATAGAACAATTATTGTATACAGCGACATCTAATGATTTGACTTCAAGGTAACTATTTATAGAACTCTTGTTTTTACAGTATTAATATTAATTGTCCAATAACTAAAAAGTGTCCGATAACTGTCTACTTTACCTCAAGGGAAAACGGCAAAACAAGTCAAATTTTTTTTTAGTCATTATGTTTTTACAATGCCACTTAGGGATTTAAAAAACAATAATCTATTTTACTTGTATTTTTCAAGTATCCGAAAAGAATTCACTTCACACATAAATCATGTCAAAAGCTATGAAAAAATCCATCAGCGTAAAATTATTTTAACAGATTGCATGATAATGCTGCGACGGTTTCATATCATAAATCACTATCTAGCAGTTCCATCTTTGGGCTTACACAGCATACCTACCTATATTGTAAGCCAATGTAGAGTATAGACACAGGGGCCATTTGTCAAAACGAATGACACCCTCGCAAATTCAAATTGACCAACTGACAACGTCTAAAATGGCGTATATAACTGTTTTCGTGTTATTTAATATTCAAAAGGAAGGCAAAATTGTTATCATACAAAATGCATAAATAAAGAAAAATTTTAACAAAGTATTTAATTTTTTAAACGCTAGAAGCAAATATAAATTGTACCTATTAGGTACTATGCTCCACACCTCAAAGTCCCACCACGTGACCACGTACGGAACGCAGTCTTTTGAAAATTTGGCATTTAAGGCTTTTCAGGTTATGTATATATCAAAGTATAGTCCACGAAAGAAATAATATTATGTTTAGGCGTTAAAAATGTATAAATCTTTATAACATTAGAATAACAATGGATGGTTTAAGAATTTAATAAAATTCTAAAATGTATGGTGCCAAATAAGTAATATTTTTGTGCATTTGGTCCAAATATCTGATTTTCTCCATAAAATAATTTTAACTAAACAGCATTTATTTAAACAAATCTAGCTTCTCTATTATGGAATAAGAATATCTGTATTAAAGGTAGGTTAATATATTTTAACAAAAATATCATTGTTCGCGCCGAGTGCTATTGACTAAAAAATAGTGGTTTTAGACATTGTGGCGCCATCTGTGGTGCAGTGAATGTATTAAGTTTTGTACGTTTTGATATTGTCGGTAAAGGAAATGCCTGTTGTTGTTGTTGAGGCTGTCTAGCGGAAGCGAAATGTAAAATGGTGTCTCTAAGACGATGTTCATAAAAATTTCAATGAAACAACAGCGTTTTATTCCAATTCAAGTAATGAAATACAGTCCACAGTCGTCCACATGGTCCGTCGAGCCGCATAGTGTGTGGTTGCTAAAGAAAAAGCAGCAGGAATCCAATTAAAAGCCAAAAATACAAGTACCGTTTTGGCGCCAAGCAGTTCTTGGTGAGTCCGTTCCAGTTTGCTTTGCCTTTTTCCTAGTATACCGGATCCTAGTATTCCATTTCTACCTTGCCAAGTTCAAAGTAGCCAGTAAAAATCTGCATAAGTTTTATCGAGTATTGCACGTAAAGTAAAAATGACAGACACGTTAGCTAGAAAGCGTGGTTCCCTGAAGTGCTCTCTAACAAATTTCGTTAAATACGTGGAGAGCAAGCAAAGTCAAGATAGTTTAAATGAGACTGATTATTTTCAGTTAGAAGAGAGAGTTGAAAAACTCAGAGTAGTTTTTGAGGATTTTAACGATGTACAAAACCAAATAGAAGCAGCTGCCTCCGAAGGATCTCTCGAAGCTGAATATGATATTCGAAGTAGCTTCGAAGACTCATATTATAGTGCCAAGTCAGTTGCCATGTGTTTATTGGCAACAAAAGCAGTAAAAGAGCCTGAAAGTCAGGTACAATTAATAAATTCAACTGTGTCGGAGGCAGGTGTTTCTACTGCAGGTTTACGGGGTGTAAAGCTGCCAGTCATTGCCCTGCCCAAGTATAAAGGCAATTACGATAATTGGCTTGAGTTCAGGGAAACATTCGAGTCCCTAGTTCATAATAATGAATCCCTTAGCTCCATCCAAAAATATCACTACCTTAGAGCGTCCTTGGAAGGTAGCGCGGCCTTGGTGATAAAGGCGGTTGAGTTTACGAGTGAGGGTTATAATGTGGCCTGGCGAGTATTGAAAGAAAGGTACAACAACACCAAACTTTTAGTCCACAATCATATAAAGTTAATTTTCGGTTTGGAAGTTATTTCTAAAGAATCCTCTGAAAAGCTGCGCAAATTAGTTGACGATTTATCTAAGCATATTAGGTCCCTCGAACAGTTAGAGCAAGATGTAAAAAATTGGGATCCGCTTTTAATTTTTCTCGTTGCGGAAAAGCTAGATACAAAAACGCTAGGTGAGTGGGAAAAGCATTCAGTAAGCTTGAGTTCCCCAACCCTGGAGGATTTAAAGTCTTTTTTGCGCGATCATGCCGATTTGTTAGAAACTTTAGAGTTCAAATCCATTACGAGTAAGCCGAATCACGAAAATAAAAAGGATTTTAAGCATAGTTCAAAATCTCTAGTTTCATCCAGTACGGCAACAGGGTTTTCGTGTTTTTATTGCAAAGGTAGCCATTCTATTTACAAGTGCGCGGATTTTTTGGGTTTGTCGATAGATAAAAAAGTAGATTTCATAGAAAAGTCAAAGATGTGCAAAATTTGCCTTCTAAACAATCATGCAGGTAAAAAATGCAGGGCTGGACCTTGCAGGAAATGCAGGGCCTGGCATAATACGCTTTTGCACACCGAGAATGATCCATCTAGTACAGTGGCAATACCTAACGCTCAACCGAATAATACAAGTCCTAATAGTGTAAGTTCTTTAGCCAGTGGTGTGGACAATTTAAGTTTTTGCAAGGTTTTGTTGTCTACCGTAAAAGTTATAGTTTTTGACAAGTTTGGCCAACCAGTAGCGGTACGAGCGCTGCTCGATTCCGGGTCGCAGTCAAGTTTTATTACCGAAACGTTATCCAATCGTTTAGGACTTAAAACAAGTAGTACTAATTTAAATGTTTTTGGCATATCAAGTAATATTTCGACAATAAATAAAAAATGCACAATTACTATAAATTCTCAGTACACCGATTTTAAAGCTAGCGTTACGTGTTTCGTGCTTTCTAACATTACAAGTATGACTCCATCGTGGGGAGTGGATATTGGATCTTTGAATATTCCCGCAAATTTGCAGTTAGCAGATCCTGAGTTTAATATACCATCTCCCATTGACATGTTAATTGGGGTAGAGCTTTTTTGGGGTATAATTAAAGCTAATAAGATTGTATGTGGAAAAAATAAGCCGATATTGCAGGATACTGTACTGGGTTGGATCGTTTCCGGACGAGTCGGTGAGAGTCACGATGCTCGTAACACTTCTTGCAATTTAAGCGTAAACCAAGAGTTGTGCAAAATGTTGTCAAAGTTTTGGGAAACCGAAGAGTGCGGCGTTGCTAAACCGTTGTCTCGCGAGGAGCTCGAATGTGAGCGCATTTTTAAACAGACGATTCAAAGGGATTCTCAAGGGCGATTTATAGTAACGTTACCACTAAAGCAAGATCCAGGTTGCCTAGGCAAATCACGTGCGCAGGCTCAGAAGTTGTTTTATAGCACGGAGCGCAGACTAAGTAAAAACCAAAAGTTAAAAAATTTGTATAATGATTTTCTTTTCGAGTATTTAAGTTTAAATCACATGAGTTTGTCTGATGATCGGTCGAATGATGTTGGCTGCGAGTATTTTATGCCTCATCATGGAGTTTTGTCGAGTGCAGCAAGACCACGCGGTTGCGAGTGGTTTTTAACGCATCGTTTCCTACAAGTAACGGTATTTCGCTCAATAGCATTCAACATGTCGGGCCAATTTTGCAAGAAGATTTGTTGTCAATCATTTTGCGTTTTCGGCAACACAAGTACGTTATATCTGCTGATTGTGCAAAAATGTACCGACAAGTGCTAGTCAACCCTGAGCAGAGAAGATTGCAGCAAATATTATGGCGCGAGAATTCTGATCATCCGCTAAGGGCGTATACGCTTAACACGGTTACCTACGGCCACGCATGCGCGAGTTATTTGGCCATTCGCTGTCTTTTCGAATTAGCGGATGAATGTCAAGAATATAAACCAGATATCGCAAGAATAATTCGCAGAGACTTTTACGTTGACGATTTGCTGACCGGAGCGGATACGATTGAGCATGCGCAGGATATTTGTCGCGAGGTTTCGGCGGTATTACGAGGCGGATGCTTCGAATTGCGTAAGTGGTATTCAAATGAACAGGAAGTTTTAACGCACGTCGAAAATAAGAATTCTCCTTGTGGAATCATCGAGTTCGGTCCCGGGGAAAATGCCAAAACGTTGGGTTTAACTTGGTCATGTCAGAATGACATGCTACTTTATTCGTTAGAAGATATTGATATTACCAAGAAGTGTACTAAAAGGCTTATTTTGTCGGTAAATGCCAGAATTTTCGATCCCTTAGGTCTGGTTAGTCCGGTAATTATCATTACTAAGGTTCTGATGCAAAGTTTATGGTTCGAGAAGTTAGGTTGGGACGATGCGTTGCCTAAGCATTTATCGGACAGGTGGTTTAAATTTTTAGGCGATTTGCCTAATTTAAGGGATCTGTCCGTAACCAGAAAAGTGGTTTGCGATAACGCGCAACAAGTTACTTTACACGGGTTCTGTGACGCAAGCGAGCGCGCGTTCGGAGCATGCGCGTACGTCCGCAGTATTGATGGCGAGGGGCAAGTACAAGTTCATCTTTTAGCTGCTAAAAGTAAAGTGGCCCCTATTAAAACCATAAGCATTCCGTGCCTAGAATTATGCGGCGCGCTAGTTCTTTCACGTATGATAGACAAGATACAAAAGTCAATGACTTTAAAGTTCGATAAGTGTGTTTTGTGGTCCGATTCAAAAATAACTCTCGCGTGGATAAATGCTAGTCCCAATTTGTTAAAAGTTTTTGTTGCGAACAGAGTTTCGGAAATTCAAAATTTATCCAGCGAAAGTGAATGGCGCTATGTGCCCACGCAAGATAACCCAGCGGATTTAGTCACAAGAGGACTCTATCCTAGTGAATTATCAAAGTCCGAAGTTTGGTGGCACGGGCCTGCTTGGTTAGGATTAAAGCCACACGAGTGGCCAATTTCGAAGTACAAAATAGGTAGTTTGCCAGAGTTGAAGCAACAGACATGCGTTTCGGTGCAAGCAAGTCCGGAGGATGTTTTTCCTTTTAAAAGATTTTCCAGTTACACGCGCTTATTAAGATCCGTTGCATACATGTTGCGATTTATAAAAAATTGTCGAGAAGTAAAAGGCTGTCGTGTTACTGGATTTTTAACAAAACGAGAATTAAGTCGCGCGCAAAAGTCTTTAATAAAAATGGCGCAGAAAGAGTCTTTTTCTAAAGAAATCTCAAGTTTGTTACAAGATTGCGGGTTGGACAGTAAATGCAAGTTGATGAATTTGACACCCTTTTTGGATGCCGAAAAAATACTGCGCGTTGGCGGTCGGTTAGAGTATTCGGACCTTAACTTTAATAAAAAGCACCCGGTGGTGTTAGATTCGGCGCATCCCTTTACCAAGATATTGTTTGTCTATGAGCATCTTCGCCATTTGCATGTGGGTCCCCAAAATCTTTTGGCTTTTATTAGAGAGGAGTTTTGGCCTATCGGTGGGCGAAATTTGGCGCGTTCTACGGTTAAAGGGTGTGTCAAGTGTGCTAGGTTTCGTGGCGAAATAGTTCAGCCCATAATGGGTAATCTCCCGCGAGAAAGAGTTGTCCCGTCTCCGCCGTTCAGTTGCGTTGGCATTGATTATGCGGGTCCTTTCGCGGTGCGTCGGGGATTAAATAAAGGTCGCGGCGGAAAATTGGAAAAGTGCTATATTAGTCTATTCGTCTGCTTTTCCACCAAGGCTGTGCACCTGGAATTAGTTTCAAGTCTTTCCACTGAGTCGTTTAAACAGGCGTTAAGACGATTTGTGTCTAGACGCGGAAAGCCGAGTAAAATTGTGTCCGATAACGGCAAAAATTTTGTTGGGGCCTATCGTGATCTAGGTAGATTTTTAAGTTCAAATAAAGGAACTATTGAATCGCTAAGTGCGGGAGAGGGTATAGACTGGCAGTTTATACCTCCATACTCGCCTCATATGGGAGGTTTGTGGGAGTCGAATGTAAGATGCGTAAAGTCTCATTTAAAACACGTCTTGGCTAATGTCAACCTCACTTTTGAAGAGTTTAGTACTGCACTCTGCCAAATTGAGGCTATTTTGAATTCTCGGCCCCTGTGCCCCCTATCCTCGGACCCCAGTGACCTTAGTTCCCTTACCCCGGCTCACTTTCTCATCGGAAGGACACTAGTAGCTGCGCCGGACGAGAATATTTCTGATATCAAACTGAATCGACTTACAAGGTTCCAGTTGATTCAGCGAGTCTGTCAACATTTTTGGAAGCGATGGGAGCGTGACTACATTGTGGAGCTCCAGAAACGCCAAAAGTGGAAGACTGATCATGGAAAACTTTCCGAGAACCAGCTGGTTTTGGTCAAGGACGATCAATCGTTGCCTACGGAATGGCGTCTTGGGAGAATAGTGCGTCTTCATAAGGGAAAGGATGGTACGACTCGCGTCGCATCTATCAAAACAAGTACAGGACTTGTTGAAAGAAGTTTTCCGAAGATTTGTCCTCTTCCAATTGATGTTTGAAAGCCTGAGGCTTTCCAAAGGGGGCGGCATGTTCGCGCCGAGTGCTATTGACTAAAAAATAGTGGTTTTAGACATTGTGGCGCCATCTGTGGTGCAGTGAATGTATTAAGTTTTGTACGTTTTGATATTGTCGGTAAAGGAAATGCCTGTTGTTGTTGTTGAGGCTGTCTAGCGGAAGCGAAATGTAAAATGGTGTCTCTAAGACGATGTTCATAAAAATTTCAATGAAACAACAGCGTTTTATTCCAATTCAAGTAATGAAATACAGTCCACAGTCGTCCACAATCATCTAATTTTGAAATTTTAAGGTTAGAAAAATTTATTTTCACCAAAATAAATAAGTATTTTGGATTATTTAAAAGACTGTATAATATGGTATTTAAAAATGTGGTAGTTTTTCTTATCCAGCTTAAAGTGTACCTACATAAAGTTTTGTCAATACAAATAGTTAAAAAGCTTCGACTGAATTTGATCTACATCGAAAAATCATTATAATTTTAAAAAATTTAATAAATCACATGTCATGGGAGTATTAAATATTTTCACATTGCAAGTTTCTCTAAAAATTGTTTGTTTTCTTATCGTCTAACTTCTATCTAAGTAGGTATGCCGAGAGCTATGCACAAGTTTTGTCATTAGAATTATAAAAGCTTCAATTTAATTTGAACCATATTCAACAATTATTTAGTATACCTATATTTGTTTATGACCATATTAATACACTCTTCCAAATAATCCACTTATTTATTTTGGTCAAAATAGATTTTTCTAACCTTAAAATACAAAATTAGATGATATTTTTTGTTCAAATACATTAACCCACCTTTGATACAAATATTCTTATTTCATAATAGAGAAGTTAGTTTTTTTGTAAATGCTGTTTAGTTAAAACAATTTTATAGAGAAATGTAGACCCAATGCACAAAAATATCACTTACCTTACTTTTGGAATTTCATTAAATGCAGTTTTTATATTCCTAAATTCTTAAACCAACCATTGTTATTGTGATACTATAAAGATTTATTAACTTTTAACGCTTAAACATAAGCGGTAACACTATAAATATTATTTCTTTCATTGACTATACTTTGACAGATACATAACCTGAAAAGCCTTAAATGCCAAATTTTCGAAAGATTGCGTTCCGTACGTGGTCACGTGGTGGGACTTTGAGGCGTGGAGCATAGTACAATAAATACACATTTTAATAATGATTTACGTAAAAATTGTAAACATTTTCATTCAGTAAAAATTATAAAACAAATTATTTAAAGCGTTGATTGAGAAAGTCTCCACTCAACGGTAAAATACAAAAAACGGGTATTATACAGGGTGTCACCAAATAAGTTGTATCTACATTTAATAAAAATTTACATTTGTGTTATTTATATTATTGATTACTTTGTTGATAATTGTTTTTTGTTTGCGATTTAGCTGTGCAATTGAAACTTTGGCAACAAAATTTGTCGAGTAAGACTTTTGTCTTCTTCTCTTTTGTAAAAAACTATTTATTTAAAAATGATGTGCAGTTTGTTTGCTTTAAATGTATAGTTGACAACTCTTGACTTCCATCGATGCTATCGAGCGCCTCCAGATGGCGCGCGCGTTGCAAAAACGCGATGATTCTTTAGCGTATTTTTCGAAATGTCACTAAAGTGTTATTTTACTGGGGTGCGTTCATAAAGGAAATCTGATTATAGGGTGTTTATCTCGTGTGTAATGTGAGTTTTGCGCGGAGTGTTCCTAGGGTGCTGGGTGGTTTTTGAACGCCTGACATTTCGATTGTCACAATTTGCGTTTTTGACGTCAAAGTTAACCTCATGGAAGCAGCTATATTTTGTTCCAGTTTGGGCGTCCATTATTTGAAATTCCAATTGCTTTTTCTGATGCAGACGACGAAAGTAGTAGCGATAACGATGAAGTTATGTTAATGGTTACTCGGAGTAGAAAGTTAAAGAAACCACTACGTATTCAAAACTATAAACTATAAATTGTTTCATATAATATTCAATGCCCAACTTGGCTACCGCTACCGCTGCCTCTACCGTTACCTTTAGAACTATAAATACCGTACGGGAATCTATAAACAGTACTACGGTATTGTTGATCTTTTACGGCAGGAAGGAAGGAAATCTATAAATCAGGCTTTATGCTTAATTAAATTAATTAATCTGGATAGAATTAAGTTAATTTTGTCCAGATACTTGGATTAAAAATTATGTTACAATTATCGATTATGTTACATATAATTTTCAAGCTTTGTTTTTAGAAAAATTTATGTTACAATTCGATAATTATGTTACAAGTGGCAACACTGAAGTCGTGTGAAAAACGCCGGTGTTGTAGAAGCGGTAATTTTCGAACACTCCGAGTGTAGAACTAGGTATTTTATGAACGGTTGCACAAAATGTGCACAACGCATAAAATCCGTTTATGAACGACCTTGTGTGCTGGAGTTTACCCCGAGCGTTCTTTATGAACGCACTCCTGACGTTTAAAAAACTAAAGGATATTACAGTATACACAAACTGAATATAATCGTGCAGAAAATAAGTACAAGCTCAGCAAAAACGTAATCTTCAATGTCTAGACATTTGCCATTTGGGTATGTAGCAGCGTGAAAAATTAAAAGTTTTTAAAGCTGACACGTTTTTATTTTTCATTTATTCGCAATTGAAATAACCACACAGTCACTTTAATTTTAATTTTTCGGTGAAAGGGCTTGTATTTTTATTAAAAACGTAGCGCTTTAATGGAAAATTAAAACAACAAAGAATGGTTTTATTATATTTGGTAATTGTAGCCTTTTAAAATGAAACAGTGGGGCTGGAAAAACAATTAATCAATTAAGAAACGATTTAGGTTTTAAGGGTGGCAAAAAAGAAATCGAAGATACACAACCACGTTCGTGATCCTTTAGAAGTTTTTGCTTCCCTTACCGGGTCCTGATTTGATTAGACTTCAAAGTAGATAAGTTTTGCTAATTTCCAGGCAATTACTGATAATCCAATAAATGGGCTACTTGTTGATGTGAAATGTTTTTTTATTTCCAAACTTTAACTCGCATAAAACAACAGCATTGAGTTTTTTTGGTATATTTACTTTTATTGTTTCCATAAAAACTGGTCTGAAATTTGACAGTATAAAAACTTTCTGTTAAATGACATGTAGACATAAATATTGTATTTAAAAAGTCTTCTATCTATTTTTTTAATATATTAAAAATCCGTAAAAATAAAGAACTGAATGATGTCACATATAATTACATTGATTAAGACCTTAAAAAGGGTACAGTCTGCTTTAGTTTTATAACGTTTTTATAAACATAACTTTGCGTTTTTTAGTTCTTTAATTAGTGAAATTACTTTTAAAACTTGGGTCTGTGGTTGGGCTGTAAGGTACGATAAGCGTCACCGTCTTTTGTTTTTTATTTTGAAGTAACTTTTAGAAAGATTGCTGCAAAAAAATATATCTACATTCAGTTGGATAATATAATGTCACCTTAGTCAATGTCTGAACTTGAATTTTAACGTTGTTAAAAAATACATCAAATTATCATTTTTAACAAAATTAATGATATTAAAGGGTACAATTATTTTAAAATTATTACAAAGTATTTAAACTTAAATATACTTCTACACTGAAAGAAAAAAATGGTTAAATTAACCAATAAATGGTTAAATCAATTATTCAATACAAGGAATAAATGTTGTTTTAAGAAATTAAAATTATTAAATTAATTAATTTCAGAAATTTATTTTAACCTTTAAAACTTTTTTGGTCCAACCACTAAAAATATTAAAATAAAATATACGGAAAATTAAAATAATATTATCGTAATATTTAATCAAATTATTAAAAATATTAATAGTAGTACAATAATAAACATGGAAGCAGTTTTAATCTTTAAAATTACTTGGATTAATAAATTTAAAGGTTAAAAAAATTAATTGTTACTACTGTTTTATTTAAAATATTGGATAATTAAACCAAATATAAAAGTATGTAAATGTTAACTGAGGTTGAATAAAATATCAAATTTATTTAAAAAAATTTATTAAAAAATACAAATTTATTTTAACATAAAATAAAATAATATAACAATAAATCATTTTTTTTAAATTTTTGTATCCAAAATTTAATTAAAATGAAAAAAAATTGATTTTAATAAAAAATTCCGAAATCATATTTTTTTAAAACCTGGTTTTAACAACAAACAAAAGTTTAATTGAATACGTATACACTACTTAAATACGTATACAACAATACTTGAATATGTATAAACTACTTATTCGTAATAGGTTTTTTTTAATTTGGAGATCCATTTTATAGCAGTATTTGATTGAATATGTTTATTAAATAATAGCACTTCTCTGCTTATTGTTTTTATTTTAAAAACTCGACTAGTTTCGGCTATTATTAAACATATTCAATCAAATACGTAATAGTTTTTTTGTATTCCTCTTATTTCTTTAAAAACCTTATTTGAGTACCTGCTCTTGGAATTTTGGCGTTTATATTTAAAAGCTTTTCCTAATCGATATATCGTCCTACAATAAAGAAGTTTATTTTAAAAATATTATTACTATTAAATAAACCTGTTTTTAAAACCATCAATTAGGTTGTCAAATCTCCGTTTGTCTAATAATGATTCCATTGCTATAAAATTTAATTATGAAACACAGTTTATTATTATGAATTCTATATTTAAACATGTACCTCCATATAGGTAGGTAATAATCATGCCACAAGCATGGTAATACGAGAAAATATTACTATAAACTTCAATTATTACAAAACAATAATATTACATATTCGTTTAATTTTTATGTGTGTATCCATTTAACTAATAGAAAAATGTTTTGATCAAATTTTTTATCAATATTTATTCAATATAAGTTTAGTGTTGAAATACTGATTTAAATAATATGGACTATTAAAATAACATTTTTAATTTGACATTCTCAAAATTAAAATTTAAGTTTATGTCAACAAAATGTTTATTGTTTTAATATAAAAAGGCATAGCATTTCTAAAATTGTTTATCAGAATTTCATTTCTCTCAGTGTATGGGTATTTTTTATTGGAAGCGCTATAAAGGGTCGGTTAAATACACCTAATTTGAAATTCTGTATAATTTTATTGTTTTTCTAAAAAAAACGTTAATTATTCAAGATTACCAGATAGATGACTAATTTATCTTTTGTCTGCTGCATAACAGATTCACAATACTGGTCCAGCTTTTTCGTCCTCTGTTTTATATTTTTTAACTCTATCGCTATAAAAGATTCAAAATGTTTTTTGTTTAACTTCTTCGAGCACTCCTTTGTTTCTTAAATCCCAGCGATTTATATATTTCAGAGGCATTACAAGTCAGAAATTAAATAGTCATTATGCTTAATTAATTTTTTTTTTTTAATTTTTTATAAAATATAGACGAAATGTAAATAAAGATATAAATATACATAAACCTTAAAAGTGCCAGGTTTGTTTTGTTTATGAGAAAATTTAGTAAAAAACAGTTCAATGATTTCTGTTTAATTAAAAATCATATTACAAATGAAGGATGAAACGTTATTCCATTTAAGTAATTGATACTTACATTGAAAGCCAAACAAAAAACATATTTAAAAACAATTTTTGTTAACAAATATCAAACAAACACTACCCTGTGGGGCAAAGGGGAATCAACGTTGCGGAAAATCTAAATTGGCTTCTTGAAATTAGTAAATTTGCCGGGGTGCTTTGAAATAAGTTGACCTTATAGCTGAGCATCCGATTAAACAGAACTAAAAGTGTATACTGTAGTGGTCATAAGATACCATTAGTGTTGAAACTACAAAGGACTGCCGCTTTGAATACTCGACGATAGTCTTGCACAAACCTAAAATGCATATTCGGCTTTAATCAACCGCATTGTGTCTCTAAATTGGTACTCAGCGCATCTTTCTTAAACATACGGTACAATAAATCTTATCTTAAAACTCAATGATCTTTCAACTTTCTTTACTGAGTTTGAAATATCTGATACGATTTTATTGTCCGGCTTTATATAGTCTTCCATTAATTAAAAAAAGTGCATGTCCATTTTAACAATTAAAATAAGATTTTAATAAGTTTATTTCATTATTATTGTATATATTTATGATTTATATTATATTAAAATATATGATATAAATGGTTTAAAAAAAAATTTTTTTTGATTCCTGTAATTTTTTTATATTTTTTAGTACACCTTGAAAGAGCTTTCTTAGTAAATTTTGAGATTTTTTTGATCAAATTTCCAAAAAAACTGCTTTTTTTGTTTTTAGCTCATAACTTCTTAAAAAATGGTCCAAATCAAAATGTTCATTCCATATAAAATTTTCGTTCGTACTTTTCGAAAAAAAATATATTGAAAATATTTGAAGCGTTTAGGAAATGTTTGGGGAAAAAATGCCCATTTTTTAATGAATTTCCTTCATACTTTTTCCCGTCACTGTATAGCAGCCAACACAGTCTTTTTATTTCATATTAATAAACTTATATATAGGTTTTTTTTCTAAATTTTTTTATATATAGTATACTATTATACGATACATAATGCAGGGTATTATTCACGAGGATAAGATTTTCGTCTCGAGTCGCTAGACGAGAGACCTAAATCATCCGAGTGAATATTGCGCATAATCTCGAAATCACTATATTACTTACTCTCTAAAAATGAATTAGGCAAAAATGTCATAGCGAAAAAACAGCCACTAATATTAATTCAACAGCAATTTGTATCCAGGACATTTAGCAGTCAATTCCTATAATATTATTCGCTGAATCCAAAAATGCCGTCAAAAGTTATAAAAGTAGAACAGTTTTTGAAATAGAATTAATTTATATATATATATATATATATATATATATATAATATGGAATTGACTAATAGACTGAGCCAAAAAAATCCACTATTTTTTTTTGAAAAGTATATCGAAAATATGGTTTGAGGTGACAAAAAAAATTATTGTGAAAGTTTGAGTCCATAATATTATTATTAAGAGGTCTATCATCGCAATTTTATTTTTTTTTTCTCAGCAAGTTTTAGGCTCAGAACTCCCAAACCATTAAGTTTAACAAAATTGACTTAAAAATATTTTTTTATGAAAATTAAATGCTCTACAAAAAAAATTAGTGAAATTTTCCGTCAGATGAACCGTTTCCTTAAAATCATGCCTTAAAAATTGGTATAGTTTTACATTTTGATCTTTTAAATTGGAATTTTGTAACTCATGTAAAAATCAGTACCCATAAAAAAACGATAAATATTCTTATGGGAAATCAAGTGCTTTACAAAAAAAGCCTCTTTTTTTTTGGCTAAATTCACTCAATCAAAAGTTGTTCAAGGTTAAAATTTCGTTTTGACTTCAAATTTAACCTTGAATTACTTTTGATGGGGTGAATTTAGCCAAAAATGATAAAAGACTTTTTTTGTAGAGCATTTGATTTCCCATAAGAATATTTATCGTTTTTTTTTCAGGGTACTGATTTTTACTTGAATTACAAAATTCCAAAGTTAAAAGATCAAATTGTAAAACTATACCAATTTTTAAGGCATGATTGTAAGAAAAGGGTTCATCTGACAGAAAATTCTAATTAAACCTTTTTTGTAGAGCATTTAATTTTCTTTAAATATTCTCAAGTCAATTTTGTTAAACTCAATGATTTGGGAGTTCTGAGACAAAAACTCGCTCAGTAAAAAAAAATGCGATGATAGACCTCTTAATATTAATATTATGGACTCAAACTTTCACCATAATTTTTTTTTGTCACCCCAAACAATATTTTCGATATACATTTCAAAAAAAAAATAGTCGATTTTTTTGGCCCAGTCTATTGACTATATCTCAAAAACTTTTATAGTTTTTGAGGGTCTTTTCGGATTTTACAATTTTACATAAGAATTAGCTGGTAAATGTCCGGGATACAAATAGAAAATGATATTGGACATGTCCAATAATAGAAATTTACATTTTTCACCAACCAGTAATTGAACACTGTTTTCAGAATTAAAATTAAAACGCACTAAAATGACAATGTTTAAACCATGAGAAACACATTTATACGACACACTGATCTGTACACTTTTAAGAAATATTTTTTATTGTAATTTAAACACAGCCCTGCTCTTAACAAAAAAAACAAAAATCTTACCACCAAAGTAACGTGCGAACTAGTTATAATTGTATACAACGTCATCTAATGATTTGACTTTAAAGTAACTATTTATAGAACTCTTGTTTTTACAGTATTAATGTTAATTGTCCAATAACTATAAAGTGTCTAGTTACCCTATATCCCAACAAAGATAAAAATCGCAAAAACTTTAATTGTCCAATAGCAAAATTGTAACATTCTAATAAAATATCTTGACTTAAGAACCGTAAAATATCCCTTTTTTATATAGGTGGCATATAAATTTAGTGCATAAATTAAAATGATGTTCAAATCTGGTCAAAATAAATGCGGTTTAAATCTGCCTAAGCCTGGAAAATATGGTTTGGACATAAATAAAGCATGACCTGGACCCATCTGGCGTCTCAAGCAATTTTTCTACGTAAAAATATTGTTTCTAAGATTGATAAAATATAAATCCAAATTTAACATTGAAAAAGTACAAAGGCCATTTCTGTCAATAAAATTGTGTCATTTAACAGCACTATAAAAGAGGTGGATTACTCTTTTGTGACAAACTCGTGAGAAAAATAAATCGTTTTGAACTTTTGACCAGTTTTTTTCAAACGTATCCATATGTGCGAACTGGGATCAAGAAGAAGAATTACAAGTGGCAGTAGATATGATCGACAGAATCCCCCGAATAGACAGAACGGTTTATTCACCATAATCCTCAATGCATTTATTCACAAAGTATCAATGTGGCCACTCCCGATAAACGGCATTTGATATATCGTTCTATATTCAAAAATGTTCAATAAATTTCTACGTTTTTTCGATTCTACCAACCGACCGACGTTTTTTAACGATGTAGCTATCTTGTAGATGCCAATTTATAAACTATTGTAGGCTTAACATTTACAATTAAGGACGACATGGGAAATCGATTTTGACATTAACTGTCAAACCAATGACTGTGATACCAACTATCTAAAGTAAAATTCGATTAAATTAAATTTAAGGTATAAAACTATTTTTTTTATAGAATTTTTTAAAAATAGATAAAATAGCATAAATAACTCATGTCATAAGACCTTTTGTCGCACTCGTTCATTACAATATAAATTGTTTGCGTGCGACAAAATGACGTCTTATGACATTAGTTCTTTAATATACTATTAAAACATACACAATTAACCAATATTAAAACTATACTTTGATTTGGAACTTCTTCCTAAAATTTGAGATTACTCCGTTAAATTTCTATAAAATAAAGTGCTTAAAGCGATCGTCCAGAAATCCATCGGGCCTCGGCATAAATGCAACCCAAAGTTTTCTTTTTTGGGCAAGAATAATATCCAGATTACGGTAACCGTGGCGAAAAATGTATCGGAAATTGCATCCTCATGTTACCCTCTAAATCTTGTTTATTTTACCGCTTCGTAATTTATTGAGTTTGACGACGTACCTATACGGGAAAGTAAAGCAATGTTAAATAATTTTAAATAAAGGGACAAATATAAAATCTCTTAAAAAAACCAAAATCACCAGCAGTTGTTTCTAAAAAAATACTACTTATAATAAGAAAAAAACATTTGAACATTGGTTGATTTTTTTTAAATTTTTATCAATTATTGCATACATTGCATGTATAAAAATACTATTAAGTTTAATAATAAAAATCGACGAAACAAAATGTTGTATAAACAAAAAAAAATCAAATAATTTTTACTGTTGTAGTTTCACCAATAATATTTAAAAATTTATAGCGAAACATGGCAAGATTTATCGTCACCGTTGAATGGCCACAAAGACATAAATATCACTATTTAGTAAAAGTTATTTCAAAAGAAATCTATTATGATGGCATCGCGCTTTGTTCGAGCTTTTATTTATAGGTAGTATTTCGCAAAAATACTTTTTAAGTTGTTCTATGAAACATCCCATGACAAATTCCATTTATTCAGAAGTTTGTTTACGATAATTTATATGAACGAAAAAATGTTCAAATAGAAATCCTTTATTTTTTAATGTACCAACAGCTATAGGTATTATTTTTTATGTAACCAAAGTTTTAGATTTTGCCGGAATAAAAATAATATTTCTGTATTTTTCCTTATATTCTAGACATGTCGTGGTAGTTATTTATCGAAAAAAAGTGTGGCGATTTTCATAAACTTGCTTAAATACTTTGCAATGCATTTTCCGGAACGTGTTTCTGGTAAATCTGCATAAACTGTCAGCTGAAGCAAGAGATGCAAATCATAATTCCTGTATGAATGTATCAGATGGGAGCGTATAAATTTCACGCAATCACTGCAAATACTTGTTTAAAGTCCCAGATAAAACCGAGCAACGTCCATGCATATTTTTACGCTTATTGTTATAGAACAGTTTAAGTGATTTATTTGTATTTTGTCTTACACAGTCAAAAAATATTTGTTAATTTACCAAATATTAACCAGATTTTATGTTAATCCAGTTTACAACCAACTGTAATCTGATTAAGTAGTTTATAATTATAACAGATATTTTGTACATTTATAAACAAAATGCCATGTCAATAATTTAACCATAATTCTTGTTGTTTTCAAAAAGAACCTTAAATTCAAAAGTATTTACTTATTCTGGTATACCACAAGGTAGCATTGCTGGACCTCTCTTATTTATTATAATTATTTATTTCAATGATTTAAAAGACTGCTTGATAAATGATACAGATGTTGTAATAAACTATGCTGATGACAGCAAAATCATTACAGAAAGTAAAACCTTTGAAAGTTTGATGGAAAACGCAAATGGGGTGTTGCACAGTCTTGTACAGTGGTTTAACAAAAATAAATTATTCTTGAATACAGTCAATTTTGTTATTTTTCGAATAAACAATAACCTTAATGTACCTGAGCAATCTGTGATAAACAATGAACTTGTATCTTTTGCAAAAGACACAAAGTTTCTGGGTGACTATAAAAATGAAACTTTAAGTTGGCATAAAAATGTTCAACAGATCTGTGATAAACTTAAAGTCTTATATAGTTTTAGATTTTTGTATCAATATGTTAACCTCGACACTATGATTTTATACCATGCAAATTTTAACTAAATTTTGAGTTTTGGTATAATTTTTTCTCTACAAAAATATTTCAAATTTTTTTAAATGAGTCGGGCAGACTCGCCAAAAAAGTTAAAAAAAAAACACAAAAATTTCGTATAATTTGAACTTTGACCTTAAATTTCTTTAGAAGGATTAAATTTATTAAAAAATCATAAAGTAAAGCGTTCAATTTTCTACAAAAATATGTCAAGAACTTTATAGTACGACCTATTGTTCGTTAGTTACAGTTTCTTTGTTAAAATAAATACAAAAAATTATGTTAAAATTTTACAAAATAAAATTAACAAACTACAAACTCATGTTAACAAATCTGAATCTGAAATCTGTTTATAACAAAGTATAATTTGTTTAAGACAGCTTAACAATGTGGCCATATGGCCAGAAAATAACAATTAATCATTAATTAGCTCAACATCGGCGATTAATAATCCTAATTACATAATAGTAGGTGACCGAAATTAATGATTGTTCACGTTAGATTTATTGGATTGTAAATTCACAACACGGCCTTTTTATGTGTGCGCCGAAAGTTATTTTAAATGTCAGCGTAATTTATTGCGCCCCTTTTTATTGTTTCTTTATTTATTCATTGTCTCGCACCTAAAAATATATCGGTAAATCACCCTACTTTTATGGATTCCATGTTAAAGAACCCAGTGATTTACTGAACTCTCTGTATTTTCGTACTATTCTTTTTATAGATTAAAAAAAATTGTATTGATATCGATAACATTTTGATATTGGGGTGAGGCACAGGAATTAAGTGGTTTGCAATAATCATAAACCTAAAATTTGCTCTAAAAAAATTTAATTGGTCATTAAAATAATGTTAAGGTGTTTTTATAATGTTTATATTTTTCAAAAAAAAATATGTTTTTCCCAATACCTATCCAATTTTTCGATTATAATTGAATTTATAATTTATTTATTTTAAGTGCGAAAAATTAAATGTGGCATATTATGGCATAATTAAATTTTTTTTCCTGATGAAAACAGTAAAGTAATTTCAGCGGATTACTAAAATATTAAAGCGTAACAAGACCTGTGTGGCCAACTTTCCGAAAGTTCGACCCAAATTGAACTCAAACAGCGAAGTTCTTATTATTTAAGGACCTGAAAGTTTAGAAAAAGTTTTTCTGTAAAATTTTGTTCATTGGTAGTTATTATCGATTTTAATTAGATAGTTTTTAAAAGTTTGTAATAATTGTTTTTTATTTTCAGTGTTTACGAGGTGTGTTCAGAAAATATCGGGAATTTTAGTTTTTTGAAAAAAACATTTATTTATTCGTCTACATTAATGTTGTCGCCTTTAAAATAGTCCCCATTGGATATTATGCACATGTGCCAGCTCTTCTTCCAATACTCGAAACACTTCTAAAACTTGCCCTTAGCCTTTAGTTCTTTCAGCGATGCGCTTTTAATGTCATCTATGCTTGCAAAACGACCCTTTAAGGTTCTCTTTATTTTTGGGAATAGAAAAAAGTCAGACAGAGGCATGTCTGGCGAATATGGAGGCTGGGGAATCATTACAGTATTGTTTTTGGCCAAAAATTTTGTTCAAAATTTAACAATTTTAGAACAAATTTTGCTGCCACGCGTTTCATACCCAAAACATTCGAAAAAATTTCATGGAATGAGCCAATCGATATACCAACATCATCAGTGACTTCTATGATGGTTTATAACCATTTCTTTTACTTTTTCCATGTTTTTATCGGTTGTTAATGTGCTTGTGCGTTCGGGGCGTTCGTCATCTTCAACGTCTTCACGGCCATCTTGGAAACTCTTATACCACTTGTAAACTCTTGTTTTACTTATAGCAGACTCACTATAGGCCTTTGTTAACATTTCACAGAATTTATTTCATTTTTTAAGCAAAATTGGATACAAATTTATTTGAAAATCGCCGAGATCATAAAACACGTCTTACCTTAGCGGCTGCCACAGACAAAGTAAACGATGAAAACAGCTATCATACTTTGGAGGCATGTGTACCAACATAATAAAGAAAATTTTATGACAACCGGACCCTCCGGACCCGCGAAATTTAACAATTCCCGTTATTTTCTGAACACACCTCGTACATTTATATTTTGACACTCTTGGTGTGATGTGTTAAAGATAAAGTATAATTATGTACAAAATAGGTGTAAATGACTACTTTATAATCCATTAACCTTCACAATTTTTTTTATGTAAAAACACCTACTGGGAACTAATAATAGATTAATATAAGGTCTGAGAGGTTGCTAATTTATAATTCGCGTGATAACAAGCTTTATGTAAATATATTTTTATAAAAAAATCATTTTACATATTTTTTTAAGTAATTACTATCCAATGTGCCATGTTTGTGTATAAGAGCATGTTCAATTTATTGAATCAAACTAATTCTTTACGACCTAAAAAGTATATAGGATATAAACCATAATTATATAGCTCGTATACCCGACATTCTATTTTAATTAAATTTATTGGTAACATGAACTGTAATAAAAAGGCAGTTAAATTTATATTTTTTTCACGAAATAATGAAATTTAATTATTCTTTATCTCTTACTGGAAATGTTGTACAGCCCCATTCAGGCTCAATGAATTTAATGAGACGTAAAAAGGGGGTTTTGGTTTTTAAGTCGTACTTAAAAATCCGATCACGTGGCATCGAGCACGTGTTGAATTCGAAACTTCGAATATTAATAAGTTTATTACATCCCAAAATAACCAACCTAACTTTTATATAATGAAGGTTTATGAAAATGTTTTAACGAAGTTATTCGCCAAAATGAAAAGACTTTTTATGGGTACACAAAATTTTATTTTACTTTTTTTCAAAAATGGCGAATGCGCCGGGATTAATAAACGTAATTTTAATATTTTAATAACAAAAAATATCATTTTGAAGAAACCACATGAAGTCTTTTGGCGCCTATGTTCTTAACAAAAAGTTAGCTTTAAGTAATTATAATTTTTTGCACGGATGTTGGAGAAACCAAGAATCCCGATAACAAAATAGGAAAAACTAACATAATTTTTTGTTCCATTAATGATCCTTATGATCTATTGTTGCCGGCCATTTGGAAAAATGTTTTATAAATGTCCCTTTCACATTTTTTTCAATTGTATTTAATTCGTTTGGTAATAATTAGCCAATTGTTTTAAAAAAATTATGACAACATTTAGAAACATAAATGGGTCGTTTTCAAAAAACACCCGTCTTCCGCTGTCCGTAAGTTTGAATTCCAATAACTTTGTTAAAAATTATCGGATCCTATTGATTTAACAAACAAGTGAAAGCCTAATAAGCCCTTAGTAAACTCTTTCAGAAAATGTTTGTTTAGTTATTTCAGAATAATTTTTTTTTAATTTTGAAACTTGTGAAACACACATTTTCGCATGTCCCATTAGCGTTTTATAAAACTTACATACATGTTTTTTTTAATTATTGAATAACCAGAACTTTGTGTTGCTTTATAGCAATCCATAACATCCTAAGTTAATACAGTAAACAATTTTTATATAAAATAATTAATTTTAATATACTTTTTTAAATTTGACTCATGTCCCAGACATTTTTTCCGTTGCGTTACGTCCGTCGCGTTACCGATAGAATATTAAAAAAAACATATATATGACAACTTTTTTGGTACTCACGTGATCAACAAATGATGTTCGGACGTACACATTACCCAGCTGAATTTATTTATTCAATCAGGAAAAAGATATCGGTTGAAACAGGTGCGGGTAACGCGAATGTAATAATTGTTTGTCCGCTAAGTTATTCAAAAAAATAATAAAAATAAGGTAAGAAAAAATACTATTTTTCATGTATATGTTTATTTTAGGGCACTAAAGTTCATTGAGAGTAATAGCATTTTTCAACAACAAAGTGGATATTTACCGTCGCTTTTATTAAAAGTAGTTTATGATAAACCAATTTAAAATTATTTGTGATTACAACTCATGATATAGATTACATCCAAGGGAAAATTCCACGCAATATACAAGTACTAAAAGGGACCTTCACCAGCTTATAGTAAAAAAAAAGGGTGTCTATAATTTAGAAATCTAAGTTGTTATTCTAGTGAGCACCACTACAAGGGATTTTGTTTATGCATTACTCTAAAATCGTAGAGGTATACCACCCTTTATAGTTTCTTTTTTACGTTATCTGATTAAGTCCTTAGTGTACCCCAGTCCGTTGTGATACCAATGTCTATTTCGTTACTTTTTTTTGTTAAAAAAAATACTTAAAATGATTTTTATACACTAAAAGAAAATATTAATGGTATTGTTTTTTAACAAAGAATCGAAATGGTTTCTTTTAAAAAGTAACTTAACGAACATACATATTTAAAAAGCATACAATTTTTAATAAAAAATAAAATAAAAAATTGGAGTCAAAAGTTTGTGAAATAAGTACATTTTATTTCAAATTATTTTTATAAACAATTTTTTTATTGAATTAAATTTTGGATTTCAAATTGGTAACACAGTGGAGATATGTAAAGCTAGCTAAACACATTTTTCTGAAAAAAACGTAAAAAAAATTGAAAAGTGCACTGCCTGTCTTAAATTTAAGTAAACAAAACTATAAAAATCCAACCAAAAGTCAATTTAACCAAAAAAAATTTTGATCTTCATTTTCCTGAAAGCGGGTGTTTCTTGAAAATGACCCAAATATAGCTTTTAAAGCAGTTATCTTCTAATCTGGAGCCATGATATTTGGTTTATTTATTTTTGCCTAATTTTCACTTTTAAAGAAAATGAAAAAAATATATCCCATAAACGTCAAAGCAAATAATAAAATGGTAGTTATGGTGTAATCTTGTTTAAAGCCAGCTTCAACAAATGATTGAAATGTCCTTTTAACGACGATTCACTATTGGATCAAAAAAGGTAACATAATGTGTGTTTTTCAATAGAAATCAGTGTACAGGACATTTGAAAGGAATAGAGAAACGAATGAAGGGCCGGTCGGTAAGAGCTGGGCTTACCCCCGGCACATAGCTATTGATCGTAAAAAGAAAGGCACTAAAAAAGATTTCGGGGCCTTAAAAGCAGAAACGCGCCCGCCTTTTCTCTCTGGGTCTCGCAATTGACAGCCTGGACGTGTCACGACCTAATCAGAGTTTGGTTATGCGGCACAATTCTACTAGAAAACAAAAGAAAATATCCTCTCCCCCGGGCCGATGCTTTCCTTTAAATTTTTGATCCGAAACGCAGATTTTATTGAGACCTTAACTCTCACGTCAATAATGTAATTAATTTATCGTTTATTGCACTGTTTAAAATATCTGTGATGTAAAGAGTAATCTTAAAATGGTGTCAAAATCCAACACCAAGTGGTGTTAATATAACACCATGAATTATGGTTGAAAATGGTATATACAGCAAACACCAAAACGGTGTTTATCCAAAAATATTTGAGAAGTGCACCTACACAGAAAAAAATGAATAGTTAGTTCATTTTACTATATTAAGTTAGTTGACCCATAAGTATTTATTTAAATCAACTGTGGGAAGATTAATATAAACAAAGATTAGTTTGACGGTACTAAACCAGATAGTTCTTTTATTTTTTTTTTAAATTGGTTAAATTAACCCAGAAAACTTTAGTGAAACCAACCCGCTGTATGGTTCAGTTAACTAAATAGGTATGTTTCTAAAATAAGAGCTACTTCAACCTAAAGCACTCTGTTAAAACGATTAAAACAATTTGCCGTGCATTCCTGGTTGCATAGTTTGTACCGATCGCGGCAAAGGCGGTGTGGATCACGTGATGTTCTTAAATCTCGCCTCTGTTGACTTACATGAAGAGTATATAAGCTCAGGTATTCCTTTGCTTTGGTGTGACACTGCAAGTTGTTCGATACTAAAGAGACCTTAAATAGGTGGAAACAGCTGTCAATACTTGAAGTTTTTTAAGTTGGTGGAACGCACTAAAAACATTATCTCTAGCGAGTTGAAGGTTCAATTTTCTGGAATAATACGTCAAGGAACTTCCTGTTTCCTTTTCTGTGTAGTATGATTTAATTTGACCAAAAACGCATTATATTTAACACTGAAAAAGAGTTCAATTTACACCAGGTAAAATTTATTTTAATACTGTGTGAAATTTACACCATTTTAGTATTTGAATTTACACCGGACCAACGAACCATATTTAACACCATTTTGGTTTGTATCGATATAGACCATGTATGGTGTTAATTTGGTGTTAAAGTGGTCATAAAATTTTGAACATTGTGTTTATCTAATAACCGTTATTAGGTTAAATAAGGCAGCCGAGGTGAACTAGCTTAATTGATCATCGTAAAATATGTCAAATATTTTGACTTGTTATGAAAAAATTGATATTAATCTTTGTATTTAAAAACCAACAAAAAGTGTTTGTAAAATACTTAAATAACTAAATATTTTTACTTAATTAATAAAAACCTTATAACCCTAAAATTTGTCTTCTAAAAAAATCAAAAAAATGTAAGTAACATTGTTTATCAGGCGGTATAAAGTTGAACACCCTATGACAACAACTTAATTTGTATCCAAAATTTTAAAGAAAATTATTCTTTTTATGAACAAATAGAAATAGTAGGTATATTAAAGAACTAATGTCATAAGACGTCGTTTTGAGTTCTTTATGCTATTTTATCTACTCCTACATTGACGAGCTGTGACTTTATGGCGCTTTAGTCACGGGCTGAAATTAGCTTTATTATAAATAAGGAAAAAGTAAGGTTAAATCCGTTAAAAGTTGACACATGTTAAATGTTAAACAAGTAAAAATGGCTTTAAATTCTTCTTTGTGTGTTCGTGGATAAAGTATAGTATGCAACTCGTTTTATAAACTTCTATAGACACTCGTTTTTATTAAACACTCGCTCGCAAGCTTCGCTCGTGCCTAATAAATCTCGTAAATAAAATAGCGTTTATAAAACTTGATACATAATATACTATTATCTAAATATTTTGCAAAAATTCTATAAAAAAAAATTAATTTTATACCTTAAATTTATTTTGGTCGAATTTTACTTTGGATAGTTAATGTCAAAATCGATTCGCCATACCATCCTTAATTTACTTATTTTTAATAAGCGGCTGTTAATGTTAAAGAAGAAAAAAAGGATTTTCTTTGGTGCTAAACAAAATTGATTGCCAAAAGTAAGTACTAGAAAAATCATAAAAATATTATAACCAATATGCAAAATATTATGCTGTTTAAAGTATAGCCAACCTCTAAAATCAAAATTTTGGGTGGTATAAAGTATCTCATTACTGCACCGAAAGCGGTGTTATAATGAAGTCATTATGAACGCAAAATAGATAAAAATACTTGGCAATAAAGATATCTTAATTTAAAATTATAAATTTTAAGTAAAGCATGCGGTAAAATAACGCAAGAAAAATTGGCATTTTATAAAAACCGTTTTACCGCATTTTAAATTTATACTTTAAATATGTAAATTTTTCAATAAAGACTTGAAGAATGTCTGAAACTTGGAAAAAACTTAATTTATGTTACCCATAGATCTAGATCTCTAAAAAACAATAAATTTGTGAGAAAGGATAATTTATATTTTTAAAAGGTGACGATTTATAAAAAGTTTTAATAGTTTTATTTAATTAAAAAATAGTATGGCCAAAAAAATATAGGTTTTAAAATTTTTTTCCACTACCACCTTTAAAACGCCCTTTATCGTACATGTTTCCATGATACTAAGTGACCTTTTAAATACATATTGACAAGTTGTGGCTTTATGGCGCTTTAGTCACGGGCTGAAGTTAGCAACAGGTTTTTAGTCACGGGCTGAAGTTAGTTTTAAGTTAGTTGACAGTTGTGAAATGTCATACAATCGGTAAAATAAAGTGCCTTTCTTGTAAAATAATACTAAATGTGAAAATTATTTTATTATCTCAATACAAAAATACAAAAGTATTAAATAGTTTCTCAAAGCCAATATTTGAAAAGTTTATATGAACATTGTACTGACCTTTTAATTTCGCCGGCAGTAAATTATAACTTAAATTCGGGCACGGACCCCACTGTAAAGTGCTCATAAAACATTTTCTTCACTTTCACTATAAAAAACTGACAATTTTCAAGAAATACATTTCGATTTATAACCTTTATAATCTGGGTTTATAAAATATAAAAATTTGACATTTGACTGTGATACTAATAAGTATTTGTCGTAAAAAAAGTATAGTATCCACCTCGTTTATAAACTTTTCTATACACTCATAAATTTAAGCACTCGCGTGTAAATAATGAAAAAATACTGGCATGTTTTTCTTTTACGTTTAAAAACGCGTAAATGTGTTAAAATTTAGAAGGAATTTTCTGGTGTTGTCTGTGGTTAAATTAAATTTTTATTTGCCTTTAAAATTCTTTTTTCACGTAGGTTTTTAATTTTTTTATTTAAATTCCTTTATAGTTTGTTAACTTTTTACTCCTTTTAATTTGTTATTTTCCCACAGAAACAATAAAAAAATCTCCATTATTTTTTTTATCGACAAAATTTTCGAGTTTGAAATTCCAGACATTACTGAAGGTGACAAAACATTAATTCTTTTAGGTTACGAAACATTACGCTTTTGCCGCTTTTGTAAATACTGCGAGAGGTTCGCTCCGGGCCCAGCAAATCTGACCGGATTCAAATTCGCAGACTTAATTCACTCGAACAACTGTTCTAAATAAACGCTGTTTATTTTTTTAAAATGTCTGTTTTCAATTTTCTAGTTTTTATGATTAAAATCACAAAATGGGATGTGGTAATACAAAAGGAAGTTATTTTAGATTTGGACAAAAGTATTGTATTTTGGGTAAATTTATAAAAAATATGTCAGTACATAGTCTCGTATTTCGATCAACATTTTAACTTTAAACAATACAATTTAAATCATATTATTTTCAAAGCCTTGAAACAAAATGATTTATAGTATAATAAATTTAAATCAAAATACAGGCATATTTATTTTGTTAAATTAATAATCTTTTAAAAGGGGATTTGTCCACATTAAACAATACATGTAGGTTTTTAGCTTTCATAAATAAAATGTTAAAATCAATAATATAAATATACATATATTTCTATTTTTTATTTATCTTTTTAAAAATATTTATTACAACTATAAACTAATTTTAAATTATACAAATGAACTTTAAAAAATAAAAAAGCATATGGGTAATTCTACAAAAGTTGGGCAACTTTTGACCTCATTTTGTTTATATAGTTTTCGGAGAAAATTAAACAGTATTTTGTTATGAGGACATAGATAATATAATAAATATACTGTTCCAGACCGGGCCAGTCACTTTTTCAAACAGTTTCTGAAATATCTGTGTTTTCTAAATTTGAATGCAAGGGAAGTGACGAGTATACCAGGGTACTAATTAATTACATAATATATTGGAAAATATAAGATTTATTGCAACTTTGAGCATATTATATATTAAATATCTTAAAATCAAATAATACCACACATCAGTGGCGGCTGGTGGATTTGGGGATACCGATATCTTAATTATTGGATATGGGACCCACACCAAATTTATATGACATTAAATAAACAAGTTCTGCCCAAGTAGAATTTAAATTGAAGTTTGCGAAAAAAAGATAACCAAAACATCGAACATGGAACTGACGACACGGTACTGATGAATGGGATACAAATTTGAGATTATAATTCGGAATTAAGTATTTTACTGATATTTTTTATTAGCTGATGCTACTTATCAACAAATCACATATAGCCTTATATAAATTACAATGAAATATATTTACGTAAAAAAATAACTACTCACCACAGTACTGAAATTTTGACTGGAACTATACGTGCATTTACCACAAATTCGCCGCTTGCATTGTTTCCAAGATGACTGTCGTGCAAAGGGCGGGCTCTGTAGGTAATTTTTTACCAACACTTGAGTTAAAACGAGGACTTGACGTTTAAACTTCACTATTTCGCAGGAATGTTTAATTTTAACATTGAAAACAGAACTGACGGGTAAAAGTGAGTACAAAGATTATCAATTTTTTAAAAATTGCTATTATTCGAATCTATGATAAAATATGAAAAATACATTATTTAATGTTTTATAGTTTGTAGTGAAATTGAAAAATTTAAGATAAATTGAATATATTTTAAAATAAAATCACTCAAATATTTGATTCAGGAGTTGTGAAACGCCAAGGTACTGTTTTGAATATTTATTATGTATTTCTACAAACGTGCTTTTGAAAAAATACAATAAAATTGGGTGGACAAGTTAAAAAAACCTGGATCTTTTGTAATATAGTAAAATATTTACAAAAAATATTAAAATACCTACTCTATTGACTGATGACATCAAGTTGTCCAACTTTTGTAGAATCACCCATATATACTTTACATTTCAGTGAATGGTTATACTTTGAGAAGTTGTTGTTGAATAGCGTACTTCTTGGATGCTTCTGTTTGATTTTTCTGTAAAATTTAGATGCGTTTCTCTTGTAACTTCAACAGAGCATAACTTTTACAATCCATTCGTATTGTTCAAGATTTATATTCTTAAATCTTTCGCCGTTTTTACATATTTCAGCATATTCCAAGAGGTGTCGAGTCGGCTCTGTTATGAGAACGATACTAAAATTTTTTCTGCGTTCGTTTTAATGCAAAAATTTACATAATGTTCCACTTTAGTGGCTCGCGAATAACATAAAATCTAGCGTCGCCTCTATAATTTACAGTTTTAACCGAATGTAATATTTATCATCTTTAGGCTATCCAATAACAAGCCCTGTATGTGACAGTCACATTTCTTTTATAACTTTATTGGCATTTTTTTACAACCAAAATCCCTATGTGTTATATTACACAAAAAAGCTTTTTTTACATTATTTTACATGGCATACATAATATGTCATTTGTTGAATAAAATAAAATATTTATTTAGGTGCCTTCAAAAACTGAAAATGCAAAACAAAGTTAATTTATTACCCAGCTCAAATATTAAATGCACCCTAAGGATGCAGACGAAACACGAATTTATTTAGTAATGTTTATACTTCAACATTTATATATTATATGTATATTTTAATTTGTGTGAAAATAAAATTAATGCCCAAGGGATATTATAAAGTTAAAATGTTATGTTTACAGATTTTAATAAAATTGTTTGTAGACTTTAATTAAAAACTTAATTTCTAACTTTTAAATATAAGGTATTGTAGCCCCATACCAAACGTTATCTATGGTTTATTCGACGACACGGAGACTCGTTGCAATAGGACTGTCAAAAGAAGATAAAGCCGGTGGAAAGTGCACCTTAAATTTTATCGATAAAAGCCGAATAACAATTCTGCACCAAAGTTTACTGCCACATGTAGAATTCAGCCAATTTCCATACTGAATATCTGGTTAATTATGATTTTGGACGTACAAAAGGGCTTTAACGTTATAAACTTACTCTCGTTCTGTGTGCAAAAGTCGGTCAATATCAAAATTTTTAGTTTTGTTTATTTTTATGAATACGAGTAAATTTTTCTTAAATAAATACTTCTATTCTATCAATATATTCTAAATTAAAAAAACTTCGTTGTATATTTTTGTTATAATATAATTTTAGTGATATAATTTAGGTTTATTTAGGTTCCTATACCCAAGTAAATATTGACTCCCATAAAATAAACAAAACATTCAATATGGCATCCTAATTTATTTAAACATAATATTTGTCAATTATCTGTGTTATTGTAATACATTTGATTGTTTCTGTAGCATTAATTTAGTTTCAAATTATACATAGTTTGTCCATGCAATACATACATAATTCTAATATAATTAGCTTCAAAACGTTATTTCTCTTGCTGCTATCGTAATCAAATTTCAAAACTGTTCAATTACAAACTATTCATTGCCAAATAAATATGTTTTCTACTCCCACCTTTAAACCATTATCGTACATGTTGAAAAGTTGTGGCTTTATGGCGTTTTAGTCCGGTTTAGCTACAAGTTTTAGTCACGGGCTAAAGTTAGTTTTAAGTTGGCTGACAGTTGTCAAATGTCATACAATCGTTACATAAAACTTGTTAAAAGTGCAGTTCTTGTAAAATAATACTTAGTGTTAAAATTATTTTATAATCTCAATGCAAAAATACAAAAGTATTAAACAGTTTTTAAACTCCAATATTTGAAAAGTTTAAATGCACGTTGTAGTGAACTTTTGCAGTAAACTAGATTTAACCTAATTTCGCCATTAAACATTATCTTTACTTTTACTGAATCGCTCTATAATAGTATATTATGTATCAAATTTGATAAACGCCATTTTATACACGAATTTAATTTAGGCTTAAATTAATGAATGTATAGAAAAGTTTATAAACGAGGTGCATAATATACTTTTTCTACGACAAATACTTATTATTATCTTAAAATGATTTAAATCAAAAATTTGTATAGAGCGCCATCTATGAAACAATAGGAGAATCTGTGTGTCAAATTTTGATATTTTACAATCAGAATATAAAGGTTAAAAATCGAAATGTATTTCTTGAAAATTGTCAGTTTATCACAGTGAAAGTAAAGAAAATGTTTTATGAGCACTTTACAGTGGAGTCCGTGCCCGAATTTAAGTTATAGTTTACTGCCGGCGAAATTAATTAAATTAATTAAAATTTATTGGCGTTGAAAAACTATTTAATAAGTACTTTTGTATCTTTGTATTGAGATATTAAAATAATTTTCACATTTAGTATTATTTTACAAGAGAGGCATTTTATTTTAACGATTGTATGACATTTGACAACTGTCAACCAACTTAAAACTAACTTCAGCCCGTGACTAAAACCTGTTGCTAACTTCATTCCGTGACTAAAGCGCCATAAAGCAACAACTTGTTAAAGTGTTTTTAAAAGGTCACTTAGTGTCATGGAAACATGTACGATAATGGTCGTTTTAAAGGTGGGAGTAGAAAAAATGTATAATGGGTTTCATACAATACTCGTATTAAATCGACAGTTAAGTTCTACTTTACTGCCGATTGTTGACTATATTTCTGCCGATTTCGGATAAAAGTGAGTATGCATCTCGTTTATTAACTTTTTTATACACATAATTAATTAAAAACTTGCTCGCAAGCTCGCTTGTGCCTAATTAAAATTCGTGACTACTTATATTTTACGTTTTGAATTATCATATTTAACAAATCCATAAAATTTACAGTGGAAATTAAACATTCCCGTAAAAAATTATTAAAAAATTAAAATACAAATGTTGTCCTGGGTTTATAGCCCTAAAGCCGGCTCTGGCCAAATGAATATCCTGATTTAAAAATTATATAATACTTGCTGAATGCTACAGGAAAACTAATTTAAAAGGAAATAGTTTATCGGATATCGTTTTCTAGAAATTGCATTCGAATTTAAGAAATATAAATTTTAAACACTTACGATTTTTAGAAAATTACCTTTGTAAAGAAAGCATAATTTATAGGTACTTAAAAGATTTTATTCATTTCTAAAGGAATATGTTAACCTCCTACGCATTGAATAACCGGTTTGGACCAATAAAAAAATTCTATAACTGTCAGATATACCTAACCTATCTATAAGTGCAAGTTTTATGTAACGTTTGACAAATAAAATTATAGTATATACCATTCGGCTTTTGTGCTCCGCTTAAACTTTAATCTCAGCACAAAGAGACTTACTTTCCAGAGTTAGATTAAAAATAATATTTTAATTTAATATCAAAAACTGTATTTTTATCAAAAAAAAAAACCTAAACTCATCAAAATAAATAAGCTATCTCACTGCTTGTGACCTGCATAAAATGCACTTTACATTGCCTTTGTGTGTTAAAATATGTTGGCACAATATCAAATAACTATTTTATACTGCAAAATTTCGTAGGGGGCATTTTAATGCACAAACAAACATTCTGCGTATGATGTCGGGCTTATTGTGTATTCTTTACAGCACTTGTTGTAAACAACCACCCTGCTTTTTTATTAAAAAATATTCCTGCGTTAATACGCAGGCAGCTCGGACCAGCCTTATATTAAAATGTTTGCACCTTTATATTATTTTTTAGCCAAATCACGTCTTAATTAAATTTTATGTAGAAACAGAAATTCAATATATTTTCATTCGGTTTTTTATATGGGTGAATCTAAAAAAGTCAATAGAGTAGGTATTTTAATATTTTTTGTAAATATTTTAGTATATTACAAAAGATCCAGGTTTTTTTTAACTTTTCCACCCAATTTTAATGTATGTTTTCAAAAGCACGTTTGTAGAAAAACATAATAAATATTCAAAACATCAGTACCTTGGCGTGTCACAACTCCTGAATCAAATATTTGAGTCAATTTCACTACAGACCATAAAACATTAAATAATGTATTTTTCATATTTTATCATAGATTCGAATAATAGCAATTTTTAAAAAAAATTATATTTTTACTCACTTTTACCCGTCAGTTCTGTGTCCAATGTTAAAATTCAAAATTCCTGCGAAATATTGAAGTTTAAACGTTAAGTCCTCGTTTTAACTCAATTGTTGGTAAAAAATTACCTACACAGCCCGCCCTTTGCACGACAGTCATCTTGAAAACAATGAAAGCGGCGAAGTTGTGGTGAATGCGCGTATAGTGCCAGTCAAAATTTCAGTACTGTGGTGAGTAGTGATTTTCTTACGTATATATATATTTCATTGTAATTTTAATAAGGCTATATGTGAATTGTTGATAAGTAGCATCCACTAATAAAAAATATCAGTAAAATACTTAATTCCGAATTATAATCCCAAATTTGTCATCAGTACCATGTCGTCAGTTCCATGTTCGATGTTTCAGTTAAATTTTTTTCAACATCAATTTAAATTCTGTTTGCGCAGAACTGGTTTATTTAATGTCATTATAAACTCATATAAATTTGGTATGGGTCCCATATCTAATAATTGAGATATCGGTATACCCAAAATCCACTGATGTGTGGTATTATTTGATTTTAAGATATTTAATGTATAATATGCTCAAAGTTACAATAAATCTTATATTTTCCAATAAATTATGTATTTAATTAGTACCCTGTTATACTCGTCACTTCCCTTGAATTCAAATTTAAAAAGCACAGGTATTTAAGAAACTGTTTGAAAAAGTGACTAGCCCGGTCTGGAACAGTATATTTATTATATTATCTATGTTCTCATAACAAAATACTATTTAATTTTCTCCGAAAACTATATAAACAAAATGAGGTCAAAATTTGCCCAACTTTTGTAGAATCACCCATATACAAAAAAACAAAAATTAAAAATTTAAAAAAATACCAGCCCAAAAACCATTTATATTGATTTATCAATGTATAAATATATATTATTCTTTTTTTGTAAGCGATTTTGTACCCAAAAAGGGATTAGCTAGTGTGTTCTCCAAAGCCATATATTATTCATATAAACTTCTAAAATGTTAACCAAGTTAAGTTGGCAGCCATACTTCTGATATATTTATACTACCGCATGATACCCTACAGGAGGCAAAATATGCAGGGATAAACTAAAATTATTAGAATGCTTTGGGGAAAGGTTTCTTGGACATCGGCCATTTAATCTATGCATATGTGGCCTGCTCCATTAGGGCCTTTACATTACAAACGACGCGACGGTTCAAAAATTAATTCACCATATAATAATAATTCTTCGAGAATAATCTTTACATCGAAAGACTTCTAAAAGAATAAAGAACTTTGAGCTTTGCGATAAAATAAGCAAATACACTGGCGGCAAAAATTAGAGGATATTACAATATTTTATATTAATAATTTATGGGGCTTATTGAATTTGATATATTATAATAATTCGGGCTTTTTAAGAAATAAAAACAAAAATTTTAACAAAGGAATATTTTAATTTTGCTGTAAAAAAATTAATATTATTTTTATGTAAACATTGAACATTAAATATTAAACATTACTAATGTGTGTGAGATCCGTGCACTTCCAAAACTTCTCTTCTTGGCATGCTAAGAGTTAAGTTATCTAACTGATCCTGAGGAAAATTTTCCCATAATTGTGGTAAAATTCTCCTTAAATCCTCGTTTGAGGTGGAGGATTGTGGTCATTTAGTGCTCAATTGGATTGAGGTCAGGAGAGTGAGCGGGCAGCATAACATGTTCAATCTTCAAGTTTTGTAACGCTCTTTGTACCTCGAGCGTTCTGTGGGGAGGAGCATTGTCGTCTAAAAACATGAAATTTTCTCCAACGTCTTGACGAATTGGCGCTACAATGTTCTGAATAATGTCACGCGCATACACGAGTCCCTTCATATTATTTTCACAAACATAAAGTCGTGTACGGCGCCCCAATGCGATTCCTGCCCAAACCATTACAGTGCCACCTTTAAAGGGATAGATTTCCTGCACGTAACTTGTGTGCCTGGCTGTTCTACTATTCCTCCATACTCGAATGCGTTTTGAGTCACTGTGTAGACCAAAACGCGACTGATCAGAGAACAGCACAGAATTCCACTCTACATCCCAGTTTCTTCTTTGACGAGCCCACTGTTGACGCTGCCTCCTGTGCCTTTGTGTAAGAGATACACCTCTAAATGGTCGTCGAGCCCTCAATTCAAAGCCATATATATAAACGATTTCTTACAGTTCTCACTGACACAAGGGCTTCAGCAGCGTCTTGAAGTTGCTGCCGAAGTTGAGTTGCCGAAATTGTGGGGTTCCGTCGAACTGTTAATTGGAGATACCGGTGTTGTCGTCGAGAAGTACTTCTTCTACGGCCTTGTCCACGTCTTCTAGCTGTCGATCCGGTATCAGTGAATCGTCTCCAGAGTCTGCTAATAACACTTTGGGACGTTCCTAGCTGTTGAGAAACATCTACTTGACGCATACCTGCTTGTAACATTCCAAGGGCTCTATTTGCATCGGCAGGTATTAAATGTCTTAATGGCATTGTAAATTCAAAATAATTAATTATAACACTGTGCAACACAAAAAATGAACTGGGATCAAATCTGAAAAAATCGAATCTAGGCAACCCCCCTTTAAGGGGTTTTACCAGTTTAGCTCGAATAATGGAGATATATAAAAGCCCCTAGAACTTAAAAAATATGAATTTTATAGAAAAATGCTCGGACACGTCGATTTTTATTTTATATGACGCAATTTTCAATTGATTTTGAAATTTTTATTTTTTCACAGATTCAACCCCAGCCACCCCACTTTTTTTTAAGAAAACCGACCTTTTGTTATACCGAAAAAGTCGTCAAAAGTTAAAAAAGTGGAACAGTTTTTGGGATATAGTCAATTTTCCATTTAATATGGAATTGACTATATCTCAAAAACTGTTTTACTTTTTTAAATTTGGACGGTATTTTCTGATTCACGGGAAAATTTTACATAAGAATTGGCTGTTAAATTTTGGGATACCATGGTATTCCATGGTTAACCATGGCACAAGTGAAAAAGCAGCCACTATTAACTATTAAATTAGTTACTTTTGACTAATTCATTTTTAGAGAGTACATTACCTGTTATTTAGGTAAGGTATAACAAAGGGTCGGTTTTCTTTAAAAAAAAGTGGGGTGGCTGGGGGTGAATCTGTGAAAAAATAAAAATTTCAAAATCAACTGAAAATTGCGTCATATAAAATAAAAATCGACGTGTCCGAGCATTTTTCTATAAAATTCATATTTTTTAAGTTCTAGGGGCTTTTATATATCTCCATTATTCGAGCTAAACTGGTAAAACCCCTTTAAAGATTAGTTTTGGGGGTTGCATAGATTCGATTTTTCCACATTTCATCCCAGTTCAAATTGTAAGGTCAAAATTTGTCGCACAGTGTAATTAATAATTATTAAACACGTTTAAAGTGAACAAAACGATGTATACTACTGAAATAAAAAAACATTTGCTTGGAATAAAAAAAATATTTTTTGCTGCATGAATAAAGAAAACATAATAATTGTTTGTGTATAATACACATTTATAAGGTAGGTTTAAATTATAGTATTACAACCATGAGCAAAATTTTGGATACATGAAATTTACCAGTATCCCCTAATTGTTGCCGCCAGTGTATATTTGTAGCAAAATCGAAAAGTAAGTTTGTTTTAGAAACTAAGTAAAAATAAAATTGTATAAATGAGAACGAGAAAATTTCCTTATATCGAAAGAAACTACCCTTAAATAGAACGAACGTTTTATTTTCTCTAGCTTTACAGATCCTAAAATGAAATTTTTGCAACTGTGATAAAAAGTCTGAAACCGACTTATTAAGAAGGTTCGGGCAGTTGCTTTTATTTTTATTGCCTAAATAGCGACAGGTTCCAACTGATTTTATAATTATTTTTTATTTTAATACAAAAAGCACTATATACATATACAGTGTGGCCCATTAGTTTGCACTTCATTCCTATAAAATCTTATAGACAATTTCACTCTCTACAAAAAACATGTGAAGGTCAAAGTTACCCTTTCAAAGATATCAGCGATCAAAAATAACACTTATAAAAAATTTCAAATATTTTCAAATAAAATACAAAAAAATATCATATGCCATATTTGTATTATTTTTTATGTAAAATCACTTTATTTCTGTTAACCTGAGACTTGAAATTGTCTATAACTCCTCTCGCTTGGGTGTTGCGAAAACAAACCATTCCAAAGTTATAAGAATTCAAAATTAAAAAAATAAAAATTCCCGTGTTATTGAAATAGAAAAACAACAAATGAATTGAGGCAAACCTTAATATTAATATTAAGGGCTCAAATAGGCGCCAAAATTTTTTTTAATGTACTTATATTTTTTTTTAAACACCTTAATATATATATACATATATAAAAAATAAAGTTACCAAAAATTTAAATGGCATAACCAGGCATAACCCATACGAGAAAAAAATCATTAATTTTTCAATGTCGCGTTATAAAAAATGCATTAATAAAAGACATGGGCTTTATTGAAGATGTATATAATTAACGCATATTTTATAATATGGCGATAAAAATCAATGATTTTTTTCTCCTATGCACTTATACCTGTAGAAGTGGCATATACAATTTTTGTTAACAAACAACACAACTCAGTTTTGCAATAATAAATGATTTAATAACTTTTTACTCGAAAACCTTTCTAAAACTTTGTGAATATCTTTTAATTAGAATGTACCACAACCTATAATTTTCTCCTTCTTAAACTCAGATTTAACTTAAATTTAAAATACAGTATTTAATAGGATTGTCAAAAATGGCGAATGTGTTGGGATTAACGTATACAAAAGTAGGTTGGTTGGTTTTAACTGTTTTATTGTCTGGTAGTGTATTTTTGAAGCATAAATGGTATCCCAAAATATAAAATTTTACAAATATGCGCATTACCTTCAATTTATTTAGAGGTTTCCTTGTCTATAAATGGATTTGCGTTTCCATTTACTTCAACTTTTAAAGTAGAGGTAACCACCCAGTCAAAGTGCCAAACTCATTTGTAAACTATTATTTACTTTGACCAAATTTTCACTCCTCGCAAGAACTTTTGAATATTTAACTTGCTTAAGATTGTTCTAAACAAAGATAAAGTTAAGTTACAAGTTTTAATTACGAAATTGTATTATGGCTAAATAATTTACGTTTTTTTTTTTCGGCACAGTACATAAAAGTGGGTTTTATTTGTTTAACATGCCTAATAATACTCGAGTCGAGGGAAAAGTTGTAATGGCATTGTAAATGTCAATAAAATTCAATTTATTAACTTTATTTGCATTTTACTTTTATTATCAATTCGTGTTTTACAGCGTTCGGTCTTTAAATTAAATTTTACTTTTGCCACACATTCTATTATGTGGATGATGTGTTCTCATTAAATATTTAGTAAGGGATCTTTTACTACCGCTCAAAGATAATCCCAAAACAAAAGTGCTTTTACATTATTAAAATAAAAGCCCCATTATTAGCATAATTTTATTTAGTGTTTTTGTGGACAATAAATGAACAGCATTTTTTATGGAATGTTGTCCTCGATGCTCTGTAAACATTTGCTGTACACTGCTATCAGATTGGTTGACATGAGTTTGACAATTTTATTTTGTAAAAATTTTGTAAAGGTAATATGCAATTATGTATACATATGTAGGTAAGCATTTTCTTTATTTCAGAGGTTAAAGATTATTTTGTTAATGTTTAACAAATTATTTTGTTGAAAAAGGCAGTCAATCAAAACATTTCTCACTGACAATAGGCATCAACAAGTTTAGCTGACTTCAGCGTCTGCAACTTATGTTTCTGCTTACTTTATTCTAATTCGTAACTTATTCGTAACAACTGTCCAGAGTGTTTATAATATATTACCAGAAATCTGTAAATATTTAATTTACATATTTTTTATCCGTAATTTTACCATCATTTCTTACTATGTACCGGATGTTCTCCCCAAGCAATTTAGCAATTTTAAAAATTAAAAAGGCACATTTTCTAAAAAGATTCTCCGACGTTGTTAAATGATTTTTGGTTTTTATGTGAGGAACTAACATATATTTAATTTTTTAATAACATGTGTAAGCATGAGTAATGTTTTATGAATAAATGTTTATATATGAAAAGTAAATAGGTCGAAATTCCCCCAAGCAATTATAATATATTTACCGTCGTTTTGTTGGAAACTCTAAATTCATATCTCTATGGTAAAGTCTTATTAATGCCATAGTGGTAATTGGGCTTAATTGAAGCGTTTAGTGATAAATACGTATAATAAATTTGCAGGTTAAGACCAATAACAATATCGTATTTACTTAACCAGCCAGCCATCCATTTCCGCAACACGTATAGGGTTTAACAATGTCGCCATTCATTATTAAACGGAGAAACTATTTAATTTTATAGTTTTGCGCGGTTTCTAATAAACTAAGATGAATTGGCTCGGGGAATAGGTGCGCAGCGTAATTCGAGAAAATTTTCTTCCGCGCTTTTATCGCGAGATTCTCGAGTGTAGTTTACATTATCTCAATAAGAAAAGATGAATTATGCCTATTAATTGCGCTAAAGCCAGCTAGGGGATCTATTAAATTTCCCCTGCGACGCGAACTCGTCCTATTTATTTCCATCCCTTTGTAATGAGGTTACATATTACGAGCGCCGCAAAATTTACCCACATTACAATTTTAAAATAAAAAAATAATTTTTAATTTATATTTGCCTTAAATGCCTTAAATGTAAATAATTGTAGGTTTTTGTTTTTGAGATGCAAATAGTAAAATATATTGGTCGCCATGTCAAAATGTTAAAAGACATTTACAATGTTTTAAAAAGATATTCTGTCTGGTTTTCGAGTAAAAAATCATTAAATTTGCCAAGACTACACGGAATGTTACGTTTAATATTTCTAAACGGTGTTGGAAAAATTATATTCCAATTTTACAGGTACCTATAAGTGCATACAAGAAAAAAAATCATGAATTTTTTATTGTCATGTTAAAAGATATGTGTAATTTAAATACAATTCCTATACTGCCCATGCATATCTTTTAACCTGACATTACAAAATTAATGATTTTTTTTAGTAAAATAATCAATCTGTCATTTTTTCCTAGAAGATCCGGCAACACTGGATTACTAACATTTGATTATCCAGGGATATTTGGTTTTATTATAACTGGATATAACTGAAACATCGAACATGGAACTGACGACACGGTACTGATGAATGGGATACAAATTTGAGATTATAATTCGGAATTAAGTATTTTACTGATATTTTTTATTAGTGGATGCTACTTATCAACAAATCACATATAGCCTTATATAAATTACAATGAAATATATATACGTAAGAAAATAACTACTCACCACTACAGAAATTTTGACTGGCACTATATGTGCATTCACCACAACTTCCGTTTGCATTGTTTTTAAGATGACGTGGAAAGGGCGGGCTCTGTAGGTAATTTTTTACCAACACTTAAGTTAAAACGAGGACATGACGTTTAAACTTCAATATTTCGCAGGAATTTTAAATTTCAACAGACACAGAACTGACGGGCAATTTTTTAAAAATTGCTATTATTTGAATCTATGATAAAGTATGAAAAATACAATATTAAGTGTTTTATAGTTTGTAGTGAAATTGAAAAATTTAAGATAAATTGAATAAATTTTAAAATAAAATCACTGAAATATTTGATTCAGGAGTTGTGACACGCCAAGGTACTGATGTTTTGAATATTTATTATATTTTCTACAAACGTGCTTTTAAAAAAATACATTTAAATTGGGTGGATCTTTTGTAATATACTAAAATATTTACAAAAAATATTAAAATGCCTACTCTATTGACTGATGACATCAAGTTGTCCAACTTTTGTAGAATCACCGATATAGTGTATAGTACATTTTGTATTTAAATAAAAAAATAATTTTAAAATCAGTTAGAAAATTGCCTGTCCTTTTGAATTAAATGTAATAAAATGACAAAGTAAATTTTGTTTATGCATGTTGGTACCCCTTTTCCCGCAATTTACTGCTCAAACCTAATAACTTTTTTTAATAATGATAGGTACATATACAGCTCGTTCAGACTAAAACCGAATATATCTATATATATGGGGTGTGGCCTCGCCTCCCTCCAACGCGCGACACAGTAGCTAAGCAAATAGACTGCATCGCTAATGAGATTTTTTGCATTATTATCATTTAATTTTTTAAGTCCTTACCTGCTCGACCTTTCGTCATGTCGTTTATCACACAAGCAACTGTGACGCGCCTTGGAGGGAGGCGAGGCCACGCCCCATATATATATATATAGATATATTAGGTTTTATTCTGAACAGGCTGTATGTTTAAAATGTTTTTAATTTTTTTTTGCTAAGTATCACTGTAAATTTAAAATTGCATAATTACATAGCTATTAAATACCCATTCACCCATGGGTTGGGACCATTTAAGAAAGAAATATATTTTTTTTTACTTTATACTTTAATATGGATATCGAAAAGCCAAACAATTTTTCTGGGGCTTGTAAAATTATTTTTAAAATAACTCATTTTTAATAATGCTCAAAAGGATTGAGAGGGTTCCCAAATCATTATTAGTTTTTTGAGCAGCATTAAAAATAAGTTATTTTGCAAATAATTTTATTAACCTCAGAAATAGTTTTTGGCATTTGGTTCCTTTTTGATAAACGCTATCCATATGATGTATAAAATTCTAATAAAGTTGCAAAATATACACAATGTTATATAACTTAAACAACATAAAACCTTCAAACGTTTGCTTTTTACGAGCACGAACTGACAAAATTTATTGTTTGAAAATATTGCCTTACATTGCGAAGATATTTCCTTAATACTGTTGACAAATCCAACCTTCATTTAAACACTAGATGTCATATATATTTTTTCGTTTCTATTTAATTTCTCAAATGTAGAACAAATAAAAAAACAACCTGCCAATGAAAGTCCCATTAAAATCGATTCAGCCGTTGCGAACATTATCCCAAACAAACTAACACTTTAATTTTACTTACTCGTATATGTATACATGGGTCATTTTCAAGAAACACCCGCTTTCAGAAAAATGAAGATAAAAATATTTTTTTGCTTAAATTGACTTTTGGTTGGATTTTTATAAATGTTTAGAGTTTTGTTTACTTACATTTAAGACAGGCAGTGCACTTTTTAATTTTTTTTTTCGTTTTTTTCAGAAAAATGTGTTTAGCTAGCTTTATATATATATATCTCCACTGTGTTACCAATTTGAAATCCAAAATTTAATTCAATAAAAAAAGTTGTTATAAAAATAATTTGAAATAAAATGTACTTAGTTCACAAACTTTTGACTCCAATTTTTTATTTTATTTTTTATTAAAAATTGTATGCTTTTTTTTTAAATATGTATGTTCGTTAAGTTACTTTTTAAAAGAAACCATTTCGATTCTTTGTTAAAAAAACAATACCATTAATATTTTCTTTTAGTCGCTGTATTAGTGAATTAAACTCTAATTAAATTAAAATTTTATTAACACGTATTACCAAGTGGTAGTGTATACAATTCATTTTAAGTTTTTTTTTAACAAAAACTAAAAAAATTAACGAAATAGACATTGGTATCCCAACGGACAGGGGTACACAAAGGACTTAATCAGATAACGTAAAAAAGAAACTATATAGGGTGGTTCGATTTTAGAGTAATGCATAAACAAAATCCCTTGTAGTGGTGCTCACTTGCAGAATAACAACTTAGATTTCTAAATTGTAGACACCCTTTTTCATTGACTATAAGCTGGTGAAGGTCCCTTTTAGTACTTTTATATTGCGTGGAATTTTTCCTTGGATGTAATCTATATCATGAGTTGTAATTACAAATAATTTTAAATTGGTTAATCATAAACTACTTTTAATAAAAGCGACGGTAAATATCCACTTTGTTGTCGAAAAACTCTATTGCGTTACCCTAAGGTAACATAGTGGACTCGGTAACGCAGTGGATAAAGTTTTGTAAAACCATATTTAAAAAATAATAATAAGACATTACAGTCATTAATTACTCTCAATGAGCTTTAGTGCCATAAAATAAACATAAACATGAAAAATAGTATTTTTTCCTACCTTATTTTTATTATTTTTTTGAGTAACTTAGCGGACAAACAATTATTACATTCGCGTTACCCGCACCTGTTTCAACCGATATCTTCTTCCTGATTGAATAAATAAATTCAGCTGGGTAATGTGTACGTCCGAACATCATTTGTTGATCACGTGAGTACCAAAAAAGTTGCCATATATATGTTGTTTTTTTTTAATATTCTATCGGTAACGCGACGGACGTAACGCAACGGAAAAAATGTCTGGGACGTGAGTCAAGTTTAAAAAAAGTAGATTAAAATTAATTATTTTATATATAAATTGTTTACTATATTAACTAAGGATGTTATGGATTGCCATAAAGCAAGACAAAGTTCTGGTTATTCATTATTTAAAAAAAAAACATGTATGTAAGTTTTATAAAACGCTAATGGGACATAGGAAAATGTGTGTTTCACAGGTTTCAAAATTAAAAAAAAATATTCTGAAATAACTAAACAAACATTTTCTGAAAGAGTTTACTAAGGGCTTGTTAGGCTTTCACTTGGTTTTTAAATCAATAAGATCCGATAATTTTTAACAAAGTTATTGGAATTCAAACTTACGGACAGCGGAAGGCGGGTGTTTTTTGAAAACGACCCACATATATACAAATTTTACACAAATAAACATTTTTTTGTTTTAAAATCCCAGAGCATTCACCATTTTTGCGACTACAAATTAAATATTAGAAAACTTTTTAAACTAATTGCATTTTGGTATCGCTATAAATGTTCAAACTTGTGACAATATGTGTACATATTGTTTATTATACAATTTAATTGAAAACTAACTCAACAATGTGTGTTTAACATGTTTTGTCGGATTAGTTGTTAATAACGGTTCGGCCAATTTAATTTGCGACCCTAACTAACACGCCCAAATACATGTTAAGCCACTCCAACAGTTTTTAATGAATAAAGCTTATACAGTTTCTCTATTGATTTAAAATCTTTCGCATTAAAGCTAACCATAAAAGGTTACCGAAAGAAAAGAGCTTCAACAATGAAGAGAAGATTGTGGCAAATTTAAAATTCAATTGATTCTCTTATAATACAGCAAGAATAAATATTTTAGTTGGTTCAGAAAATAACGAAACAATTTTTTAACTTTAATAATCATTTTACAGATTATATTCACGTTGTCAGGGAATCATCCGGGTTTAAATTGGGAAAAAAACTTTCCAATAGTTTTTAGATTTTTACACATACGAGGGACGACTATAATGATATTTAAAGTCGGGAAAAAGTGAGGTTATAATATATTTTGTTATCATTGAATAAAATGATCTGATTTTAATTGAGGTACACCCTGTATATCGGGGTTAATTAATAAATATTTAAAGGTACAATGTCGTAAATAATGTAAAATCATAAATTATTCTTCCGCGATTTAGAATGAGCCCAAAAGCCGTATAATTAGACCCGGGAAATCTGCTCAAAAGAAAAGCAGAAAACCGCCCTCCCTTTAAATAAAACATTCACATGGCTAATTTCCATGTACAAAAGGATATTAAATCAAATAGAAAACTGTTGCCATTCCTTTAGTGGTTGGCAGTAGTAATAATTTAAATGGTCAAATAAATAAATTAAAATCAAAATCGTTTTAGATTGTTTAAAGGATGGATATTATTCCAAAATTTCAGGCTTTATCAGCCTTGCTGTTTTTTTTTACTTTGTTTAATGTAAGCTTTTAATACAGGTTCACATTTGTAACTTTTTATATCTGTATATGTACATTAGGGTGTCTGTTATTTACGAACTTGGTTTTTTTGTTCGCATCGCCCCCTAAATTTTTAGTTTATGACCTAACAAAAATTATTAAAAAAAAATATCATATTAAACCGTGCTACAAAGACGATACATTTTCCATTTGAATAACATGGGGTTTCGGCAAGTTTTACATTTATTTTTCTCTCTAGATCAAGTTAATATACAGCAATAAGTGATACATATTTTTATAGAAAATTGAACGCTGTACAAAAAAGCTTTTCTATGATTTTTCAATAAATTTACTGGTTTAAAAGTTATTTAAGGTTAAAATTGAACTAATAGTATTTTTTTCTATTTTTTTACTTTGACTGCAAAATCATTATTTTTATGACAATACAATTCATTATAATTAGAACCCATAAAATGCCAGTATTCCATGGTTACGCATTTTATCACAGCGACAATATTTTTTATCACGTTGCTAAGGATTTTGACACTTTTCTTGATTTGACTTTTGTTGACATTTAAATACTGTGTTTGTTAAATGATTAAAATAATGAATTATAAACTCTAAAAGATCGATGGGTTGGTATAAACGATAATAAAATTAAGGTAAGTTTGAATAAATAAGGTTTATTAAAGTCTTTTTATATTTTAAAGCACATTTTAATTTCAAATGTCAGACTGACAATTCGTTAAATCCTAAAATTCATTATATTTTCTCACTAAATATAAATTATTGACAAGAGATTCCGATAAATTAAATTTTTTTTTATTAATCTGGTACTAGTTTTACTCAAAATTAGTACGATTACTTTTTTTACATAATCTTTTTATTTCTGTGAAATTTTACAAAATTTTATACGATTTTATAAAATATTATACAAAAAATTTCAGCTCTAGCTAATGACGTAGAAATTCTTTTAACAATTATTTTTACGAAAAAATAAAATTTGTAGTTAAGCATGCGCACTAAAGTATTTAGGTATTTAGGTATTTAGTATTTAGGTATTTAAGTATTTAGTACTTTGACCACAGAAGGCAGAAGTCGCACTTCACAGGTTTCGTGTCGCAAAGTTGAAGTTTGAAGTAGGTCAATCACCCATCGTCTGTGTCATCTTTTATATAATAGTATAGGTATTGTGTATTAAGTTTTATAAACGCCATTTTAGTTACGAGTATTACTAGGCACGAGCAAAGCTTATTAAAAACGAGTGTAACTAAAAAAGGGGGCGCTGCGAACAAAAAACCCAAGTTGGTAAATAAAGGACACACTAATGCTACATACATAAATAATGTACAATTTTTAATGTAATTAAAATATAGTTTGGTATTACTTGCACGACATTCTTCAATTAATTTTAAAATATAATTAAATGATTATAAAAATTAATTATTAAAAAATGGGTTAAGCATGGCATCAACAAGTTAACCACAAATGTTTTAATCTAAACTAAATATATATATTTACCTACCGATAACAGCAAAATAATTAAATTCCACTGCATATTTATTGTATGACTTAAAATAAAAAAAATATTTATAATATTTTATACGACTCGCATATGCATGTAATCTAAGTGCTGTAGTTCTGGAATTTTAAATTTCTATTTATGAATGATATAAAGGAAACATTAGGCCTTTCAAGGTTTTCGTAATTTGTATTTTAAATTATATACCTGTAATGCACTTGTTCATGCAATATTTTCTGCAATAATTTACATATATTGACCGGTACACGAACACGTGTTATATCTTAGATCTATTAAAGATTTATGTATTTTCTAACAAGTTTAAATAATGAATATGATTAATCAAGGCAAGTGGTACTTTTTAAACGTATTGGGCCATTTTTTTATAATACACAATAATTTGATAACATAAAAATTAAACTTCGACCTTCAGCAAAAAAGCTTGTTAGACATATCAAATATCCCAAAGTACTAACAATCTTCTTATAATTTACTTACTTATATATAGTATATTTTATATTAAAAAAAAACAATTTAAATTGCTTCCAATTAAACTTACGTGAAGAATAAAAAAAAAACTTTTCGGTCGTGGACCCAAATTAACGGAGTAATGAGGGGAATATTTAGACTCAAGCACGTCTAGACTTTAATGTAAATAACTAACTGTCACCTTAAGGAGGTTTGGGCAGTACATTTTTGGGAAAGGGGTAAGGGGAGTTTTTGTTATACTTAATGCATAAATAGCGATAGGTACCAACTTGCAAAAGCAAAATTTACTATGTCATTTTATTACATTTGATTTAAAAAACAGACTTTTCGCTTCTCATAGTTGCAGTGACATTTCTTTATGCAGTGTTTATTATAGTTTTGTTAAACGAACGAAGTGAAACTATAAAGAAAATTTATTAAAAAAGGTATGGGAAACAAAAATAAAGCAACAATAGTTATTTATGTCATTACGTTAAGAAGTAAGGCTGTTTGTGCTAAGCTCAATTGAGCGAAGCACAAAAAGGCACTTCTTGGCCGAATGGCATACAACATTTTATCTTCAAAGCACTTTATATAGGTCAATTTAATTTAACATCAAAGCGGCCTAACCTCACTTTTTTAAAATCTCATTTATTTATTAGCTAAAGATTACATTAAATGTACAATAATTATTATTGCTTTTAGAAGCAATAATAGTTTGACAATACCTAGCAACATGATTTAAGTAGAAATGAATTTTTGCTATTACATTGAATTCAATTAATTGTTTAATAAATAGGTAGGTATCTAATTTCAATTTGTTTGGACTTTTATTTAAAAAATAGGTAGTTTGGAATGTTTAGCTGTGTTTAACATTTAATTTCACTGAAAACTTAAAGCAAATTAAAACTTAAAGATAATTTAAATCGTAGAAAAAGAATCGTCCGTTTTCTTGGTTGCCTAACCTTACTTTTTGTTTTATTATTCATATTTAATTTTACAATAATTTAATGAAAAATAATTAACATTAACAGTAAAACAAACAAATTAGTGCTTATTATAAATAAATTAAATCCGTTTAGTACGTTAATTTCTTAGAAAAGGATTAATTTGTCAAAACAATACCCCTAGCGAGAAAAAATCGAACTAATTACTTGCCTTATAAAAATTTTTATCGGCCTAGGCCACAACAAGGTATTTCTTTATCGAATGTTGACAAAAATAAAGTTTAAATTATAGACCGCGTGGAGATAAAAGTATTTTAAATGCAGCGAAAGCCTAAAGAGAAGAGCAAAAAACAAACAGAAGAAAACTATAAAAGGAGGATTGTTGAATAATTGTAAATCACCATACAACTTTATAATTTTTTTAGTGTCTACCCAATATTTATAAACATATTATAAATCATGTTGCGAGAAGCCATTTTAAAATGTGACTATATCAGTGCAACAATGTAAACATGATATCCGTTTTATGTAAGCCTGAAAATAAATGATGCCACTTTAATATCTAATGGCAAACATTCATCATCAATGAAGGCAATAAGAAAAAATTGAAAGTTTAGAGTCTTCAACTTGTATAAAACTTCAGCGATTTATAACAGTAATATTAAAAGTTTCACAGACGTGCCATAACTTTTGAAAGTGTGTATTAAACTTTTAACCTGCCGAATTAATTGCTTAGGTAAGATGTATCAGCACTTACACATGTTGGAATTTAAAAAAAAAATAAAGAAAAGTTAAAATATTAAGACACATTTATATTTCTGGATAAATCATGTTGAATTAAGTCGCGTTTTTTAATTTAATCCTAAAATAATTTTTTTACTTAATTTTTGATTTAAAAAAAATTCTATGGAGTTGACTTTGTTTCACAGAACATAATAATTCGTTTTCACAACGCATTTTAGGATTTTAAATAACACTGCATAAAGAAATGTCGCTGTCATCATCAAAAGCGAAAAGCAAAATATTAAGAAAGGTGTTAGGTAATTTGCATAAAACATGATTAAATTAGCTTTAAACCGATTAATATAGAATGTTGATTGGGCTACTATGGCGTAACCACTCTTGTACTTAGTAGATATTATAGAAGCATGTAGTTCAAACTGCGACCTAAAATTGGAATATTAATGTGACATCTTCTAAATACATATTCAAATTCGGTCTAAAACACGGACTAGTTCTCTATAATCTCATACGGTTCGCTTTACCGAAATCCTACAAATTTAGGATTACGAAAATAAAATTTATTATGTTGGATTCAGGTTGGACAGAATTTATTTTATTAACTTTACGTAGTATAAAGTTAAGTGGAACGTCTCTATTTGTTGTTTATATGCTCCGTGCCCATATCCAATGAAACCTCAATTTTTCTCGTGGCTGCAAAGCTTCTTTAAGGTTTGCAAAATGCTGATTCTACCTTTGAATTGTCCATAATGTATCTTTATCATGACTGTTCTACCGGATTGTATTACGCTTTTTATATAGCCCCAAAATAAAATTATTGGCTTCAATAACTTTTTTTAACAGATCATTTAAATTATTACACTGTTATAAAAATCAGATTTGTCAACATGAGTTTGTAGTTTGTTAATTTTATTTGGTAAAATTTTAACATATTTTTTTCTAGAAAAACAGGGTTTACCTAAAGTTTTGTAAAGGTGATATGCAGTTTTGTAAGCATTTTGTTATAGTGGTAGTGATAATTATATTGTACCAAATTTTTTTATAATTTGATGATTTCAGAATGGTATGTTATTTAATTGTGTGGTTCCTATTTGACCGATGTCGAAATTTTAATCGTGCCACCCACTCATTTGTTTTTAAAAAATATAAAAAAAATTATGCCAAATTTGAATGTCCTAAATTATTTCCTTCTATTGCCTGTAACAACTAGAAGTTTTCCAGATAGAGAATTTTTGCCTTTAATGTATTAATTTTTTAAAATTACTATTAATTTATAAAAAAGTATAATTTTTTTAGAAAATAAAAATTGTTAGTGAGGATGTAATAAAATTACAAACATAAAACATATTTATTTGATAAATACTACTAATACTAATAATTAACTTATGTTTGTGCTGGAAATTGCATCAAGATTATAATTTAAAATTCCAGGCAGGCAAAAATACGAGGATTTGAGGGCTTTAAATTTGTAAATACACATCTCTTTTTCCTAAACATACCTTTTTAGTATCAGCAATTTCCACCTTCTATTGGCAAGCAGGGATTACAGGGAACGTTGATTTCTTTCATTTTTATTTATATGTTCGTTTACATTCGTATCTAACTGCTTACATAAATATTTATCGGATTATTTTCCCCCTTATCTTTATTACTTAAACATAATGGAAATTTTACAGTAGTCTATAAGGTTATTTAAAAAAAACAATAATATACAAAATATTGAATAATTTATTATCACAAATCATTTTTGTTAGCTGAACATGATGGCCGTACTTAATATTTGTAATGTAAGTAAAAAATCCAATACAGGCAAACAGACTCTTTTGTTATTCCACAGGTACATTTTTCATTCTTTTGAGTAAAACTTTCTTTCACTACCATTCTCATTACTTAAAAAGAAATGGGTTAAAGTTATACCCACGTTACGCGTAGCTACATATGCCTTTAATTTAACTTTTTTTTTTTATCAAGACGAAAAAACTTTAAGTGAATTCGGTCTGCAAAAATGTTAACTTGGTTTTGTAAATGAACCTTTATGTTTTCTTCATAAATATGTATGAAAATATTGTTCGGATGCTCAAAATGTATATCTTCTGTATCATTATGCAAATATGAATTTGGGATTTACATAGGCACACCTGAAATATATTGTATACAATATATGTATATTTTATAAAAAAAAATTATTTCTATGTTCCAGCGAACTAAATGGTTTAAAATATTTATATTAAACCACAAATGTTGCAAAACGAAAAAAAATCATTCTGATTTTTGTTTGTCGATTTTTATTGTATTGTAGTTAACCTTTTTATTTTTTATATTTATGTCATGGCATTACAAATGGAATAGAATACCGGTCTGTTTGCATTTTAGCTATGCACTCTATACAGTGTACAAAAATACTTAGTGTCAGTAGTTGGCAAAGTTGGTATTTCCCTGGTCGACCGGAATGGATTAATATTGAAAGGTAATACCCTAACTAGTGCGCTTGACATCCGAAAAGTTTTCTTTGTCTTTGGCTTAGACGACATGCCATCCCCAAAACGGAACTTCCAGGGATTGACAGATCAATCAGGATTTAAGTGATAAAGCTGTTGTGAAAGAGGTATCTATGAATATAATTTGCATCATAACCCAGAATTTTGATGATTTATAAGTTTTGCTTTGGTAATTAAATTATAAAAATATTGTTAAATGGGTAATATTGTTTTTTTAACAACAAGTAAAATATATTGCAAGAAATTTATGTTAGATATGCCGTGAAAACGTATAAACTATTTTAATTTATTTTATACTAAATTTTATTTTTAAATCGTCAAATTAATAAAAAATAATTTTTTTATACGATTTAAAGTTATTTAAAAAGATTATAACTGTCAAAGAATTCGGTTGTTGGTCACTTTCCTTTTAAATTTACTATACCGGGTGTATCTGAGAATAGGCGCACCCCTGTAACTTTTTTATTTATAAAGATGGACACATTAAATGTTGCATAGTTAATTAGGATATAAAATGCCACTTATAAGAGTTCAAAATGAATTTTTTGAACTTCAGGTTTCTCCGGAAATGATACCAACTTTCGATTTTTAAATGGAATTCCCTATATATTTTTACATATTTGGAATCCTGAGGAAATTCTGAGTCAGACACCATCCTTAAATGGACCTTTTGACATTTCGTCATCAGAAAATGTATCATCATAAAGATCAATCTAGAGTGCTTTGAACTATCTTATTTTCTTCTAATGGATCCACACAATGCATAAAAAATAGAACTTGCCTTAGAAAGTTGTTATTCAGCTATTCCCAGCAGTCTAAACTTGTCAAAATTCGTTTTTCTCAAATAGTTCAAAGCACTCTAGATTGATCTTTATTATGATGCATTTTCTGATGACGAAACGTCGAAAGGTCAATTTGAGGATGCTGTTAGACTCAGAATTTACTCAGGATTCTAAATAAGTAAAAATATATAGGGTTTTAACTTGAAACTTAAAATAAAAATTATTATAGGGAGGGCATGGGATAACCTTAAAATTTCCAAAGAAACAATTTGTATTGCAGATTCGGATCAATAGACTAAAAATAGGTAGATTTTGTCTAAAACATATTTTCATATTTATAATAAATGGTGCTCTAATAAAAAAATCAATTTTGTTCGATTCCTTTTCTGTAAACCATTCTGCAATAATTTTCTATAAAATACTTATTGATGGTTTTTAAAAATATCATATGAAAAGGATATTATTTTTATAAAAATAAAAACATCACTACGACACTAGAAATAAATCAAAAACACTTGTTAAACCAAAACGTGCTAAAACCATAGGCCAGGTTTTAAAATTTTATGAATTATAACCACCAAATATAAAAGAAATTAACGATTTTAAGTACAAAAATAAATAAATAAATAAATGGATTCAAACAGTACCAAATAATATAATAAAAAAAATAATTAACTTAACCTAAAAAATTTAATAAAAAAATAACATTGTAACCAACAAAAATTTAATATACTTAAATAGCATGGATAAAATTGTTTTTTTTTTCTAAATTAAATTATGAGTAATAAAATTTACTTTAAGCGACGCACAGGTACCTAAGTGGATTAAGCACTTTATTAACTTAGCAAATTAAATAAAAAAGGGAAGAAATTACTCCCTAAAAATGTAAAAGATGACTAACTTAATAGTTATTATTGGCTGCTTTTTCACTTATACCATGGTTAACCATGGAATACCATGGTATCCCAAAATTTAACATCCATTTCTTATGTAAAATTGTCCCCTAAATCCGAAAATGTCGTAACAGTTTTTGAAATATAGTCAATTTTCCATTTAATACGGAATTGACTACATCTCCAAAACTGCTCCACTTTCATAATTTTTGACAGTATTTACGGATTCAGGGTACAATTTTACATAAGAATTGGCTGTTAAATTTTGGGATTCCATGGTATTCCATGGTAAACCATGGAATTTTGACTAATTCATTTTTTAGAGACTAGGGATATTTATTAATTTTATTTTATTATTATTATGTTTTTTCTTCATTAAATTTGTATTATGATTCTTTTTCTATTATCAAATTAAAATTATATTGGGCATTGTTAAAGATTATTTGTAAATGCATACACTGAAAAAAATAAGCTGTTGAAACAACAAAAAAAATATTAATTCAACTCTTTATGCACTTTAAATACAAGCAATGGTTTTCGCACGTTTACTTAACCATCTGGAAATGTCAAATTGAATTGTTTAATTAAACAACAAATATTAGTCAAATGAACAAAATGAGAATATTTGTTCTAATCTGCTAATCGGGTTAATTAAACATTCTTGATATGTCGGAGTAATATTTCGAAAATGGTTGTGCTAACATTTTTAAGATGTTAAGGTAAATTTCTTGAAATGTCCAGGTAACCTTTTTAGCATATTAACACCAATAAAATGTTAAATTAAAATAATTTGCGCTAATGTTGGGTTAATTAAATTATGGAATTAATATAAAGAGAAAAAATTGAACCTTCCCTCGCCGTATAGAGTTTTTGTTTTGAGTGCGTTCCACCTACTTCAAATACCTAACGACAGACAGCTGATTCGACCTATATTGGGGGTCTTATCAGACTGATAATTAGTGTCGGGCAATTTGGTGTGGTGGAAGTTCCACTGTGGAACACACCGAAAACAAAGGGCTACCTGAGCTTATATACTCCTATCGTAAGCCAACTGAGGCGAGATGTAAGAACATCACGTGATCAACACCGTCTAATGACGTGGCGTGGGTGTTCGAAGCGCCCTTCACGGCAATTTTATGAATGCAAAATTAAAAAAATTTAAAGCAACATTTACAATTTGCTAAATGAACAAATTTAATGTTTTGGATTTAAAGTGCAACTAAACGTTAATTTAATAGTTTTTTTAGGTAATCCTAAAAATTTCAGTATTTGATTCAACCAATTCCAGCTATTAAATCAAAATAGGATAAACATTTTAATTCAAAAAATTAGTTTATGTTAAATCAATATTTTAACTGTCAAATGAACAAATAAACTTTGACAAACTCTGACTATTGCTTTGACACCAAAATATAGATTAATCCAATAGGTTTTTTGATGACACAACATTTTCAAAAATGATATTTAGGCAAACCTTAACTCAACTACATTATTTTTTTCGGTGTAGTAAAAGAATCAACTTAACTTCTTTACATTCCATGTATTGGTTTGAATAAACCATGGATAATGCATAACGGTTTGTATAGTTTTTATCATACCGCCCCTTGTGTCACGAATTTGATTTGTGCGTATAGAATGTTATTGAATTAATGAGGCAAACTTTAGCATACCGAGTATAAAAAAGTTTTCAAGCCTCTACACACTAAACATCTTCAAGTTTTGTAAATACAGTGGAAATCGTTGCATTGCTTTTATTTTATTTCACAACCCATATAAATTGAATAAATAGTGTCAGTTTGTGCAACTTTCGGAAAAATAAAATCATTTGTTGGCGCAGCAAAAGTTTAAAAAGGTGTGAATTTCTCGATGGGTTTTCGACAATTTTACTTCACTTACTGCCACATGAAAAAGATTCAATTTGCGGGGGAATTATTAACTCGCTCGGAAATTGTCACGTTGTAACGTTTCAATAAATGACCAATGGGAATGTTCGCAGGAAATCTATTTACACAGCCTGAATAAAGGGTAGTTAGCTGTATACGTACAAATGTAATACATTATATATTGCTATTTGCACTAAAAATAAAAAGGAAACAAAAATAACCCCCCCAAAAAATCTGCTAAAATTTAATGAACTGAGCCCTTGAGCATTGTAAACTTTGTTTTGCAAAAGTTAAATTGATACTGTCAGTTTTAAACTGGTTGGAATATTTTTGAATGTCGATTTTATATTACCCAGTGAAATTAATGGAAAATGTAAATTAAAACAATTCATTTTATATTATAATGGAAAACTAACTTTTCTGTTTCTAGTGATAGGGATTATGGTAATTTGTTTCAAATATGAAACTTCAATTAGAAATAAAATTAATTGAATTTTAGAGACACATGTTAAGCTTGTTTTGAACATTTCAATGTTTTTTTGATTAAAACAAATTTAAATAAAATTGTTTAAATTGCCTTTTCAGGCTTGTCATACGAACTTATTATATGAAGGGCTAAGAAACAAAATGGTGCAAGTGCATTTTAGCATCAAAATAAGTTAAGTGCAGAATTGGGTTGTTTTGTCCAATTTTTGATATTCTTTTAAAGTTAAGGTTTTATTAAGTACATTAGATGCAAAACTCTGTTTTTCAAATTTTTAAAAAATATATATTTTATCCTATGCCTACAGCATGACTAAGTAAACCAGATGCATAAGTTAATATTTGTAGTAATTGTATAGTATAAGACGTCATTTTGTCGCACGCGAACAATTTGTAAAACAAATTTTACTTTAGATAGTTGGTATTACAGTCGTTGGTTTGACAGTTAATGTAAAAATTGATTTGCCATGCCGTCCTTTATTTACTTATTTACAAGAAGCGGTTGTTAATGTTAAAGAAGAAAAAAGGATTTTCTTTTATTGCCAGAAAAGTCTCGTAAGTACTAGAAAAGTCATGAAAATATTATAACCAATATGCAAAATATGCTGTTTAAAGTATAGCCAACCTATAAAATCAAAATTTTGGGTGGGATAAAGTATCTCATTACAGCACCGAAAGCTGTGTTATAATGAACGCAAAATAGATAAAATACATTTTTCTACTCCCACCTTTAAAACGCCCTTTATCGTACATGTTTCCATGACGCTAAGTGACCTTTTAAATACACATTGACAAGCGCTTTAGTCACGGGTTGAAGTTAGCAGCAGGTTTTTAGACACGGGCTGAAGTTAGTTTTAAGTTAGTTGACAGTTGTCAAATGTCATACAATCGTTAAAATAAAGTGCCTTTCTTGTAAAATAATACTAAATGTGAAAATTATTTTATTATCTCAATACAAAAATACAAAAGTGTTAAATAGTTTCTCAACGCCAATATTTGAAAAGTTTATATGAACATTGTACTGACCTTTTAATTTCGCCGGCAGTAAACTATAACTTAAATTCGGGCACGGACTCCACTGTAAAGTGTTCATAAAGCATTTTCTTAACTTTCACTGTGGAAAACTGTCAATTTTTAAGAAATACACTTCAATTTATAACCCTTATAATCTGTGATTATTAAATATAAAAATTTGACATTTGGCGGTGACACACAGATTCCCCTATTGTTTCATAGATGGCGCTCTATACAAATTTTTGATTTAAATCATTTTAAGACAATAATAAGTATTTGTCGAAGAAAAAGTATAGTATGCACCTCGTTTATAAACTTTTCTATTCACTCATTAATTAAAATTCGTGAATAAAATGGCGTTTATCAAACTTGATATATAATATACTATTAAAAACTTAACGCAGACGCAAAACAATGTTTTTAAATTATTTGATTTCAATTATTTACTAAACTATGAATAAAAATGATGCAAAAGCACTATTTAATTTTTGCATTTTTTTAAAAATGATCTTATAAGCAGTTTTTCATGTTTTTCTTAAAATCACTTTTCCTGCAAATACAGATTTGGGCATCTAATGTACTCATATTATAGGTATAAGTCATCTTTGCCTTTTGAAAATAAAAATATAAATAATAAATAATTTAAAACTATCTTTATAGTCCCGTTATATAAAATGTAGCCACAAGTACTTGCAAACTTTTAACAAGGACTCCAGATACATTAAAATTGTCCCCAAGCAAGTAACTAGTAATCTTAGATAGATTAATTATTTCCGAATATTGTAGGTTGTGCAGGTACGCTCAGAGCCACTTAATTGTACCTCAAAGTGGCGTCACTTCGCAAGAAAGGCTTTAGCGAGCCAAAGATTTATAACGCAACACGAGCTTAATTGTCAAGTTCACATTAATCAGGTATGCTAGACGACACAATTTGTGTGTAACGTCGTTACGTAACATCCGCTTCATGTTTGGCAAAATGAAATTAAGAGCGTAAACAGATTAGGTCGCCGAAAACATTTTCCAGCTAAGTGGGGTAGATAAGCCAACTTCGCTAGGTCCTGTTTATTACGATCGGGATGAAGCCAAAAAATAATTAATTATGTAGGCAGTTGTGATATTAGACAAAAAATTTGAGGAAAAGGTCGTTTTAAAAAAAGTATTTGAGATTTATTTTTTATACAGGGTGTTATTAAAAAATTCAATTTTAAATTTCACCTTTCACTTCTTACGTCGATTAATGATCATGTAGCTATTTTCTTAAATAATTGTTCATTGTAGAAAATTATGATGTGTCGCTCTTGCTATCATATCCGGATGATTTTGGATATCATCTGCCGCTACAGTGAAAAGTCCGTGGAGTTGTTTTAATGTGTCTTCGCTCTGGTACATTAAACTGTTTATGTAACTCCAGAGAAACCACAATATCAACCGAACTGTCAGTAATCAATGATAACAAAGTACCTACTAACCGATTAAAAAAATAATTAAATTTCCAAATAAGAAAATATCTTAATCAAAATAAAGTGCTGCCCAAATCTGAAATCATTCCGCATCACAGTTGCACTTCGGCATTATTAAAATTAAGTGACGATATTTTTAAAGCTTCAGATATAAATCAACTTACAGTACTAGTCCTTTTAGACTATTTCAAAGCATTTTATAAAATAAATCATGAATTATTTTTTAACATCATTTATTACTTTGGTTTTAGTAGAGAAGCTATTCAAAGGGTAAAAATTGGAACAACTATATCTAAACCTACCATGTTAAGAGTGGAGTACCACAAGGTTCAATTTTAGGTCCTCTGTTTTAAACAATAAATACTTCAGAACTTGATAATTGTATTAAAAATTGTAAACTACATCTCTACGCGGACGATACACATTTTTATGCTATACGAGGTGTGTTCAGAAAATAACGGGAATTGTTAAATTACGCGGGTTTGGAGGGTCCGGTTGTCATAAAATTTTCTTTATTATGTTGGTATACATGCCCATGAAGTATGATAAAAACTCTAGCTGTTTTCATTGTTTACTTTGTCTGTGGCAGCCGCTAAGGTTAGACGTATTTTTATGAGCTCAGCGATTTTCGTTTCTTAAAGAAATGGATCAAAGAATTTGTATCCAATTTTGCTTAAAAAATGAAATAAATTCTGTGGTATAAGAGTTTTCAAGATGGCCGTGAAGACGTTGAAGATGACGAACGCCCCGAACGCCCAAGCACATTAACAACCGATAAAAACATGGAAAAAGTGGAAGAAATGGTTATAAACCATCAGAGAAGTCGCTGATGATGTTGGTAGGTATATCGATTGGCTCATCCCATGAAATTTTTTCGAATGTTTTGGGTATGAAACGCGTGGCAGCAAATTTTTTTCCAAAATTGTTACTGTAATGATGCCCCAGCCTCCATATCGCCAGACATGCCTCTGTCTGACTTTTTCCTATTTCCAAAAATAAATAAAACCTTAAAGGGCCGTCGTTTTGCAAGCATAGATGAAATTAAAAGCGCATCGCTGAAAGAACTAAAGGCTATCCCAAAGATCGAGTTTTAGAAGTGTTTCGAGTATTGGAAGAAGAGCTGGCACATGTGCATAATATCCAATGGGGACTATTTTGAAGGCTTGTAGACCAATAAATAAATATTTTTTTCAAAAAACGAAAATTCCCGATATTTTCTGAACACACCTAGTATATATTTTTCATATAAGGAATAAGAAATTTAAGATGCTAATGGGCTGGTTAATTCTGATTTTCACAAGCTTTATAAAGCATCGGTTGCACATTGTTTGCCAATAAATTCAGACAAATCTAAATTTTTGTTATTTGGCTGTAATAAAATATTCTTTCAAATAAACAATTTCTTAACATTGAACTTAATAACTAACCAATTCATGTTACAGAAGTAGCAGTAGCAGTATTATTATTAAGTTTAAAAGTTTGCTTGATATTATATAATACACTGTGCTTGGATGAATATTATTGTTTTTAGAAGTAAAAACTTTGATGATATATATGATAGATGCAGTGGCTTCCTGGTTTTGTCTAAAAAATTTCATATATTTTTTTAGCTCTAAGGCCAAAGTAATAAAGGAAAAACTTTCTTGTTTTGGCGTGTACCATAATCCCATCAAAGGATGAAAATTTTTTAGGTGACTATAACTTTTTTTTAATATTATATTATTAAATAAAATTCTAAAACTTGTTTTACTACAATACTTTAATATTTAATATATGACATTTTTTTATTATTTAAGCTTTCAAAGCTGGGGAGTCGAGATAGAAAGAAGTCAAGAAAATTATTAGAAAATTCTTTTCCAGAATGTTTGACCAAAGGCATCAAAAGGTAGAACCACTTTATTTCTACCTCACGGTAGCGGAAGTAACTCCAGCCACTTTCTGTTGAATCCTGAAATACATGCTTAAATATAAATGAAATAGATTTCATTAAAATTTAGAACGTTTCAGAATATTGCTTTTAAAGTTACGTACTCAAACTGTATTAAATACAATCTTGAATTTTTGAACATATCTAATAAAAAAAGCTTTTTATTTTATAAATTAAAACTTTAGTTAATCCACTTTTAAAATGTTCTTTTAAACTGCCGAGGGCAGATGCAAAAAAAAAAGTTTTGTTACATTAAATTTTTGCTACAATGTTATCAATTTTTCTTTGTCCCTGCGACTTTATTTATTGTTGTACGAAATTAAAAAAGCAGACTCAAAATCCAATTTATATAAAACATGGACTTATCAGAGCACAAATAAATTCTATGTTTTGATTAAACGTGGCCATTCTCAATTTCCTTTGCAGGCAGCTAAAAAATCCGTTGAAAACCCGCGAAAGAGCGCAAAAACAGCTTAACGGGATCGGAATTAATCTGAATAGTCATTTGCATTTGGAATAAAAACTCACTGGCTCACTTAGTGAATTTTCTTTTGTTGTTTTGTTATCTGTCAGGAAAAGTTGTTTAACAATTTATTGCTGGAATTTCTAAAAACAATGGGCTTTTTACCTTCTGCTGTTTGATAAAAACAGCTTTTTTGAGCTTCAAGTAACGGAGAAATGTTGAAAGTCAGCAGATAAATAAATTACACTGGACAGGCATACATATAATCCTAAAAAATTAATTTATGTACCCAGTGTAATTTTAGTTTTCTACTGATTTGTATTTTTTACATGCTTAGAAATTACTTTCAAAAATGGTTAAATTTTAAAACTGTCTAAACAAATTATTGTGATATTTGGTGTTTCTTAATCAAATATCTAAATAGATTTTTTTAATATTAATCGTTTCCGAAGGTTCAATTATATGCAGATAGGTAAGATAAGTGATTTTAAAATACCGTACGAACGAGTCAAATACATCTAAATTGAATTTTCAAATTGCTTTTGCACACCAAACTTAATTTAAAGATAAAAATGCAATGGCAGATTAAACGTTTTTCTCAGAGCTTGGCAATGCATCAAGAAAAATCCTTCGTGTAGATGTGAAGTACCGTCTATCACCGAAATTAGAAGTTTAAGTTAAGCTTGTCTGGAAAATTGGTCTACAGCGAAATGTAACTCCAATTTATTGTGCCTAAATCACTGCAAAAAATAATGATTTATTTAAATTTTTCGTTATCAATATCAAATTTTCAAATTAAACCATTAAATATCAAACTAAATCATGTTGTTATTATCATCATTATTTTTTAAGCAATAGTCTATTTTTAAGTTCCCCCAGAACATTTTAAGAATATAGAATGAGGCTGAGTTTGAGAACCACAGGTTTTAAGTGGTTTTGTTTATATATTCAGTTTTAGTTTACAATACTTTTGTTTGTAGTTTAACACCCTGTATATGGGTGATTCTACAAAAGTTGGGCAACTTTTGACCTTATTTTGTTTATATACTTTTCGGAGAAAATTAAACAGTATTTTGTTATGAGAACATAGATAATATAATAAATATACTGTTCCAGACCGGGCCAGTCACTTTTTCAAACAGTTTCTGAAATATCTGTGATTTCTAAATTTGAATGTAAGGGAAGTGGATACATAATTTATTGGAAAATATAAGATTTATTGCAACTTTAAGCATATTATACATTAAATATCTTCAAATCAAATAATACCACACATCAGTGGCGGCTGGTGGATTTTTGGTATACCGATATCTCAATTATTAGATATGGGACCCACTCCAAATTTATATGAGTTTATAATGACATTAGTTTGCGAAAAAAAAATAACCGAAAAATCGAACATGGAACTGACGACACGGTACTGATGAATGGGATACAAATTTGAGATTATAGTTCGGAATGAAGTATTTTACTGATATTTTTTATTAGTGGATGCTACTTATCAACAAATCACATATGGCCTTATATAAATTACAATGAAATATATATACGTAAGAAAATAACTACTCGCCACAGTACTGAAATTTTGACTGGAACTATACGTGCATTCACCACAACTTCGCCGCTTGCATTGTTTTCAAGATGACTGTCGTGCAAAGGGCGGGCTCTGTAGGTAATTTTTTACCAAGACTTGAGTTAAAAGGAGGATTTAACGTGTAAACTTCAATATTTCGCAGGAATTTTGAATTTTAACATTTAACACAGAACTGACGGGTAAAAGTGATTATCATATTTAGAAATTGCTATTATTCGAATCTATGATAAAATATGAAAAATACATTATTTAATGTTTTATAGTTTGTAGTGATATTTTAAAATATAATCACTCAAATATTTGATTCAGGAGTTGTGACATGCCAAGGTACTGATGTTTTAAATATTTATTATGTTTTTCTACAAACGTACTTTTGAAAAAATACATTTAAATTGGGTGGACGAGTTAAAAAAACCTGGATCTTTTGTAATACTCTAAAATATTTACAAAAAATAATAAAATACCTACTGACATCAAGTTGTCCAACTTTTGTAGAATCACCCATATATATTATAGACAGGCAGTTTGTCTGATTAAATGATTTAGAATAGAATAAAATTATTTATGATAAAACACAAAAAAGTTTGGACATTTTTATTGGTCTTTAGAATTGCGTTTAAAAACTAAAAATAAATAAAAAAAAATGTATACTATAATTTCAGATGAAAATGTATACAATATAATATTATGTTTTAATCTTTAGTCGAGAGCTGTTCGAGCCAAGTGATCTTGATTAAGAGCCCCTTATAATTCCACTGGAAAACGGTCCTTGATTTAAGAGTAATCGCGTACAATGCGAATTTCAAATGTCGTTTTAAGAAAATTTACAAAAATATTTAAGCTCTGCTTAGAATGTAAAATCCCCCTCTACAGCGAAGGTGCTTATTGTATACAGGGTGTCACCCAATAAATTTTCATCCATTGGGGGGAAAATAGTACACGCCAAAACAAGACAATTTTTCCTTTATTAAAATATTTAAAATATTTTTTTGACAAAACCAGGAAGCCACTAGATGTCACTATGACCTATCCTATATATTATCATTGTTTTTACCTCTAAAAACAATGATTTTATTCATGAAAATAAGTTGAACATAATTATTTAACATTCTTTAAAAGTATTTAAAAAATAAGACAAATATTTTTTAAATACAATTTTGGTTTTATTTTATAATCTTTATTATATATTAAATAGCATTTTTTAATAGCATTTTATTATTATATATAATACCTATAATTATATTAAAAAGTAAACATTTATGTTTTTTAATTGAAAAAAAATAAACCAATAAATATTTTCACTCAAGTTAAATGATAGGGTTAATAATTTTACAATGAAACTAAAGAAATTTATAAATTAAATGATTTCAAGCATTCAGCTTTTCAATCAGACAAAAAACAACAAAGATATTTGATATAATTAACATGGGAGTAATTTTATCTTTAAAAAAATGTTATTTTTTAATTATATCTTTGTCATAGGTATGTATTGTACAAACAAAAATACTGTCTATTTTTATTCATATTTTAAATCAGAGACGTTTCACATGCGACTGATAAAGTCCTGACGATCAGTCCTGATGGTCAGTCCTGATGACTAGGGGCCATTGTTTAAATGAACTATTTCACATGCACTGCGTATCATCGGTTGACTGATTCGTCGGCACGGGCATCGGGACAGCCCGTGCGCACAGCGTACCGTCAGGACTATTAAGGGCTGTTAGTTAGAGCCGTTTCACATGCGACTGATAAAGTCCTGACGATCAGTCCTGATGATACGGACTGACGGTCATGACCATTGTTTCACAAGCAAAGTATAGTACGGAAATGTCTACTACGAGACGGTTCTCAGCGCCTCCGGAACTGCGCTGTTGCCGCTTTTTGTATAAAGAGAATAATACAACGCAAAAAAGTTCTTCTTTGCTTTCGCAAAATTTTCAAAATCCGGAACTACTATTTACGCTACTTCTTCAAATGCTTTGTTCTTTGCATCCCTATTTTTGTAGTTCTCATCATCTGCATACCAGATGCATCTTCGCTGTTCGATGCTATTTATTACAATTTCAGTATCAATGCGTAAACTACTCATTGTGCAACACTGTTTCTGCTGACCGTACGTACCATATGAAATACTCCATATAATTAACAGCCCTTAATAGTCCTGACGGTACGCAGTGCGCACGGGCTGTCCCGATGCCCGTGCCGACGAATCAGTCAACCGATGATACGCAGTGCATGTGAAAAAGTTCATTTAAACAATGGCCCCTAGTCATCAGGACTGACCATCAGGACTGATCGTCAGGACTTTATCAGTCGCATGTGAAACGGCTCTTATATGGAGTATTTCATATGGTACGTAAGGTCAGCAGAAACAGTGTTGCACAATGAGTAGTTTACGCATTGATACTGAAATTGTAATAAGTAGCATAGAACAGCGAAGATGCATCTGGTATGCAGATGATGAGAACTACAAAAATAGGGATGCAAAGAATAAAGCATTTGAAGAAGTAGCGGAAATAGTAGTTCCGGATTTTGAAAATTTTGCGGATGCAAAAAAGAACTTTTTTGCGTTGTATTATTCTCTTTATACAAAAAGCGGCAACAGCGCAGTTCCGGAGGGGCTGAGAACCGTCTCGAGACGTAGACATTTCCGTACTATACGTTGCTTGTGAAACAATGGCCATGACCGTCAGTCCGTATCATCAGGACTGATCGTCAGGACTTTATCAGTCGCATGTGAAACGGCTCTCAGTCGTTAATGACTGATATAAATTATATCAACCGATTTACATTTTAGATGATTGTTTGGCCATAAAACAAATCTAGTAAACCATGACTTATATTAGCGAAATTATTTTCTATGGTTAAAAGCAAATGTCACAAATGTCAAATAAATTTTGATGAAATTTTAATTGTTTTATGTCTAATTTAAAATGTCAATGTATAGAAATCGATTTTTTATGGAAAATATAAACGTTGAAATTTATTAATTTATTTTATAAAAGAACAGTTTTTAAAGGAAAATACTACCTATATTGTCTGATATGCTAAATCAGTTAATATAAATAAATCAACTTTTCTGCATGCGGCCCTTAATTTATAAAGTTAAATATTAGAAGGTATCAGTGGCGGCTGGTGGATTTTACCATATTTTATTAACAAATTTCAAAATTTATTTAATATACTTTTCTTAAAATAATAAAAAATGAAATAAAATTTGTAATACTTGGATTTTTTAAATAAATTTTGATATTTGTTAATGAACTATGGAAAATTATAAATTGCACTTATAAAATTTGTATTATCTTTTTTAGGGGGGCCAGGCAGCAAAAACTATATATTTTTTGCAAACTTCTATTTAAATTCTGCTTGCGCAGAATTTATTAATTTAGTGTCATTGTAAACTCATATAAATTCGGTGTGGGTCTCACGTCTAATAACTTAGATATGGCATATGCAAAGTCCACCAGCCGCCACTGGAAGGTATGCCAAAAGTATATATGCTTTACCATCGGTATTTAACTTTTCTGTATAGTTTAACGTCGATTGAAAGTTTGCCAAGTTTCTGCCGTTTTCCACTTCAATTCTCCGGTAATGTTTTTGATCTATTAATTTGGCATGGTGAATTTTAAGTCCAAGCTAAGCCATCAAATCAATATTTAGGGTTCGTCATTTAATGAAACTCCAATAGTGGGTATTAAAATTCTTCCGATATTTATTGGAAATCCTTTCCACTTTTAAATTCCGTTTATTCATTAAACGTTAAGTTATAAAATATCGATTTACTTAAAATGGGAACCACTTTTTACCACCTTGAAGGAACATAGAGGTTACTAAAATAAGTCCAGTTGCTATTAATATTATATTTGTCACAACATTTTTATAAATTATATAAATATAATTCATAATCCATTCCATGTATTACCACTTTTATTTTCCTAACTTTGACTTTTATTATACAAAGTGTCCCTGAAATTGCCTGTACAAAATAACCACATAGACCTAAATAATTCGATATAAATATACTTTCATGCAAAAGTTGATTTTTACACCCAAAATTTAGTTATATCGCATTATTATTTTAGGAATACCTTGTATAATTATTAAAGATGGGATATTTAGGTACTAAAAACTGAAAAATAGGTAACTAAAAAGGTACTAAAAAAAGCATTTTAGGTTAAAAAAACAGTATTTTAGGTAAAAAAAAACATTAAAAGTTCAAGTTTTGTTTATTTTCATAAAATAAGTAACATAAAATATTTTTTTATGAACTGATCAATGGTTAATTAAAGCTATAAAGAACTGAAAATATAACAGGAAATACCTGATATTTACCAAATTTACTACTATAGTAGTAAATTCTATAGAGTAACAAACAGATAGCTAAAATGTATATAAATTAAAGAAAGATGTTTTAACATAACCTCAAAGTCCTTACAATTTTACAGCAAACTCTACAAAATAAGTCTTTTTCGTCAATAGAAAATATCTTATTCTTCCCCTCTATCCAACTGCTGAGCTAATTTAGAGGATTTTTTTTGGTTTTGGGCATTTTTTATAATTTTGTTTAGCCGCATACACAAATACAGAACATACCCACAATAAACTATTTCTATGCAATAAACTGTGTTTCACTGAGTGACACTCACTACACAGAAGTTCTATGACAGAACATAAGCTCACTACAAAGAAGGTAACTTCAAAGAAAGTTACTGCTACAGCCTGACCATAGGAAAAAATTCTATACCGTTGAGTTGCACGCCCTGGATCAAATATTGGCGCAAAATTTAAAAAGAACACAAAAAATACAAGTAAAAATAGGTAACAAAAACCTCCAAAAAAGGTAAAAAAGTTGAAAGCAAGTTAAAAAAATAGGTAACAAAAGTATAAAAAAGGTAGTTTAAAGCAAAAACCTCCAAAAAAGGTAAAAAAGGTGGAAACAAGTTAGGTTCATATAAAATAAAATCTTTTAAAACACATTTTGGAATTATTGGTTTTCAAATAGTTACATCGGTTGAAAAAAGGTAAAATAACTAAAATCCCATCCCTAATAATTATGCAGTGAAAATAAAAGTATTTTTTTAAATTTATTTGAAATAATAAAAATTCAATGAAGTTGATTACGTCAAAAATCCTTTTTACCTAGATTAAGTCCAACCTTAATTTTCAATTCAAAATCGCGTTTTTCTTTGATTTTAAACATTTTAAAATTCAGTCATCCGCTCTTATTTATCTGGAATTTAATTACGATCAAGATTAAGAAACTGGAAATCAAAGGTTAATTTTAGATGTGAAATGAGAAAATTAATTCTATATTCATTGACAATCAGCGGATTGCTTGACTGGCTTTCGTCATCTTGTTGGATTTATTTTTATCATTAAAAGCTTTGATTAATGTAACAAGAATAAGCCAATTAGGGGAGTAGAATTCACAGAAAAGCTTCCGCATGAAAGGCCATGCAATAGAGCTCATTTTTGAAAACCCATCAATTTTTTTACATGTGCGGTTTTTGAGAAAATTAATAAAAACTAATTAAACCCAATAAACAGTCGATAAAAGTGCTATAAAGGCTTCGTTATTAACTCGGTGAATAGCGGCATAACATATATGTAAGGCTTGTTCGTATAAGTATAATTAAAGATAAAATTCGTTGTTTTACGATAGTCCACCTACTTTCTGAAGTTCACGACAAAGGGCTTTTAGAGCAAAATAACTTGGGTTCATTTTTATTTCTTTTTAGAAGAACATTAAACGCCTTTACAGCGATCTTAAATTCCATTTCCCTTTTTTGCTAAAAGTGCATTAGATTACAGAATTAGTAAAATGTGAAATTTACAGTTTAAAGTACAAGCATACAATTTAATGGTTTTCTTACATGCCTTGAATTTATCCAATCAATATTAACAGTACCGTAGTGACGGTTACGGTAAAAAATCAAATTTAAAAATTATGAAACAGAAGTACGAAAATTGTACATCAAAATGTAATTGAAAAATAAAAAAGTTGCCGAAACCTCATGTTATATAACAGATATTTAAATGGAAAATGTATCGTCTTTGTTTAATATGAAAATTTTTTTAAATAATTTTTTTAATAATATTTTTTAGGTCATAAACTAAAAAAATTAAGTTGGTAAATAACGGACACCCTACTGTATTTACATAGGTCCCAAACTACTAATTATAGAAAAATATATTTCTACCCAGCAAATTTTATCAAACGAGTTTAAGTTTCGGGCCTTATCACAAGATTAAGATGTAAGGAAATTAAATATTTCCGATTTTAAAGTCCTCACATCAATTTTGCTAAGGACTAACTTAAAGCAAAGAAATGAGAAGGTCTGATGTTCACTACTTAATTGTATTTTTTGAACATTGAAATTAAAAGTTTAAGATTTTTGCAAAAAAATCCTGCCTAATCTAAGGAATTTTTGGTAACAATTTTGGTTATAATTTGTTAGATTTTGTCAAAAAATTAAAATTTTGTTATTGCTTCCAAATTTTAAATCATTTAAATGTATTTTTTATTTTTAGGATACTTATTACTTATTAAAAATAAAAACATTAAAATAATACAATAAATCAAATCATCTTGTGCATAATTCTTACATTAGGGAAGCTTTTTAATTAAAAAGTAGGATGAAAATAAAAGCGTAGGTAAGCATTTTAATTAGATTTTAAAGTTAACTAAAAAAATTATTTCTGGTTTTGTTCGTAATGACTATTAAAGAATAAAGTTTTACCTTAATGTTGGTGTTGTAATGAACTCGTTTTTATTTAATTAAAAATGCTGGGACGTTTTTGCAAATTATAATTATCTCGGATTATGAATAAAATTATAAAATATTTTTAGTTAAAATAAATGTTTAAATTGGTTATGAATAGATATAAATTCAATGGAAATATATTTTAAAATGTATACAATGTATTTTATTACAAGCAAGTGTTGCTGTTCTCGGTAATTTCAGGATAATTGCGATGAAAACTGCAAATAAGAAATAACCCGGTTTTGTTGACAGGTGTAATTAAAACAGTACAGCAAATACTTTAATAAATAATTCAGACGAAGTTGAGCGTTGACGATCCAGCTATCCAAAATAAATATTTGTTAACAAACTGAATCTCCATAGGGACCTATAAAGTGCCGACATTAAATCTTTCCACCCTGCTCATATCGATCTCCCGCCTTGCTTTTGCACTTCTACCCCCTCCCTCCTCTTTCTCCCCCTTTCCTTCTATCTGCTTATTTTTCGGCCCCGAAAATAAGTTTTCGACCCGATAAATTAACATGCATAGTTAAAAGCCTGTAAAGCCCCCAGTATACGGTTTGCCTTTGATAAACCGTTTCGAAAACGGTTATTCATTTTTAACGGAAACAGGGTGCTAAGGTTTAAGAGTGCGCAATTTTGTAAATGCTGTTCAACCAAAGTCTAAATTTTTATGTATTTTGAAATAACATTTTAGCAATTAAAGTGCCTTATTCTCTACGTTTTCAGTTGTTTTATCTAAATTGTAAAATTAGTACAGTTTAGCATATAGTATAACGATTTTATAGGTCAAAAAGTGTGCGTTTCGGGTGTTTCACGATTCTGCCTCTATGTCCTGACCATTGTTACATTTATTTGAAATTCAGCGAATTTTCTTAGGGAAACATACCTAAAAATTACAGGCCACCAAAAGTATAATATTTACTAACCATCTACCACATAATCACTGTCACTAAAACGTTTTGCTATTTTTTTATAAAAATTGTCTTTGTTTCGGGTATTACCATGGTTCTGTTTCGGGTGTTAAAAGTACAAAAATTAAACACTTTATATGGACAAAATCGGTGTTTTATTAGTATGTAAAAAATAAGTTAGTAACAAATAAACATAAATAGAATGAATTCTTCTTAAACATAACTTAACTGCTTAAGTGGGTGCGATTGATAAATCGGCAAAAAGGGTAAAATCGGTATTATTGCCAAAAATCGGTAGAAACATAATTATTGATGAAAATCTAAGTATTCGGTATTTTGGTAGGTCCGTTGCCATTTAGGTAGAAATTCCGAAATTTCGGTAGGTTCGACAACACCATCGGAAAAGCAGTCACACCTATTTATAGAGGTGTGACTGCTTTTCCGATAGCGGCGCTAGTGGGCCGTCGAAAGAGCCTTAAAAATAATACCTATTGCATTCTTCAAGCACAAATCAAATTAGTCTCAGCTCAGATATTAGTTAGTATTTTAATATTATTACACTAATCAATCTGTAAGGTAAAACATAGTAAAATTTACTTTAACAAATTTTTAGGGTAACAATATTATATATTCGTCAATACAATATTAAGATTGTAATACAAAATACTATTTTTTATTATACAATTTTATTAATATATATTTTAATTTTTAATATGTTCGTATAGAACATTTAATTTTCTTAGTTTCTTCAATAAACTTTCTTGACCCATTACTGGTAATACTTATAAGAAAGAATTGAACCAACTTGGTTGCATTGTATGTACCGATTGCGGCAAAGGCCACGTCGCGACGTCGTTAGACGGTTTGGATCACGTGATGTTCTTACATCTCGCCTCTGTTGGCTTACCAACCATTTTATATAAGCTCAGGTATTTCTTTGTTTTGGGTGTGTTCCACTACTACAAGTTGCTCGACAGTGTCGTGTCGACACTGATGATACCCAATATAGGTCAAAACACCTGTCTGTCGGTATTTGAAGTTGATGGAACGCACTCAAATCAAAAAACTTTGGCGAGGTGTAGGTTCAATTCTTTCTCATAATATTTTTGTATATTAAAAAGTACAATAAATATGTTACAATTTTAATTGTTAACATATAAAAATATTTGATTTTAAAATATTTTATATTTAAAATGGCAACATAATATTTTAAAATTTACTATACTTATTAGTAATGGAAAAAATCTAATTATAATAAGAATTAAAAACAAAATTGGTTGAGAATAATAATATTTTACCTTAAGGTTTAACATATATGCATATTTAAAAATTACTAAATATGCATAGTATCTGGCAATATACAAGATAGTTGTCCCAAATAGTAATATAAATTATAGTAAAGGGTATTATAATTAGGGTAATCAGCATTATACTTTTCTCTCCGTGCAGATTTTAAAGACTTAAAAATTACGCGTTTCTTCTGGTTTTTTTTTGTCGCACATTATAATTTGGAATATTTTCTTTCAAAATTGATCAAATATAATGCGAAAAAAACATATTTATTTTTTCACCCTTAGTATCGTTTGTCATGGGATGACCCGACAGTAACCGCTTACAAGAGGCAGTAAAAGTACTTTTGGTATTATTGGTACTATTGGATAATTTCAAAAATTGAGCCACATCTTCAGGCACACGACCTTTTGTATGGATTCCTATAATAGAACGTTGAAATTTTAAATTTTTTATATAAAAAAAATATAATCTTTTTAAAAAAATACAGTTGAACAGTTTTTAGATTTTTTACCTAACGTAATTTTTTCCTATTAACTGTTAATTATGTTAATATCGAAGTCAACAAAGTTTAGGTTCGCAATACTTTTGTAATTATATGCATTAAAAAGTAAATTAAAACTTTTCTGTTTTACGGTGGGCTTTACAGAGAGTTAATATCATTGCAATATCGACTGAAATTAACGGCAATATGCATCATATTGCGTGATTATTATGACGAAATTAATTTCATTGCCCGTTTTCGCATTTCTCCCTTTGGCAGAATAAAAATTGTGCATCTGCATTCCCGCGTTTGCCAAGCGACCAAATAAAAACAAAATTTTCGATTAACAATCAATGGCTTGACGTGATTTCCCAGAAAACAAATTAGCGCCAACTAATAGAACGATCTGTTTTTGGTACAACAAATCCGCAGATAAATTACTTTCATTTATTTCAATTGTACTTCAAAGGGCTTTTAATTAAAGGGTTTCATTATTTTAAGTGTTTTATTCAAAAATTATTGGAGAATCGTATACAGAAGAAAAATCGAACAAAATTGATTTTTTTTTACAGCGCCATCTATTACAAATATGAAAAAATGTTTTACACGGAGAAAAATGTATAGTAAATTTTAGATAGTAAAAAAATATAGTAAAATTTACTTTAACAAATTTTTAGGGTAACACTATTATATATTCGTTAATACAATATACAGGGTGTTTCATAATATATGCGCAGGACTTCAGGATGTGATAGCTCATCCAAAAAGATGAAAAAAGTCGCTATTAACTTACCCTCTAAAATGCACAATTTTCGAGATACAGGGTGTTGAAATATTAGAAAAAAAATCGTTTTTTTCGAATATCTCCGGAACCGTTTATCGTACAAAAAACAGCTTTTGTAAGCATTTTCTACTCAAAATAAGCTATGTTTTGTGCCAGAAAAAAAGTTTTTTTTACTCATAATTGGTGGAGATTTTGAAGGGGTAGCGGGTGTTTTTCTCCTCAACTTCTACGCCCCTGAAAAATGTACGATTTTGAGAGGCCTATTCGAACCGCCAATGTTTTCTACACAAAAAAGGTACTCCTGGTCATAAGCTCTAAAGTTGACCGTTTTAGATAAAAATCAACTTTTATGTTTAAAAACATGGTCAATTTAAAAAAAAAATATTTTTTTTTACTAATTAAACAAAATTTATTTTAACGTTAGAACAAGTAACAAAACCAAACCATAATTGCAAAATAAAAAATGATTCAAAAGTTTTCTTTGCTAAATTCTCCAAACCGTAAAGGTAACGCATTTCGAACATTTCAGCATTTGTGTGAAAAATAATTTTTTATTTTTTTTTTAATTTTGTAATTATCGTTTGGGGTTGTTACTTTTTCTAACGTTAAAATAAATTTTGTTTAATTAGTAATAAAAAAATTTTTTCAAAAAATTTAACATGTTTTTAAATATAAAAGTTGATTTTTCTCGAAAACGGTCAACTTTAGAGCTTATGATCAAGAGTACCTTTTTTGTGTAGAAAACATTGGCGGTTCGAATGGGCTTCTCAAAACCGTACTTTTTTCAGGGGCGTTGAAGTTGAGGAGAAAAACACCCGCTACCCCTTCAAAATCTCCACCAATTATAAGTAAAAAAAAAAATTTTTCTGGCACAAAACATAGCTTATTATGAGTAGAAAATGCTTACAAAAGCTGTTTTTTGTACGACAAACGGTTTCAGAGATAATCGAAAAAAACGATTTTTTTTCTAAAATTTCAACACCCTGTATCTCGAAAATTGTGCATTTTAGAGGGTAAGTTAATAGCGACTTTTTTCATCTTTTTGGATGAGCTATCACATCCTGAAGTCCTGCGCATATATTATAAAACACCCTGTATATTAAGATTGTAATACAAAATACTATTTTTTATTATACAATTTTAGTAAAGATTACAACACCAATATTACTAAATCATAAATGTATAATATATATTTTAATTTTTAATGTTCGTATAGTAAATTGATTTTACTATAGTAATATTTACTATATGATTTAATCAAATGTAATGTGCATATCTAATATTATAATATATTACACATTAATAAAAAATATAGTAAAAACAAAGGTAAATAAACAATATATTTTAATATAATATACAATATAGTAACTCATGACATTACAACTGTTGTAAGTAGTTAGTTTCTTCAATAAACTTTCTTGACCCATTACTGGTAATACTTATAAAAAAGAATTGAACCTACTTGGTTGCATAGTATTTACCGATTGCGGCAAGGCCACGTCGCGACGCGTCGTTAGACGGTGTGGATCACGTGATGTTCTTACATCTCGCCTCTGTTAGCTTACCAACCATGTTATATAAGCTTAGGTATTTCTGTGTTTTGGGTGAGTTTCACTACTACAAGTTGCTCGACAGTGTCGTGTCGACACTGATAATACCCAATAATTCTTTCTCATAACATTTTTGTATATTAAAAAGTACAATAAATATGTTACAATTTTTAATTGTTAACATATAAAAATATTCGATTTTAAAATATTTTAGATTTAAAATGGCAACATAATATTTTAAAATTTACTATACTTATTAGTAATGGAAAAAATCTAATTATAATAACAATTTAAAACAAAATTGGTTGAGAATAATAATGTTTTACCTTAAGGTTTAACATACATGGATATTTTAAAATTAATATCTGTCAATATACAAGATAGTTGTCCCAAATAGTAATATAAATTATAGTAAAGGGTATTATAATTATGGTAATCAGCATTATACTTTTTTCTCCGTGTACGTGTATAAATTATTTTTTTTTATTTTTGACACGAGCGTGTATAAATATTTGTTTTATTATTCATAATAAATTGTCGATTTTATTGGGATTTAAGTGCTTTTTCACGGCCATGCCAATAAAATATCACACTTTCGCTTGGGACATTAAATGTGACATTTTCGGGGTGAAGAAAATTACATACTTTGATCCTAAAAGAGACAACCCATAAATATATTTTCCCAACAAAACGACATATTTTATGTTAACAAAAATTTAATCTGACCCACTTAAATATTGAAATATGTTTGACCATCATCCAAATGTAATTATCACTAAAGTGATGATTTACATTGCCACGAGTGGTCCTATATATTAACATTTGTTTTAGATATACGTATATTTCCGTTGATGACAATTTAATGGCCTGATCCAGTTAAATTTCCACATGTATATTTTAAAATTGAGTATTAATAAAATGGTTTTAACGAAATAATAGTCTTCTTAAACAAAATTAAAACACAATAATAAAAATTGTTAAAATGAGCCGGCCGTGTAATTATTTTGTATTGTTTTATTTTAAACACTGAAACATTTTAAAATTTAATTTAACGAATAATAATTAAACCAAATTAAAAACTTAAAAACTCTTCCATTTTGCACATTTTCATGTCGATCATTTTCGCTAAATTAACCGAATTTTTGGCTCGTTTTTTTTTCGGGCAACAGAGCGTTTTGTTCGATTCGTCGGGCGGTATATTTTCAGCTCTGCTTTTATATCAGCGAAAATAAATTTGATTTAATGCTTCCCCGCTTGCAGAAATATACACTGTAAATTAACAACGTGTGGTATTGCTTTTGCGGGTTTTGCACAGGAAAACGGACTCGTAACTGGAAAATTACTGTTTTTTTCCCTGCAAAATTGATATAATCAGTTTTTAAAGCTGTTCAATACACACACACATACACATATATATGGGTATATAAATGTCCCCCGATGGTGTTACCCCATGATATTTAATAAAACTAAATGAGTTTGACCTTTACTTTTATTGTGTTTTGATCTTTCATAATTAAGTGGATATTACAGATTAGGTTTAAGATTTTTAACCGCAATTAATTATTCTTTACAATGTTTTAAAAGTCTAAAACCTATCCTCCGTGACTGTTACTCTTTCTTGGTTAACCTATATGTTTTCAAATATCTGAGGTAGTAAAAGCATACTAAAAATATCAGTTCACTAAATATAAAATATTATTAAAAATTAAAAGAAATATTTTTTTAACCATTTATGTGGGTTTTACAAAAAATGATTCTATCCTCTGTGAATCTGTTTTTGTTTAAATTTTATGCAACGGATGGCGCTTTAATCATGTTAAATAAGCATAAACTTCCGTTTACGACATTATAGATGCATGTGATTCCTGTAGGTCAGTTAGAATTTATATGCATATGAGAGTATTGCTGTTTTATAATTCAACAGTTTAAGTTCATTAATTTGCTTTAAAAACCTATCCACCGTGAAGTGTAATATCTCAGTAAGCAGATTTTTTTATAAATATTTTATGTACTTATGTACAATTGTATTTTTAAAAAATATTAAGGTGTCAAAAGATACAATAACTTATTTCAAATATACAAAGGGATGTTTAAAAAAAATATATGAAATTCTAACCTCCGTGAAGTTATTTTCCGTGAAGCTCATATTCAAAATGTATGATTTCTTAAAATTCTTGCATAAGTGCCACTTATGTTATGTATATTATGTATATTACTAGACCTGGTGGCTTCCCAAAAAACCCCATTCTAGACTAACAGTGAAACAACCAAAAATAAAAAATAAACATTTTCACTTGGGGGACACTCAATAAGTGTCACTACAGCACCAGATCTAAAGAAAAAATCCCCATTGAAATGCATGCAAAATATGAAAAGTCTCCTTACTTCGTAGGAATTCGCCTCTATAATAATTTTCCAAATGGTTTAAGAGAAAAACCCTTTAATGAATTTAAAAAAATCATAAAATCTTTTTTGCAGTCTGCATGCTGTTACACCATAAAAGAATTTAAGGAAAAGATAGTCTCTATTGTTTTTTAAAGTAGAAACGTGTCATGTTTGATATACATTTAATTTATCTTTTTGACCTGTCATATTTCCCATTTTCTGTTGTAGTAGAGGATCCCAAGTAAGGTCGACCTTCACCCATCTGCTTACCAGATGAAAATTATATTTTATCAAATAAAATATGTTTCTGAACATAAACCAATAGGGTTGCCATAAAAAATATGATCAAGGCTAGCTATAATAAATAAAAAATTAAAAAAAAATAATTAATTTTTTAAATTTCACCGACTTGCTTGCCAAATGAACGAAATTCCAATGGAAAGCATACAACATACAGAATATGTAACAGCTAGGTTGCCTACCTTTTTCTGGTTCCTATTACCTGGTTGCTTTGTACAGGGTGATCCCCTATAAAGTCGCCCCCCTTTAACTTTTTTATTTTAAGTGTCCCAAAAAATTTAAAAGTTTGGTTATGTATGTACTAAAAAATACTTTTTTTCTACGTATAAAGAAAATTGGAAAATTGATCAGTATACAGGGAAAAACAAAAAGTTTATTTTTTTTCAATGGATCACCGTATATATGAATTTATTTTTCGATTCCTTGTAAAATTCTGAGCATAATTTATATAACAAACCATATACCTAAATTCAACCGTTTCTGAAATATTCGCATTCGAAATGTCATCATTAAATGTTTTTTTAAACTGTTAGAAATGAAGAAGCCTCAGTATACCAAAATTTTTATTGAAAATAAATTACTATAGTGAAATTATGTCAATAAGTGTTGTTAAATAAGTAAAAATGGCGTACTCAGACAGAGAAAGACAAACTATTTCAACTTATTATCTTAAAAATAATTTAAATATTTCAGAAACGGTTGAATTTAGGTATATGGTATGATATATAAAATATGCTTAGAATTTTACAAGGAATCGAAAAATAAATTCATATATAGGGTGATCCATTGAAAAAAATAAACTTTTTGTTTTCCCTGTATACTGATCAATTTTCCAATTTTCTTTATACGTAGAAAAAAAGTAATTTTTAGTTCCTACATAACCACACTTTTAAATTTTTTGGGACACTTAAAATAAAAAAGTTAAAGGGGGGCGACATTATAGGGGATCACCCTGTACAAAGCAACCAGGTAATAGGGACCAGAAAAAGGTAGGCAACCTAGCTGTTACATATTCTGTATGTTTTATGCTTTCCATTGGAATTTCGTTCATTTGGCAAGCAAGTCGGTGAAATTTAAAAAATTAATTATTTTTTTTTAATTTTTTATTTATTATAGCTAGCCTTGATCATATTTTTTATGGCAACCCTATTGGTTTATGTTCAGAAACATATTTTATTTGATAAAATATAATTTTCATCTGGTAAGCAGATGGGTGAAGGTCGACCTTACTTGGGATCTTAGACTATTGTAATTCTGTGATTAATAAATTATTATTATTATTATTCACCCAAATAGCAACTGCCGATAAATGGAAGTTTTTTATTTTATATGTCTTTGTTCGCATATAATTTAAAAACTTTTTGTTGTGTCACACAACTTGTGTGTATTAAATCACGACCTTTTAAATTTAATAATACCCAAAACTATTATCCCAAAGTAAGTTTACTATTAAGAGTAAGATGCTCCTCATTTTGTATCTCACTAACAAATGAATATAAAATTAAGCCCAATAAACTTTACAATAAAAAATTAAAAGGTATTTTATGTTTTTTCGTAAACGTAGCCATTTAAAAGACATCTTAGATCAAAATTTAAAACTAGCTAAATAGTTAGGATTTTAAACTATTTACTTCAGTTGTAAATTGACTGATCTACAAAAAAAGTTTCCTTAGTTTTTTTAATAAATGTAAAAGATAAATTAGTGTTTTTTATATCGCACTGTTTAAGTTTGGCGCCTTAATTTCGGAATCGCCTGTATATATAGATGTAAGATGACCCAGTGGAAAAAATGCAATATACTCTCTTAAAATGAATTAGTTAAATATAATTCCAGTCAACAGCAATTTGTATCTCGGACATTTAGCAGTCAATTTCTAGGTAAAATTGTCCGCTGAATCCGAAAATGTCGTCAAAAGCTATAAAAGTAGAACAGTCAATGGAATTGACTATATCTTAAAAACTGCCTTAGTTTCGTAACTTTTGATGACATTTAAAAGAGTAGGATTAATAAATTTTAAAAAAGTCCCAAGCTGTTCTTTTATATAAAATTTAGTCTTAAGTAACTGAAAATTAAATGCCACTTTTTTAATCAATAAAGATTAACTTTGGTATCTATCTAATACATTAAAACGACAGCGATAAACGTGGTATCGATTTTGTTTTTATTAAGCTTATTGCTGTCGAGAGGCAGCACAAATCCTTTGAAGCTATTTGGATTCCGTCAAGTTTCTTTCTTCATTTAATGGCTTTCAAGGAAAGTTTTAACCTGCACGCACGCTACATAAACATAACCGGCTCCCGAAACCTCCGAAACAATGTCCAAAAACTTTGCGGTTCCATTTCAAGTCAAAGTTGTTGGGCGAATTGCCTCAAGTTGGAACGTGCACCATGAAAAGAAGTTACGGTGCCAGTGTATAGCAACAATTTTAGTCTAACTTGCAGTCTCTGACTAATTTAGAGTGATAATCTTAAGACAACAAGTTTATCCAAAGAATATTTATACAATTTACAGTTTAAAGATGCATCTCGAATAATAATAATAATAATAATAATAATAATAATAATAATAATATTTATTTTTTCTATAAAATATCTACAAAGTATTAAAATACAAAGAAATATAACATAAAAAACGTCAAAGGAAAAAAATAAGAAGCTTGAATCAATTTATATCATTCTTAATTCATTATTATGAAACTAGACATAAAAAACTTTTAATTCCTGATAAAACAAATTTGTCATTAGTTCAAAAAAGTGTGAAAAATAAAATAATAAAAATTCAGTTAAATAAACTGCCAAGTTATACAGGAGATTAGTGTCCAAAATCTTTTTTTCACTACGGTTTAAAATTTAACTAGTGATCTAGGGAATTTGACTAAAAAATGGAAAAGATTGGTTTTAATAACTGACTTCACACTTATTTGTGACGCAATAGTTATTTATGTCATTAGGTTAAGAAGTAAGGCCTTTTTGTGATAAGCTCAAGGTTTGAAGGCCGACGCGTAGCAGAGGCCTACAATTGAGCGAAGCACAAAAAGGCACTTCTTGACCGAATGGCATACAACATTTTATCTTCAAAGCACTTTATATAGGTCAATTTAATTCAACATCAAAGCGGCTTCACCTCACTTTTTTAGAATCTCATTTATTTATTAGCTAAAGATTACATTAAATGTACAATAATTATTATTGCTTTTAGAAGCAGTAATAGTTTGACAATAGCAACATGATTTAAGTAGAAATGGATTTTTGCTATTACATTAAATTCAATTAATTGTTTAATAAATAGGTATGTATCTAATTTCAATTTGTTTGGATTTTTATTTAAAAAATAGGTAGTTTGGAATGTTTAAGCTGTGTTTAACATTTAATTTCACTGAAAACTTAAAGCAAATTAAAACTTAAAGATAATTTAAATCGTAGAAATAGAATCGTGAGTTTTCTTGGTTGCCTAACCTCACTTTTTGTTTTATTATTCATATTTAATTTTACAATAATTTAATGAAAAATATTAAACATTAGCAGTAAAACAAATAAATTAAACCAGTTTAGTACGTTAATTTCTTAGAAAAGGATTAATTTGTCAAAACAATACCCCTAGCGAGAAAAAATCGAACTAATTCTAATTACTTGCCTCATAAAAATTTTTGTCGGCCTAGGCCAAAACAAGGTTTCTTTATCGAATGTTGACAACAATAAAGTTTAAATTACAGACCGCCTGGAGATAAAGATTATTATTATTATATATACTAAAAAAAGGACTCGTAAGTAATATATACATCACATGAAACATGAAACTACTATTTATTCTGGACCCTGCAGATTTAGATTTGTTTAATTAATGAGTAAAAACTCTTTATTTTCAATGAAACTTCTTACGTAATAGAAACAAACAATAAATTTGGGGAAGAACCACTTAAACCAACTTTTACGTAAATTATTACCTAGGTTCAAAGTTCGAGTAAAGCGAGGAAATTCACGATTTAGTAATTGAACAAAACTAAAATTGGGACCAACAAGGCAACAATAGTCCTGCCACTTAAAGTGAAACAGCAGAGCGACAAAAAAGAGGGAAATAGATTAACCGATGGCCGTAAAACGATCAGGCAGAGACAAATTGCGAATTGTTACAAATGTATAGCTAAACTTTCCATTCTCGGCGACGCGACGTTTATCTAAAATATATTTTATGCGTTTATCCCTTAAATAAATATAAAATAAAATATTACTCCTACATTTTTTTACTTTATGTATCCAATGCTTTGCCACTTCAAACAGATAATGTTTTCACCTTAATAGCAATAAGTAATTCTTTTTTTAAGACCCCATATAACTTTTTTTGTTTCGTTTTTATGTGGCATATCCTGCAAAACAGTGTAAAAGGGTTCTGAAAATGCCATCTTAATATTAATTGAAACGGCAAATTAGTAGCGCCTGGAGTAAATTGCGTTCCACCAAAACACGGTTGCCAACCTTTTACAACTACAATTTTCCCAAAACCAGGACCCATCTTGATGTTTCCGACTGTTTTATATTTAATCACATTTTAAGACTTTAATCTAAACGTGTACATCATCTGGCACAATGTTAAACTGATTCAAAAAAAGTTTCTCTTTGTTATATTTTTTTAGACTTTAAATTGACAGAATCCTGACGCTAGGATACTGAGAATTTTAAAATATTTTTTCAATAAAACGTGGTTTTACATCAATTAAAAAAACAAGTTAACACAAGCTTTAGTGCTATTAATTAACCTATTAAATCGCCAAAATTATTATTTTTTTTTGCATTCGTAAACACATTCCTACCAGGATCCTGAGAGTGATCCCTACCCAACTTTCTCCACATTAAACGACACGGTTACAATCGATACAATTTTCACATTTTACTCTGGTGAACGACAACGAATGTAAACTTCTTTTTTATAAATTTATAAACCAGTGTTTAATTAGTGGCCTTAATATGGGATAAGGCAGGATACTGAGAATTGGATAATTAGATTAAAAATTTGGAATATACATTTGTCCAGTTTCTAATAAATTTTTTAAACCAGCCATATAAACGATTGGTACATAATCGTCTGATTTAGTTGTAATGTACCTTTAGAATTGGGTTCCCCAAATAAACCCCTATTCTAAAGACATTACATTGTGTAGAAAATTCCGTTATTTGGACATACAGTATATGCAAAGTCTATACAAAAATGCTCTTTTACTCAAGTAGCACAACTGGTTAAATTAACGCTAAATTTACGGTATGCCTTGTAAATTCATTTAAGTAATACGTACCACAACGTTATTTTATAATAAGTGAGAAATTCAATTATGGTTATGTTACTTAAATTTTAATTCTTGGTTAATGTACCTTTTGGTTAAAAATAAGTTAATATTTGCTAGTTTTTGGTTTATTTTACCCTTTTTTAACTACATTTTAACTCTTAAACTATAATGAACAGGTTTATTTTAACTCGATATAAATATAATTCACCAAATATGGTTATGTATATCCATAGATGAGGCCTGTCACAGCAAAACCGACAATCTCCACTTTTGGTTAAAAATTAGATTTTTGGCGGAGACTGTACCTACTTCAACTAATTATCTATACAATGATAAAGTTTATGTGCTGCAAAAGGAGCTAAATCCTGCCTAAAATCCTATTTTAAAAATGACATTTAGTGCAAAGTCGACAATCTCCACTGATAGATTTGCAGCAAAGTATACAATATCCAATTTCACCATTAGAAATTAGTAATTTGTGTCACCTGATATCCTAACATTTGATGTTGGGTCATTCCACGTTACTCGGGGATTTTTGTCCCGCCCGTCACAATTAAAAATTGTGAGTAAAAACTACACGTTATAAAATTTATTTTAAAATATTATATATTATATATATTAATATATTATTTATTATGCTGTTAATAAGTTATAAGCACGATAAAAATAATATTATAAAATATTAATTTAATAACTTGTGGTTTTTACTCACAATTTTTAATTGTGACGGGCGGGACAAAAATTACCGAGTAACGTGGAATGCCCCTGTCATAACGTATTTTAGAGAAATAATTTTTTGTTTTTTACTGGTACATACTGTTAAGTTCTATTGCAGTAAATGGCACTTAAAAATATATTTAAAATAGGTATATATATATAAATAGGTATATATAATATATATATATATATATTATATACGTTTTATTGGTTTAAGAATTATAAAAAAAGTTATCTTGTTTATTTTGTGCTATTATACCATAATAAGACGTAAAGGTAAAGCAAAAAAAGGCTGATAATGTCAAAACATTGCAAGTAAAACATTACAGGGCAAAGTGGAAAGAAGATGATGAGTTGTTGTACTATAAAAACTTTTTTGCACGAGGCAACCTGCAGGTCCCAGATTTAGAAGAAATTCCATATTTATGTGGTCCAGTTCAGAATTTTCCCACATTGATTGTATAGTTAAATTTTATACCCATTAAAGGAATAAAAAAACAATTATTTTTTTGTTTATTTTTCTAAATCTCCTTAAACGTTTACAACAAAATTAGCAATCTCCAGCAATTCATATCAAAGTCAGCAATCTCCAATTTATAATTATAGATTTCACCTATACTATGCATCCTGGAGACCTTGTAGGTGGCTACTAGACTAACAACAACAATATTTCAATATAATATATAAAAAATTACAAATCTAGAATTTAAAATACCAAAATCAATTATCTCAATTTACTCAGTTTTAGTCTGATGGGAGATTGTTGACTTTGCTCTGACAGGCCTCAGATATGACTTACAGATCCCTAAAATAAAATGTCGCCCCTGAATAGTATTACTCATATATGTATGTATAAACTCACATATATCAATTGATATCTTAAAGAGGCGGGAAAATCAATGGGACATTTTTTTTCTGATGAAGTAGTGCATATTTAAAATGCGCTTTAATAAAATATAGAAATAAAGAAAATACAAATTTATTTATTTTATTTTGTTTGAAATTAATTTAAAATACTTTTAAACATAAAATAATATTATGTTTCAATATTGATTTCTTTTAATTAACTTATTTTTGGAATAAAACAAATTGCAGCAATTAATGGCATTTTATTTTGTTCGAATGGACAGCAAACAATATGACGATTGTATGATGCTTTTACTTATTGGTTATCGTATAATTTTTATAAAACGCATCTGTTCTGTGCTTACCAAATTAATTAAATGTGAGGGGACTGTTTTAAGATTTGTAGATAAATAATTATTTACAACTTTGTTAACTTTTCTATAGTAAGTTGAAGAAAGTATATATTTTTTAAAATTATTTGCTACGCTCCATTATCACACAAAACTTACAAGTTGTGAGTCACAACCTATAGATTTATGTATAAAGATGTTTTGAGACAAATTTTTCTTTGCAGGTAACAATGAAAATTGTAAAACCATCAATTTTTCAACCAGTTTATTAATTAACGTTAATTTACCAGCAACTTAAAATATATAAAATATATTTAAAAAAATATATCCAAATTAACCTAAGCTGTGGTTAATTTACCAAAAAGTTAAACTAAACCAATATATACAGTGTGACCCATTTGTTTGCGACTCACCCCTGTAAAATCTTTAATTATTGTGCGATTTTAACCGGATTTTTTTTTAACTGTAGATCTTGATAAACTGTATTTTTAAAGTAAAAAACGCCATATTTTTACAAAATACAAGGCATACTATGTCAGTTTTTAAGAGTAAATTTTTAAGAAGTCATATTAGCGATTTTTTTAAACAAAATCTAATCACGGCATCACCATCCCTTAGAACGACCATATACAAAATTTAATTGAAAAATTTGAAGAAAAAAAATGCACAATAATTTACTACAAAAATTTATTTTGTCAAGTTATCTATAAAAAAACATTGAAATAAAATTAAACTAATAGTAAAATGGTACTATTACTATGTTCAATTTTATTTCAATGTTTTTTCATGGATAACTTGACAAAATAAATTTTGTTATTATTCTGCATTTTTTTTCTTAAAATTTTTTAATAAAATTTAGTTTAGGGTAGTTTTGAGGGGTGGTAAATCCAGTGCTGTGCTTAGATTTTGTTTAAAAAAATCGCTAATATGAATTCTTAAAAATTTACTCTTAAAAACTGACATAGTAGGCCTTGTATTTTGTAAAAATATGGCGTTTTTTGCTTTAAAAATACAGTTTATCAAGATATACAGTTTAAAACAAATCCGGTTAAAATAAAGATTTTACAGCGGTGAGTCGTAAACAAATGGGTCACACTGTATATAGTTGTTGGATATAAATAAATAATAATATTAATAATAACGATAAGACGTTATGTAACTTCTAAAATAACCTACTTAGAACGTACTTATAAGTAATATTACTAACTAGTTATATATTTGGTCAATTTAAAGTTAAAATAACCTTAATTTATCTATAGGTAAATTTAGGATATTTCTAGAGTTTAAATAGACTTTAAATTAACCAAATATTTAACTAGTTAGTAATTTTACTAGGGTTACTAGATGGGAAAAACCTGTTTTTTCCGGGTTTTTTTTCAGGCTTTGGAAAAATTGTCTTTTTTGGGATAAATTGCATTTTTTTTGGAAATGTGTATATTTTCCAAAATTATAATTTTATAAATCGAAGTGTTAAATAAAAGTTATGTTAATATAGCACCGAATATGTTTTTTTTGCGGCCCGGTATAATATGCTTACTGAATTAAAATAAAGGGAATAATTTTTATAATCATAATATTATATGATCAGCGTCGGAAATTCACTTTTTTCTCAATATCAGTGTACGGATACTTTCCGTAAAAATTTGAAAATTTTCAAATTAATTGACTTTTGCATTTTTTTGTGTTACTCTTAAAATAAAACTTAAAATTTTAAAAAGTCAATTTTTCTGAAAATTTCACAATTTTTCCGTTTTTTTTCGAAAAAAAAACCGTTTTTTTTCCGCCGGCTCAATTTTTCCGGAAATTTTAAAACCATAAATGTTACCTTTTATTAGTTAAATTATAGTAACCTTAATAAAATGTTAATGGTTAAATACAAGTAATTGGTCAAATTTAAAAAAAAAACCGTTATTTTACTTATATTTTGGTTAATTTACTTAGAAAGCCATTATTAAACCAGTTGTGATACTTGGGTTAGTTTCACCCTTACTATGGCTTGTGCAAGTTAGGGGTAGACACAATTATACAATTAATCACAATACATTCGTCTCTCTCTTTAAAACAAAATTTCGACCCTGTATACCGTTAGGGTACTTAATTAAATTTTTAATGGTTAAACCTTATTAATAGTCACATTCCGATGGAATTGGGTAAATTATTGACAGACTTGACGGACTTGATGAAGTGGAATTACTTAGTAACGGCATCTAGGAGAACTCCTACGCACAGCCAGAGTAGGTAATCGAAAATGCCGAGCAGGGTCCGGACTAATTTACAATCATGTCAGTCAGTCCGGAACTTGCTGACCCAACGAGTCACTACAAACGCCATTACTATTACAACCACATTGTTAGACCTTATCATCATTCCCAGACATAAGACATTTCAGCGGGGTATTTCCCAAACATCCACCATTGTTTTACTTCAGATTCCCATTTTTAAAAAGGTTTTGTTTTTTTGTTTATTTATTTGGGTCGTTTTCAAAAAACACTCGGATTTAAAAACCAAGTGAAAGCCTAACAAGCCCTTAGTAAACTCTTTTAGAAAATTTTTGTTTTGTTATTTCAGAATATATTTTTTTTAATTTTTAAACTTGTGAAACACACATTTTCGCATGTCCCATTAGCGTTTTATAAAACTTACATACATGTTTTTTTTTAATATTGAATAACCAGAACTTTGTGTTGCTTTATAGCAATCCATAACATCCTTAGTTAATACAGTAAACAATTTATATATAAAATAATTAATTTTAATCCACTTTTTTTAAATTTGACTCATGTCCCAGACATTTTTTCCGTTGCGTTACGTCCGTCGCGTTACCGATAGAATATTAAAAAAACATATATATGGCAACTTTTTTGGTACTTACGTGATCAAGAAATGATGTTCGGACGTACACATTACCCAGCTGAATTTATTTATTCAATCAGGAAGAAGATATCGGTTGAAACAGGTGCGGGTAAGGCGAATGTAATAATTGTTTGTCCGCTAAGTTACTCAAAAAATAATAAAAATAAGGTAAGAAAAAATACTATTTTTTATGTTTATGTTTATTTTAGGGCACTAAAGCTCATTAAGAGTAATTAATGACTGTAATGTCTTATTATTATTTTTTAAATATGGTTTTACAAAACGCAATAGAATTTTTCGACAACAAAGTGGATATTTACCGTCGCTTTTATTAAAAGTGGTTTATGATTAACCAATTTAAAATTATTTGTAATTACAACTCATGATATAGATTACATCAAAGGAACAATTCCACGCAATATAAAAGTACTAAAAGGGACCTTCACCAGCTTATAGTCAAAGAAAAAGGGTGTCTACAATTTAGAAATCTAAGTTGTTATTCTGCAAGTGAGTACCACTACAAGGGATTTTGTTTATGCATTACTCTAAAATCGTACCACCCTATATAGTTTCTTTTTTACGTTATCTGATTAAGTCCTTTGTGTACCCCTGTCCGTTGTGATACCAAAGTCTATTTCGTTAGTTTTTTTAGTTTTTGTTAGAAAAAATACTTAAAATGATTTTTATACACTATCACTTGGTAATACGTGTTTATATATTAGAGTTTAATTTACTAATACAGTGACTAAAAGAAAATATTAATGGTATTGTTTTTTAACAAAGAATCGGAATGGTTTCTTTTAAAAAGTAACCTAACGAACATACATATTAAAAAAAAAGCATACAATTTTTAATAAAAAATAAAATTAAAAATTGGAGTCAAAAGTTTATTTCAAATTATTTTTACAACAACTTTTTTTATTGAATTAAATTTTGGATTTTAAATTTAAGTAAAAAAAATGTGAGTAAACAAAACATTTATAAAAATCCAAGCAAATAAAATATTTCTCTACGACTACTTAAGAATAGTAACATTCTAGTGTAATTTTTGATCATAGAAAGGATGTTTTTCTGCAATACTGTGCGAGAATATTCCTACTCTTGTTTAAGAATGGTCACAAGTAACGACATCTCCTGGCTGTTTACTAAACGTAAAAAATTTAAAAATATTTAAATATTACTGTATTATTTATTAATTAAAAAATAATAGCAGTTGTATAATTAAGGTTTAGGCACAAAAAATTAGTTATATTTATTGTTTTCCAAATAATCAAATCAAAATTATAATAAATTTGATATTAAAATGATAAACCAGTTACCTACTATACCGGCTTTGAAGTTTTGACAGATTCAAAAAGTTTAAAAAAAGACCTTTAAAATGTAGAAAAAGAATAGATGTTGACATAGATTACTTGTAAAATTAGTTTTGTATTTGTTACAATGTTATTTTTTTATTAGTTAGTGTAAATAACTATTTTTAATTATAATAAAGATTTAGGCATACCATTTGTTTAAATTTATTATAATTACATTATAAAATTGTGACGGCACAAAATGGTTTGACAATACAAAAAACTTAAATGTCAAAAACTGCTTGGTTTCTTTTCTCTGTTTAAAATTATATAAGCGTACTATTCTTACGTAGTCGTAGAGAAAATAATGTCTGAAACACGTTTGGAATAGCATATTCCACTCTCGTAAAACCGTCACACTCGCCTTCGGCTCGTGTGTCAAATTTTTCCTCGAGCGGAATATGCTGTATTCCAAACTTGTTACAGAATGTACTATTTGATGTTCACTTTCCTGAAAGCGGGTGTTTCTTGAAAAATTTATTAATATTACTTTTTAGTTTAAAACAGGAAATCAATTTTAACATTTTGCATTTCAAATATTGCTTTTTATCTCCTATATGCCCTAAGCATAGAAAGAGCAGAATAAAATTTCAAATAAACATCATACATACATGAAAAATTTGCTCTATTGGTATACAGTTGTATTCATTAAAAAAGCGTACAAGAATTAGAATGAGAGAAAACTGTCAACATTATTGCGTAAAACCGGCTTTCCACTGACTTAAGTCACTATAACTGACAGTAGAAAATAAAAATGCCTCGTCAGTTTAAAAGGCTCAAATAGTATCAAGAATCGAAGAAGAATGGTCAATTCGTAACGTGGTATAATAGAAATAAAAAATCTATATTAAAAATTAATAATTTTTGTAATATTATTTAATTAACCTACGACGTCAATGCTCTTTATAACCTATAATAATTATTTTAATGACTTATGTCAGTGATAAGCCGGTTTTAAGCAATAATATTATTTTGACACGTTTTCTCTCATTCTAATTCTTGTACGCTTTTTTATTGAATACAACTGTACAATGTAAAATAAAGTTTCTATAAACAATAAATTTGATGGAACACGTTTCAAATATGTAGAATCAAGTTGAAGAGGAATTTTAAATAAAAGTTTACTATTTTACGAGTAGTTTGGATGTAAACATTATTCGAAAGTAACGTTCCAAAGCAATAAAATAGATACTATAAAAGCACTATACTGTTAGTTAAAGTTACAAGGGAAGAATAAAATTTAAAAGGAGCATAAGTGACACTTTTTACAATATCTAGGAAAATAGAATTGTATATTTTAATGTTCATTGTAAAATAATTTATTTTTTCCAAAGTTTATATTCTTATAAAATATTACTGCGGGTATTCTTAAAGTTAAATCCTTAACCTAAAAGTATTCGATTGGGTACAACTTTTAAATTTTAATCTTGTAAAACTTTTAAAGGACCCTCAAGTTTATATAGGAAAAAAATAACTCTTGTTTAGACTTTTGGGTGTGCTTTCGGATTTCTCAAATAAAATATTTAAAACTTTTTAATTCACTTTCAAGTTTAACACTGATATACGTAACGTGTTTGTAAAATATTGAGCACAACGTACAATTTTTGTATGTCCAGATCTTTTAATTATATTAGTGGGTTGAAAGCGATTTTACACTTTATGGCAGAATATAATAAAAAACGGATAATAAATTATAGGAGCGTAAAGACGGGAAAAATATTTATTATTTTATAGTTCTTTTATAACACTTTTCTTCTGGTTATATTCTAATATAATAAAAATGATCTACGACATAAGCTCTGGATATTGTCTTTTTGTGTTGCTGGCATAAAAAATTATGTTGCACATGGCGTATAACATTATTTTTTACCAGCCACCATGAACAAAACTTCATAAAAATGGAATGTTCTGTTTTTAAATACATATACAGGGTGAAAACCTTGACAGGAATAAATTCTGTATCTTGAAATCAACTTTAAAAATCAGTTTGATCATCTTTTACAGTAAACCCATTTTTTAAGTGATTGTGTATGAATGTCTATTTAATAGAGCTTTTAAATGATGAGATTCCTTTACTTAGTTGATTTCTTTATTTATTCATAAAAAATAAAGTTGACATGTTTTTGAGATTTTAGTTACAATTTTCACCTTGTATTATATTATATTCTCATACCTCGTAAAAATATAGTAAAGTTTTTTAAATTTTATATTAAAAATATAAAAAGTTTAATATATAATTAAAATATTGTAGTAAATGTTTTTTATTGAAAATAAAAAAATATTCCCACATACTTTTTACATAAAATAAATACTAACTCTATTTATTTTAAATTAATTAAAAGGTATAACTAGTTGTTTCGTGTAATTGGACAGTATGGCATAGCAAAGGATTTAAAGTAAATCCTTTTATGTTTCTTTTTATTTTGTGAGAAATAATATAAACCTTACTTTGAAAATGCCAGTCCAACTGTGACAAATACAATTTCAAAGAAAATGATATTATACGAACTTTGGTCGTCTAATAGCAAAACACATTCGATTTTTGTACAAAATAAACTTACTTATCGTCAGGGTAAAATAATAAAGTTTGCTCTAAAAACAAAAGACAAATATTATTAGTATTACTATGCAATGTAGTTATTTAAATTTTCTTTCTTTTGGGATTTATAACTTTAAAAACATATCAAACAGTTGAGATAAGTCTTTGAAACACGAAAAACTCGTTTTGAAATAAAGTACCAAGTTTCTTACAAGCTTTACAAAAAGTTTCTTTATTCAGTTACTCTGACAAGGATGATGCGCTTATTGCTAAAAATGCGAAATTTGCATTAATTGCAAAATGAGAAACCACAGAAGTTGAAATATGGCAAAATTATCCTTTGCATAAATACGTATTCGTATCCTATACTAGCCACATTGACAGGGCAAAATGTTTGGTTTGAAGTGTTATTTGGCGGTCAAAAGGATTTTTTATGGCACGTTTAACACAAGGACTCGTCCTCGAAAAATCCCAACCTTGAACATACCGTAAATTTCCATCATTGGGGTTATTCTGTAATCTAAAAAATTGATTTGGTTTAATAATCCGGCAAAATTTGAATCCGGTCGCTCGGTGTTCAGTATTTGGCCATTGTTTTACACCATTAGTTCTTTTGTGCTGTCATTATTTTATCAGTGTTCTCTTTCATGTTATGTGTTTATCTGGTTGCCCGCATTGCCACTGAAAAACTAATGTTTAACCGTCCATAAAGTAAACAAAAGACAATTTTTTTGCTCGGAAACAAAAAGACTCGCTTTTGCTCCAGAAAGTTTGTTAGACTAATATCAATGGCTGTTAGCAGGTGGAAATTTAATTGAAAAGTCCGAAAAAGAACAATACATTTTTTTTGTTTATAGTATAACTATATATATATGTATATATATACACTGCCCGTCAAAATTAACGTATAATAAGTAAAAAAATTCTAACTCTAAAACGCCTTTACCAATCTTTATGAAATTTTGGATAAAAATACTTTAACTTATTTCTCAGTTTACGTTTTAAAGGGTTTTTCGAAAAAATATCCTTAAAGCCCTTTTATTTAATATTAAAAACGCTCGAAAAAAACTTTTATAGGGAATTTTTTGAGTAAATAAAAAATATGCTGTTAAAGAGCGTATTTTTGTTAGTATAACTGCATACTATACTTTTTCTACGACAAATACTTATTATTATCTTAAAATGATTTAAATCAAATTTTTTTATAGAGTGCCATCTATGAAAAAATAGGGGAATCTGTGTGTCACCGACAAATGTCAAATTTTTATATTTTATAAACACAGATTAGAAAGGTTATAAATCGAAATGTACAATACGTATTTCTTGAAAATTGACAGTTTTTCACAGTGAAAGTAAAGAAAATGTTTTATGAGCACTTTACAGAGGAGTCCGTGCCCGAATTTAGTTATAGTTTCCCGCCGGCGAAATTAAAAGGTCAGTGCATTTTTCATATAAACTTTTCAAATATTGGCGTTAAGAAACTATTTAATACTTTTGTATTTTTGTATTGAGATAATAAAATAATTTTCACATTTAGTAATATTTTACAACTGTCAACTAACTTAAAACTAACTTCAGCCCGTGACTAAAAACCTGTTGCTAACTTCAGCCCGTGACTAAAGCGCCATAAAGCCATAACTTGTCAATGTGTATTTAAAAGGTCATGGAAACATGCATTCGCCATTTTTGCAACTCTAATTGAGGGAATTATTATTTTGGTAAAATTAGTATTCTTGTAGTTCCTTTATGGTAGGTACATAAAATCTTTTTAAAAACAAAATAAAAGTTCTCCGAACTTGTGAATCTTCTTAAACTTTTTATGAAGAATTATTTAATATTAATTTTAAGAATATTAAATCTTTGGGAACGACAAATATTTGTTTCATTTTGAAGTTATTTCTTAATTAAATACTTTTGAGTGAGAGAAAAAGTGTCATTAATAAATAAATTGGCAACAAAATAATTTGGCTTTTATTCAAGATGTGGAAAATTTTTAACAGAAGTAAACTCGAAATTCCATCCACTTATTGTGAACAATTTCGGCAGTCGAAACGAATCCAAATGCAATTTACCTGAAATGTACGAATAACAATGGAGGGAAAATGAGAAACGTACTTTGTGCGCGTATTGTTAGGAAACGAACACCCAGGGACGAAGTCAGTCAGCATCAAGCCCTCAGGATTTTTTTCAGTGAAAAAATCAAATTTTGAGAAAAATATTTTAAAATAGACATAATACATTTTTTTCTATGGCAAGGAGATATGATTTTATGTTAATTCAGGTCCACATAACTATATGTTAAGTTTACATCCAACTGTAATATTTTAACTAATTGATAAGTAGTTTGCAATTATCTGAATATGCTACTGTGTAGCGAAACAATTATCATATTTAAATAAAATAGTGAAACTTTTAAACAGTGTAGTTTTTATTAACATAATATCAACATAAAGTTTCATTAAGTAAAAGTCGAAACAATTAATTAAACATTTTGTAGATTTAATAACAAAATCTTATATTCAACCATAATTCTTATAATTTTCAAAAAGGGCCTTATTTTGTCAAACCCACTAACGAAAGTATTTGTTGGAAATTTGTAACTTAAATGAAAATAATTTTAATATGAAATGTTGCTTTAATGAATTTATCAATTTCCTAAACCAAAAAATTTACACATTCATAAATATAACATACGAGTTGTGTTCAGAAAATATCGGGAATTTTCGTTTTTTTGAAACAAATATTTATTTAATCGTCTACATTACCTTCAAAATAGTCCCCATTGGATATTTGGCACATGTGCCAGCTCTTCTTCCAATACCCGAAACACTTCTAAAACTCGATCTTTGGGATAGCCTTTAGATTTGCCAGCGATGCGCTTTTAATGTCATATATGCTTGCAAAACGACGGCCCTTTAAGGTTCTCTTTATTTTTGGGAATAGGAAAAAGTTAGACAGAGGCATGTCTGGCGAATGTGGAGGCTGGGGCATCATTACAGTATTGTTTTTGGCCAAAAATGTTGTTCAAAATTTAACAATTTTAGAACAAATTTTGCTGCCACGCGTTTCATACCCAAAACATTCGAAAAAATGTCATCTGATGAGCCAATCGATATACCAACAACATCAGCGACTTCTCTGATGGTTTATAACCATTTCTTCCACTTCGTCATCTTCAACATCTTCACGGCCATCTTGGAAACTCTTATACCACTTGTAAACTCTTGTTTTACTTATAGCAGACTCAATATTTCATTTATTAAGCAAATTTATTTCATTTTTTAAGCAAAATTGGATACAAATTTTTTGATCCATTTCTTTTAACGAACGAAAAATCGCCGAGCTCATAAAACACGTCTAACCTTAGCAAAGTACAAAGTAAACAATGAAAACAGCTAAAGTTTTTATCATACTTCGGGGGCATGTATACCAACATAATAAAGAAAATTGTATGACAACCGGACCCTCCGAACCCGCGAAATTTAACAATTCCTGTTATTTTCCGAACACACCTCGTATGTGAAAACAAATTTAAATGCCTTCACTACACAAAACAACATACACCATCATGGAACAAGAACTGCCAATATTATATGTATAGGATTGATAGATCTAGAAATGCTTCTAATTATTATGCACCTAATTTTTATAATAGACTTCCTAACTTTGAAACTTTAAGATACGTCTAAAAAAAAATTTAATAATAAAAACGTTTTATGATATAAACGAATTTTTAACTTGCGATTTGTCTTTCATGTGATTTTAAAAAAATTAATGTTGTATTATAAATATTCTTTCTGTAAAGTTTTATTTTTAAGTCTAGTTTTAATCAACAATTTTAAGTATTTTATCTACCTTATATTTTATTTCTAAATTTTGTTTTATATATTTTTTTCTTTAAATCTTTAAGGTTGTTAGTTTGTAATTTTTTTTTGTTCTGACCTGTGTTAATGTATCTGTGCATGTTAACATGAATTTATTATTATTATTATTAAAATAAAGTATGCAGAAACAATATTGTCCTTTGTTAAATTAATTACAATCCCTGGTTTTTTACAAAAAATTATGTTTACATTTTGCAAAATAAAATTAAAAACTACAATCTCATGTTAACAAATCCGATATTCCCTTCAAATTTCATGGTGAAAAATGCTCTTGATTTAATATTTCGTTTTTCCATTTTCGACTTTTTAATAAATTTTAAAATATTGCTCACATTTTGTTTTGTAATTATAATACGTTATGTTTTTAATTAAATAACTGTTTATAGACTCAACGAATTTTCTTTCTAGAGACGGCTCTGGGCATAGTGTGTGACAAAGTGTTTCAAATGAAGAAATATTCCCGCCCGGAAATACGGAGATGTGAAGTTTACATGCCGATAATTATTAAAATTAGTCGCATAACCTCTTTGGGAGCTCGCTTTGTAGAAGAGATCGCGCTTGAATTGTCACTTACTCCTCTGCTCTACGCGTGCAGAAAGCATTTTAGTAAATAAATTTCGTTTGGTTGGTTTATGTTATTCATTTTAAAACTCAGGCCTTCATTAAATTTTAATAAACCTACTGTCTGTGATGTAAAGTAAGTAGTGGAAGGTATCCGTTAAAATCCAGGTAATGTAGGTAATGAAAGTTTTGCTTATTAAAACCATGTTAATTACATGTGGGCCCTAAAGGTATTAGGTTGCATATGTAAAGGAAATAAAACTTTTATATTTTTGTAGGTAAAAATTTCCGGAGGATATTATTACTTTGTTACTAAATTTGTAATTATTAAAACTATTTAAATTATTTGGCGGAGGCATTATGTTACATATTGAAATCAATGTCGTTTTGGCGCACACGTAATTCCCCGGATGGTATTAACTTTACTTATGTGCCCCGTAATTATAGGAAACTAAATAATTTAGTTCAATTTCAACTTGGTTCCCTTAAGATTTAGCTTAAGGCGAGAACAACTTACATGGGCTGGCTATAAACTTTCCATCAGATTTGCTTCATGTGAGTGTTGCGAAATCTCTTCTTGACGTTAACTTCAGAAAAATGTTTCGCAAGTGCCTCACCTAAAATTTTAACCCCAGAATTGTTTATTTTTATAATTTTATTTAACTAGTAAACCCGCGGCTTCGCTTGTGGGTTTGTAAGAAAAAAATGAGGTTATCTATGGGTCATTTTCAAGAAACACCCGCTTTCAGGAAAATGAAGATCAAAATAATTTTTGCTTAAATTGCCTTTTGGTTGGATTTTTATAAATGTTTAGAGTTTTGTTTACTTAAATTTAAGACAGGCAGTGCATTTTTTATTTTTTTACGTTTTTTTTCAGAAAAATTTGTTTAGCTAGCTTTATATATCTCCACTGTGTTACCAATTTGAAATCCAAAATTTAATTCAATAAAAAAAGTTGTTATAAAAATAATTTGAAATAAAATGTACTTAGTTCACAAACTTTTGACTCCAATTTTTTATTTTATTTTTTATTAAAAAATGTATGCTTTTTTTTAAATATGTATGTTCGTTAATTTACTTTTTAAAAGAAACCATTCCGATTCTTTGTTAAAAAAACAGTACCATTAATATTTTCATTGTATTCGTGAATTAAACTCTAATTTATAAACACGTATTACCAAGTGATAGTGTATAAAAATCATTTTAAGTATTTTTTTAACAAAAACTAAACAGAGTAACGAAATAGACATTGGTATCACAACGGACAGGGGTACACAAAGGACTTAATCAGATAACGTAAAAAAGAAACTATATAGGGTGGTACGATTTTAGAGTAATGCATAAACAAAATCCCTTGTAGTGGTGCTTACTTGCAGAATATCAACTTAGATTTCTAAATCGTAGACACCCTTTTTCTTTGACTATAAGCTGGTAAAGGTCCCTTTTAGTACTTTTATATTGCGTGGAATTTTTCCTTGGTTGTAATCTATATCATGAGTTGTAATTACAAATAATTTTAAATTTGTTAATCATAAATTACTTTTAATAAAAGCGACGGTAAATATTCACTTTGTTGTCGAAAAATTCTATTGCGTTACCCTAAATTCCATTGCGTTACCATAAGGTAACATAGTGAACTCGGTAACGCAGTGGACAAAGTTTTGTAAAACCATATTTAAAAAATAATAATAAGACATTATAGTCATTAATTACTCTCAATGAGGTTTAGTGCCCTAAAATAAACATAAACATGAAAAATAGTATTTTTTCTTACCTTATTTTTATTATTTTTTTGAGTAACTTAGCGGACAAACAATTATTACATTCGCGTTACCCGCACCTGTTTCAACCGATATCTTCTTCCTGATTGAATAAATAAATTCAGCTGGGTAATGTGTACGTCCGAACATCATTTGTTGATCACGTGAGTACCAAAAAACTAAGGATGTTATGGATTACTATAAAGCAACACAAAGTTCTGTTTATTAAATATTTAAAAAAAACATGTATGTAAGTTTTATAAAACGCTAATGGAACATGCGAAAATGTGTGTTTCACAATTTTCTAAATTAAAAAAAATTATTCTGAAATAACTAAACAACAATTTTCTGAAATAGTTTACTAAGGGCTTGTTAGGCTTTCACTTGGTTTTTAAATCAATAAGATCCGATACTTTTTAACAAAGTTATTGGAATTCAAACTTACGGACAGCGGAAGGCGGGTGTTTTTTGAAAACGACCCCTATATTAAAAATATATAAAAACGCCTAAAACACTTGTAAGTTTTAACTTTGCTTTATTATGGGATGTCATTTATACCCTTATACCCTTATTGGAGAATACAGAAGAAAAATCGAACAAAATAAATTTTTATCATAACAGCGCCATCTATTATAAATATGAAAAAATGTTTTAGACAATATCTACCTATTTTTAGTCGAATGATCTGAATCTGCAATAAAAAATAGGGTGTTCCATTATAAATTTTAAAGTTACCCCCTTTTCCCCCTAAAGGGGGGGAGTAGGAGGACCAATTTTACTACTGATTGATTTCCCCCTCGAATCATTTAATTTTTTTTTAAACATTTTTTCGTAAAATGCATACTTGACTCACCCTGTATATGATTAGAATAGAATAGAATAGATTTATTATTTCAGAAAGATTGCAATGTTTACAATGTTGAACACGTCCAAAAAAGCATATATAAATATTCAAGAATAACAAAGTACTAACAAACAAATGTAAGAAAATTTGGTACAAATAAACAAATACAAGAAAACATTTACTTAAAAAATCATCAACGCAGTAATCAAATCTGTTTACAAGGTATGCTCTTAAGCAAGGTTTAATTTCCCTAAAACTAAGGTATTTTATTGTTTTTTGCAATTTATTATATAAAGTTAAAGCAAAGTTTTTAATACTCCTGTAAACGGTGTGGGTTCTTGTTTGATTAATTAACACTAAATCTTTATTTCTAGTGAAGTAGGAATGCTGTCTACCAGTATTGTTAAACATAAAACTGTTTTTATTGTAAAAAATTAAAGTTTCAAAAATATAAAGATCTGGTAGTGTTAGGTTATTTTTTACAAACGTTTGCTTGCATGATTCATTAAATTCCAACTTAAAAATAATTCTAATAATTTTTTTCTCAAAAATGAATAGATTTTTTGTATGGGAAGAATTACCCCAAAAAATTATGCTATATTTTAAATTGAAATAAACAAATGCATAATACACATTTAGGAGTGTCACTTTTAAAACAACAAATCTTAGATTAAGGATTAAGTACAGATACTGTTTGTTCCTTCCATAAAAATTTGTTGTCCAAAATAACACCCAAAAATTTAATTGAAGTACTCAACTTGATGGAACATTTATTGTTGATATTAATATTGTTATTGGTAAACCCATACTCTCCAAATTTTATGTACTGTGTTTTGTCAACATCTAACTTAAGGCCATTATTTTGAAACCATTGAAATATATTTTTTTGTGTAAAATTAATATTAGTTATTAGATCATTTTTTGAAGAGGATTTAAAAATTGAAGTAGTATTATCTGCATACATAAAAATATTGTCGTGGCATTGGGGCAAATCATTTACATACAAAATAAATAAAAGTGGGCCAAGAATTGAGCCCTGAGGAACTCCTTTTTTTAACTCCACTGTGTTGGAATATTACTCCAACCCATTTTCCGATGATATTTTTACCTTTTGTTTTCGGTTAGTCAGATAGGATTTAAATAGATTGATGATGATGAAAATAAAACACCTTGTATTACTGAAACTGTTGATTTTATTAAGAAAATCAATATTATAGTTATTGTATTAAAAGTATTAAAACTTTGCGACAAACTCGCTAGGCAAATTCTCTTCTCACCGCTTTTAAACTATTCCTTTCCAATATAAGGAAAGGAATTAAAGTTTTCGTTTGGGTCTCAAGCCTATAGCAACTCGGCACTGATGAGTTCCACAAGAACGAAACGCGTCTGTCGATGCTGGCATGAGATCCTGAACGAAATTAAACAAAAGCGGTGATAAGAGAAATGCTTGCAGAATATTAATTAAAATCAATATTATTTTAACTTTTGGATCAACCTGCTTATTATATTTTTTTTTTTTTCGAAAAATAATATTAATTTATGTCATTTAAGAAGGGCCCGATATAAATAAAGATAATAAAATTTAAAAAATTGTTTTACTGGTCTGTAAGTACAAATATGAGTTGGATACATTATGTATGCAACCTAGACACTTTAATTCGGTGTCTTATATACAACTTTATAAAGTTTAAAGATGACATGCGAACTTTGTGAAGTAAATAAATATATAACTGGATCTTTAAACTTAAAAAGTTAACATTTTTATGTTTCTTATTATGTTATTTAGTTATTTTCTAGTTTTGACATTTTTATAAAATACATTTTACACAGGTTTGTTATTTTAAATGGATCATCACAATTTTTTTTTTAATTTTTAAATTCTAAGTATCATTCCTTATAAAATGTCTATACAATGCCCTATACCTAAACTTAATAGTTTTTGATTTATTAATTTTTTCAGTAATTTTCGGTCAGTTTCTCCCTCAACAAAAAACATATATAACTTTTTTAATATTAGGTTTGCTGATATTTGGTTGGATTTATTGGAATCCTAAAACATTGTTTTAAAGATTCCATGTAATTTATTGTAATATTTTCAAAAAGATACTTGATTAAAAACAGTGTGAATGTATATATAATAACTTTTTTCCGCTGTTTGTACATAAAAGCACCGAAACAAAAAGTAAATATATCGCTATGTATGTGTATCAAAGGTTTGATTGAACGCCCGGTACCTTCATTAAAATGTATTTTATTATTTACTGAAAAGGTAAGAAATTCATTATTTAAATAAAAATAATGTTTTTAATTAATAAACATTTATAATAAAATAGTTAAAATGAAGGAAAATTTCTATTCAAATGAAGTTTATTCTTCATGGACAATATGACAAACTTATTGCTAGAACATGCAGAAACTTTTTGTATGTTGAACCTTTAATTTGGTTAACCATTAAGGATAAATATTTTCATTAACTAAGTAGTTATTTTCTTAATTTTCTCTCGTAAAATGAATAAGTTAAAAATGACTAATTTAATAGTTATTAGTGGCTGCTTTTTCACTTGTACCATGGTTAACCATGGAATATCATGGTATCCCAAAATTTAACAGCCAATTTGTATGTAAAATTATCCCCTGATTCTAAAAATATCGTCAAAAATTATGAAAGTGGAGCAGTTTTTAAGATATAGTCAATTCCATATTAAATAGAAAATTGTCTATATCTCAAAAACTGTTCTACTTTTTTAACTTTTGACGATATTTTCTGATTCAGGGGACAATTGTACATAAGAATTGGGATTTTGGGATACCATGGTATTCCATAGTAAATCATGGTACAAGTAAAAAAGCAGCCACTAATAACTATTAAATAAGTCATTTTTGACTAATTAATTTTTAGAGAGTTATTAATAATAAATATCGAGAAAGTTTTGTGATTCATACCAAAATAATACTCATGAGCAACATTTTATCAGTTTTTCTTTATATTATTAGGGTAAATATCTTTGTTAATATCAATAAAAAAGTATTATATTTTCATATTTAGTTATGTAAAAATATAAAGGGCGTTCCATTGAGAATAAAAAAGTTTTTTTTTAAGTATCTTTTTAGAAATCTTTTTAGATATATTACAATAAATTACATGGATCTTTTGTCGTTTTCCATAAACGTCTAACCTACCATGGACCGTGATACATCCTTTATGTATATTTCAAAATATTAATAATTAATTTCCTAAATATTACCAATAAATAAATACGATGCCCTTTATTTTGTAAGAGCGTGCACACCTTTAATTATACGGTAGGTATTAGTAAATGTTAAACAATAGAATTAATGTTAATTTCCTAATTTCAATTAGTGCATAGATAGCAATTATGATACGATTATGTATTAACGAGTAACATTCTGGTGGGAAATCTCTGCCGTCAAACAATAGTCACTAGCTATCGCTAGTTAGCACGTTCTGCACTTATATCACCCGCATCTGCCAGATTAATAGTTCGGAATTTAATGTATAATGGCGGGTAATGTCTCCTAAACTAATTATTAAATTCGCCCAAACTAAACATTTAAGCCCGTTAAGGTTGCAAGGCAAACTACTAGCGAAAATGCGATTACGACTTTGCGTCTATCAGGCCAGGTCAAAAAGATTTACACAGGATTCAGGTTACCGTATAAGTGAGTTAATTTGTCATTTGCGTTTTTAGTAGTTTATAAGGTGCGATAAAAATCAATCATTCCAGCTTACTGTTTGAAAAAAAACTATAATTGTGGAAACAAATAAAAATTTTATTTTTAGAAAAATATATTTATTGACTGTCAGTTTCTTATTTTTTCAATTTAAAACTAAACTCGCTGAAACTCCATATTTTATGGTGCATGAGTAAAATTTAGGTATTGCAAAAGAAAGAAATACCTTAGTTCGGAATAAATTCTAAAATTCATACATATATACATTTATTTCAATATTGTACACATACGTGTAATAAATCAACCTGGAAACAAAATAAAAAAATCTGCGGGGTGCTTTATCGTAATTTACTTTGCATAATGGGCCTGCTACAATCGAAATATAAAAATAGAACGAATGAATTTATTAATAAAGATATAAATACTACATAAGATACAAAATAATTATGTTTAGTTGTTTATTTTTAAGTGTAAGCAAATGTACATGGTAAACCAATATTTGTTAATTTGTTAATATTAACCACTCTCTGAAAATTAATTAGTCAAAAATGACTAATTTAATTGAACCTACACCTCGCCAAAGTTTTTTGTTTTGAATGCGTTCCACCAACTTCAAATACCGACAGACAGCTGTTTCGACCTTTATTGGGTCTCATCAGTGTCGGGCAACTTGGTGTAGTGGAACACAATCAAAACAAATTACTCCCTCAGCTTATATGCTCGGTTGTTAAGTCAACAGAGGCGAGATGTAAGAACATCAGGTGATCCACACCGTCAAACGACGTGGCCTTTGACGGTGTGGATCACCTGATGTTCTTACATCTCGCCTCTGTTGACTTAACAACCGAGCATATAAGCTGAGGGAGTAATTTGTTTTGATTGTGTTCCACTACACCAAGTTGCCCGACACTGATGAGACCCAATAAAGGTCGAAACAGCTGTCTGTCGGTATTTGAAGTTGGTGGAACGCATTCAAAACAAAAAACTTTGGCGAGGTGTAGGTTCAATTTTTTCTTATATTCTTATGAATATTACCAGTGATGGGTCAAGAAAGTTTCTTAAAGAAACTAAGAAAATTGAATGTTTACTAATTTAATAGTTATTAGTTGCCGCTTTTTCACTTGTACCATGGTTAACCATGGAATACGCTGGTATCCCAAAATTTAACAGCCAATTCTTATGTAAAATTGTCCCCTGAATCCGAAAATACCGTCAAAAATTATAAAAGTGGAGCTGTTTTTTAAATATAGTCAATTTCATATTAAATGGAAAATTGACTATATCTCAAAAACTGTTCTACTTTTTTAACTTTTCAGGGGACAATTTTACATAAGAATTGGATGTTAAATTTTGGGTTATAGTATACAAAGTATACTTTAAAAATTTTCTAGAATCCAAAAATGCAAAAAATACAGGGTGTTCTATTGAAAATAAGTTAGTTGGTGTTGTCCCAGAAGAAACCAAACACCCTGTATAAAAGAAACCATAATATTTACAAAATTTTATTTAAATCATAAAATTTTTCTCCTTACAAATTTTTTGTGACTCCTGTAGTTTATGAGATAAGTATATCTGGTCGATTTTAATATTCACTGTGATTATAACCAATTGGGTTTTAAATTGGGAGAAGGCGACTATAATAACATTTAAAATTAGTAAAAAGTGAGGTAAACCATTTCACAGATTAATTGTATTATTTTTGAAAATCATTTAATTATCTACTTTGGTTAGTGTGGGTGTAGATGTAATGCCATAGATGCTAATGGAGGATCAAAATTGTTGTGTTTAGGGATATTTCAGCCTGGAATGTTGTTGGAATACTGTTTGTAGTGGTCCACAGGTATGGCTTGAATCATCAAGTACAAGCTACTAAAAATAATTAATGGGTTTTATCCTATCTGGTATTGATCTGATAATATCCACTACTTGAATAGTCTAACAATCATAAAACAATAATTGATTTTGGTTATCTTTAAAATCCAGTTAAAGTTAAACAAAAAAAATTTAAACTAAAAATAAACTGTTCTTTAAATGTAAAAAATATTACACTTAAATAATGTTTTCCTTGCGATGTATCATCTTTGAACACCATGTATTTATCTTCTTTTTTATTTAGAGACGTTGGTGGATAAAAGATTTATTACCATCGATTACGTTTATTACCAGATATATTAGGTACGAAAAAGGAGTGTGGAAATAAAACTTGGTAATGCATTTTACTACTACTGCATCTCTATACCTAATTGCTTTAAACTAACTATGTGGGAGTCGTAAAAATGATAAAAGGAAATTGTTTTAATCAACCTCTCAGCTTTCTTACTTCTGAACTTTAAGTATAGCATAAAAGTACTTTTTAAAATATATGCAAATGAAATATTTGCTTTTAGATGTTAAATTGCATTCTAAGGATTTGTAAGAAAAGTTATGCTTAGTAAATTACTAAACTAAAGAGTGGGAAACAACGCATTAAATAATTTTAGTTATTGTTTTTAGCTTTAAACTACACTCACAGGCAAAATAATCGATCCACACAAATTTTCGATGAATTTCAATCGCAAATAACTTTTTTATTTGATTTCGGATTTAAACAAATATTAAAGAATATTGTAGATACATTAATGGAGAATCGCTCACATTTTAAAAATTACTATAAAATACACGTACGTTTATAATATACAGGTTTAAACAAAAAGATATTTTGTACCATAAGTTTTAGACACTCTGTAGAGTGGCAAAACCGTATATTGTTCTAAATTAAGTTTTAATTATCAAGTCACATCTATTTTTAACAGTTTTGTTTTTTGGTTCACCTTGATATATTTATTTTTGTGAAAAATATGGATTTTTTTTTAAAAACATTGCAATATCCAATATTTTTCCTGTATGAAGAACTAAGGTTGTTATGGTCCATCCAAAGCCTACAGAGGATGTCAGTTACAGTTTTGTTGAATCATCCCATACTTGGACATGTCATATACAGCTTTCAAATGCTATCAAATTGTTTTTTGTAAATTAATGTGTTAATTTTGAGGTGTCTTCTTACTTTTAAAAATGTCTCCGACTGATGTTGCCCTTTGTACTTAACTTCTTGTGACGTTTAAAACACTTGCCACGTAATACTGTGATCGTCCATCCTGGATTAAATTAATGGCTCTGGCAACATCAGTCGGGGACATATCCATTTTTTAAAGTGAGAAGACACCTCAAAATTTAAACATTAATTTGCAAAAAACAATTTGATAGCTTTTGAAAGCTGTGTATGACATGTCCAAGTATGGGATGATTCAACAAAACTGTCACTGTCATTCTCCATAGCATATGGATGGACCATAGCAACCTTAGTTCTTCATACAGAAAAATATTGGAAATTGCAATAATTTTTAAAAAATCCATATTTTTCACAAAAATAATTATATCGAGGTGAACCAAAAACAAAACTGTTAAGAATAGATGTGACTTAATTAAGAACAATATACGGTTTTGCCACTCTACAGAGTGTCTTAAACTTATGGTAAAAAACATCTTTTTGTTTAAACCTGTATATTATAAACGTACGTCTATTTTTTAGTAATTTTTTAAAATGTGAGCGATTGTCCATTAATTTATCTACAATATTCTTTAATATTCGTTTAATTCCGACATCAAATAGCGATTGAAATTCATCGAAAATTTGTGTGGATCGATTATTTTGCCTGTGAGTGTATTCTAAAACCTTTAATTAAAACTGTTAAAATTATACTTAATAAATAAAATGGCGAACTGGATTTTCTCGGTCCCTCCAAAACTTTCGTTCTCCTTCCCCCTTGATGCTCGTTCATCATTCTGCCTTGGAAGTGTTTAATGACTGCTCAGGATTTGCTACTTTGAATTTTTTCCCCTTTATTTCTTCACAGCTGTATTTAATCTTAACTTTATGGGCCGTGGGTTTTTTTCATTGATGTTCACCAGAGTTTATGTTTTAATTAACCGGAATTATTGCTTCTCTTTTGGCGACTTCCACAGTAAATTATCAGAGATGGAATTTATTGCATGTCCAAACCAACGGTCATGCAGAGTTTATGTAATATGTTATTTGCTCTGTTTTTAATAACTGTTCAGTTTAATAAAGTTTTTCTTAAATTAAATTATTTTTTGAAAAAAATGTACTTGAGTACAAAGTACAAAGTACTTTTTCCAAAAATCTTAAAATGTAATTTAGGTTTCAGTATATAGCAAAAAAAGTTGTTAAAAGTTAAACAAAACAAAATATCAGGTTGTATTAAAAAACAAAATATCAGGGATATTAAAAAAACTGCATTTTATATTTCTTTAATACAAGTATGTATTTATGATTTAAATATTTTTTTCCAAAAAACCAATTATTTCGATTTTAAATAGAAAAAAAATATTAAAATAAATTAGCCATTTTACATTGCTAAAATATTGTTTCTTGCCGCTAATAATTTTTTATCAAGAGAGTTGGCTATTTTACTTTAAGGGTACCTTTTTTTTCAGTGTAAATTTCGATAATATACTTAAATACTTATATTTTGCTTACACAAAAATATATATTCCCGCTTAAAATGGTTAAAATGGTTTGAACCACGCTTACACAGTAAAAAAAAATCAACTCTAAGCAACACAGGTCTACACTAAATAGTGTTGTTTTATAACACTACAATAAGAGTTAATTTGTAGGGTAATTTTCCCCAAGTAAGCAAGTATGATTTAACACTATAGCACTAAGGATAAAGTAATTTTACACTGTATTAAAAAGTGTTAATTTACCTAAAATCGTGTACTTCTACACTTCCTGGGTAAAATCCCACTTTTGTTCAGTGTAAATTAGCACTACTTTGGAAAAGTTCTAATTTTAGAGAGGTACTTTTACTCTTTTAGTGCAAACTTCTAGTGTAAATTAACACTATTATTTGAGTAAAACTTATTGGTGGTAGTGAATAAAACGAAAAGGTAAATAAAGAGAAACATTTATTTGGAACAAATATCTATGACAATTATCAAAATCGGTGCCTTTTAAAATATAATTTTATATTTAAGTCGTATGGCTGGCTTAAGCAAAATAGTTTCTTAAAACGAAAAAGTTTTAGATCAATGCAATGTTTTACTGGCTGTCAACTTGTAAGCAATGAATTATCTTGAGAATTCATCTGTAATCCATTTTTCTGTTATAAAAAATGGGTGATCCCATTGGTATACCAATATAGAGAGGCGTCAGGCGGCTGTATGTCGGGGATTTACCACACTTGTACAAATTAATAATATTAATAAAAATGTAGGTACTTATAGGTTAATACTAAGACAAAGGTCTTAGGGTTAATATAACAACCATTACGCTTGAAAATAAAATGTAAATCAAGTGTTTAAGTATTTATATTATTAATGTTACAAGTAGGTACCCGACCTACTGCCGTAAATTATTAATATATAATATAGATCGGGTATTGAGTATTAAGGCGTAAAAAAAAAAAAGTATAATACTTACCAAAAAATAAGAATGTCCCCTTATGGATTCACCGTAATTAAAATCTAACTGAACAAAAATGCCACACTTCCACAACGCGGTATCTCCGGATATGCACTGCGTAGGTAGATAGGTCCCAACCAAACATTTTAAAACGCATTTCGGTTATTACCAATTTTTTCAGTGTATTTTGCCACTATTGGTGTAATTTAACTTTAATTGTGATAAAATTTACACTAGTAGTGTAAAGAAAAAAGAGCTCTTAGTAACATCAATACAGACAAAGAAATTGGGATGCACTGTAGTGTACATTTTGTCACTATTTAACATATTAAGGGGTAATAAACACTCGTATTAAGTTTTTCTACCCTTTTGATTTATTTTAATAATAAATAGTGGGAATGAATAATGTTCATATTCTTTAAATGTGTTTAATAAAGTTAATAAGCACTAAATGCTACCTAGTGTATTTTGTAGTGTAACTTTTACACTTACAAATCAACTCTAATATTTTTACCCCTACACTAAAAAATTTACACGGGCAAATTTTTTTACTGTGTAAAGTTAAACCGGTTAAATAACACAATGATTCATTCATTGTCAATGAATAAAAGGAGGTGGCGGCGTGAGGATGCTAAGATGTAGGCGGCCAACCTTGTCAGCCATTGAAACGTCTCATTTATTTTGTATTAATCATGCCCGCCACTAACGACATGGCGCGCGAACGGCATATTAAAAATTCATTTAGACGTCATTTATTACCTGGACTAACGGGCGCCCCAAGAATTCTTTTTATGAATTACGGGTTTTCATCTTAAAGAAGTTTTTCAGAATATTAATTTTGTTATAATTAATTACAGATTATCATTATTACAATAAATGTCAAATATAAAATAAAAATGTAAAAATAGTATATTATGTATCAAGTTTGATAAACGCCATTAATTTAAGCACTCGCTCGCATGCTCGCTCGTGCCTAAATTAAATTTGTGTATAGAAAAGTTTATAAACGAGGTGCATACTATACTTTTTCTACGACAAATACTTATTATTATCTTAAAATGATTTAAATCAAAAATTTGTATAGATCGCCATCTATGAAACAATAAGGGAATCTGTGTGTCACCGTCAAATGTCAAATTTTTTAATTTTATAAACACAGATTATAAAGGTTATAAATCGAAATGTATTTCTTGAAAATTGTCAGTTTTTCACAGTGAAAGTAAAGAAAATGTTTTATGAGGACTTTACAGTGGAGTCCGTGCCCGAATTTAAGTTACAGTTTACTGCCGGCGAAATTAAAAGGTACAATGTTCATATAAACTTTTCAAATATTGGCGTTGAGAAACTATTTAATACTTTAGTATTTTTGTATTGAGATAATATAATAATTTTCACATTTAGTATTATTTTGCAAGAAATCCACTTTATTTTAACGATTGTATGTCATTTGACAACTGTCAACTAACTTAAAACTAACTTCAGCCCGTGACTAAAAACCTGTTGCTAACTTCAGCCCGTGACTAAAGCGCCATAAAGCCACAACTTGTCAATGTGTATTTAAAAGGTCACTTGGTGTCATAGACCAGTGCAGAAGCCTTTAAAAATGGTAAAAAGGGAAAAAAAATAACAGTAGGATGAAACCCATTGGAAAAGGAGGGGAATATTTTAAAAATTAAAGGAAAAATAAATTACGGACGATCTGAGTTCGGGAAGTGGGAGGGGGGGGGGTTTAAGGGTAAAAAATGGTTTATCTTGATTTCCGGCAAAACTACAAGTCCTATGGAAAAAAGTTAAATGTCAATGTTGTAGGTAATAAAAAGATCTACAACTTTTGTATTTACAATTTTTTCACATAACCTCAAAATTTATGTGAAAAATTCAAAAAAACCAAGTTTTTGGTTTTTTATTTTTATCTTTTTTAAAAAAAAAATTTTTTCCACGAAATTTGGTGAATATAATAATATTTATTATTTCGCCTTATTTTGACTTAATATCAAAAAAGCACCCTAATTTTCAATCGAAAATTCTCGCGTCAAAATATCAGCTTTTTTCAAAAAGTCGGTGTCCTTTTTGTTCGATGAACTCTCTACTTTCTGATGGTGTAAAAAAAATATATATATGTATACATAATTATGGTAAATGTTCTCAGAAAATACAAAAAATATTATAATGAATAACGTAATCAGAATGAAGTATCTAAATTCAAGTTTTCACCAGATTTTGTGGAAAAAAATTTTTTTTTGAAAAAGATAAAAATAAAAAACCAAAAACTTGGTTTTTTGAATTTTTCACATAAATTTTGAGGTTATGTAAAAAAATTGTAATTACAAAAGTTGTAGATCCTTTTATTACCTACAACTTTGCCATTTAACTTTTTTCCATAGGACTTGTAGTTTTGCCGGAAATCGAGATAAAACATTTTTTACCCTTAAACCCCCCCTCCCACTTCCCGAAGCCTTTAAAAATGGTAAAAAGAGAAAAAAAATAACAGTAGGATGAAACCCATTGGAAAAGGAGGGGAATATTTTAAAAATTAAAGGAAAAATAAATTACGGACGATCTGAGTTCGGGAAGTGGGAGGGGAGGGGGTTTAAGGGTAAAAAATGGTTTATCTCGATTTCCGGCAAAACTACAAGTCCTATGGAAAAAAGTTAAATGTCAATGTTGTAGGTAATAAAAAGATCTACAACTTTTGTATTTACAATTTTTTCACATAACCTCAAAATTTATGTGAAAAATTCAAAAAAACCAAGTTTTTGGTTTTTTATTTTTATCTTTTTAAAAAAAAAATTTTTTTCCACGAAATTTGGTGAATATAATAATATTTATTATTTCGCCTTATTTTGACTTAATATCAAAAAAGCACCCTAATTTTCAATCGAAAATTCTCGCGTCAAAATATCAGCTTTTTTCAAAAAGTCGGTGTCCTTTTTGTTCGATGAACTCTCTACTTTCTGATGGTGTAAAAAATATATATATATGTATACATAACTATGGTAAATGTTCTCAGAAAATACAAAAAATATTATAATGAATAACGTAATCAGAATGAAGTATCTAAATTCAAGTTTTCACCAGATTTCGTGGAAAAAAATTTTTTTTTTAAAAAGATAAAAATAAAAAACCAAAAACTTGGTTTTTTGAATTTTTCACATAAATTTTGAGGTTATGTAAAAAAATTGTAATTACAAAAGTTGTAGATCCTTTTATTACCTACAACTTTGCCATTTAACTTTTTTCCATAGGACTTGTAGTTTTGCCGGAAATCGAGATAAAACATTTTTTACCCTTAAACCCCCCCCCTCCCACTTCCCGAAGTCAGATCGCCCGTAATTTATTTTTCCTTTCATTTTTATTATATTCTTCTCCTTTTCCAATGGGTTTCATCCTACTGTTATTTTTTTTGGTTTCAAAAATTATCGACCCTGGTCTATCATGGAAACATGTGCGATAAAGGGCGTTTTAAAGGTGGGGTAGAAAAAATATATAATAGGCAATATTTTGATAAAAATTTGACAAAGCATGTTATAAACAGGTCGCTATTAAATTTCATAAATCTCAATATCTCGTGACAATAAATTAAAATGATTTAGTAATGCATGAAAACGTATACGTTGTATCAACAATTCGCTGCATAAACAACACTGTCGAGTGAAAATATCGGCACAGGGAAAAATAAAATTGTGTCAATGATGCGTTTGAATATATTTTACCGATGACACTCACAAATGATGATAATCATTCATATGTTACAATAGTGTAGCTTACAGATAGTATGACAAATGTGAGACATGATACATGTTCGTAACTTAGTTTAACACAACAAAACATATTTTGTGATAGAACGCGTCAGAATATAAATAGCGAATAGAACAAAGTTATTTTAATCATTTGGATATTATTATAAATTACGTGGGTTTAAACACAATACTTGTCATAATATTTATATCTATTTATTATCTATATATAGATTTTATAGTCTTATCTTAATATTTATTGACAAATGTATAGTAAATTTTAGATAGTAAAAAAATATAGTAAAATTTACTTTAACAAATTTTTAGGGTAACAATATTATATATTCGTCAATACAATATTAAGATTATAATACAAAATACTATTTTTTATTATACAATTTTAGTAAAGATTACAACACCAATATTACTAAATCATAAATGTACAATATATATTTTAATTTTTAATATGTTCGTATAGTAAATTGAATTTACTATCTACAAATAGTAATATATACTATATGATTTAATCATATGTAAGGTGTACATCTAATATTATAATATATTACACAATAATAAAAAATATAGTAAAATAAAGATACTTTTATGTTTAAGGTAAATAAACAATATATTAAAATATAATATACAATATAGTAACTCATGACATTTTAAACATTCAATTTTCTTAGTTTCTTATATAAGATCAGGTATTTTTTTTTTGGGTGTGTTCCACTACTACAAGTTGCTCGACAGTGTCGTGTCGACACTGATGATACCCAATATTATATTATATAATAGGTCAAAACACCTGTCTGTCGGTTGATGGAACGCACTCAAAACAAAAAACTTTGGCGAGGTGTAGGTTCAATTCTTTCTCATAACATTTTTGTATATTAAAAAGTACAATAAATATGTTACAATTTTTAATTGTTAACATATAAAAATATTCGATTTTAAAATATTTTATATTTAAAATGGCAACATAATATTTTAAAATTTACTATACTTATTAGTAATGGAAAAAATCTAATTATAATAAGAGTTAAAAACAAAATTGGTTGAGAATAATAATATTTTAGCTTAAGGTTTAACATACATGGATATTTAAAAATTACTAAATATGCATAGTATCTGGCAATATACAAGATAGTTGTCCCAAATAGTAATATACATTATAGTAAAGGGTATTATAATTATGGTAATCAGCATTATACTTTTCTCCCTGTGTTGTTCATAATATTTTAAAGTTGAATACATTATTTGTGTTGCTGTTTTGAGCTAAACTTTTTGCATTTTTGTTTGTTTTTATGGGCCATTTAACCATGGAGCCTATATGCATTTAATTCAAATAATACTTTGTTGTTGGCCGCAAACGATTAAAGAAATTAGTTACTTTTAACTCTCAGAAATAGTCAAAGATGGTGACTAATCTTAAATTAGTTTACGTAGTAAAAAATATCTATTTAAAACTGAAAACGACTATTTTATTAGTAAAAAATGCTGGTACTAATTAAAATAGTAGAATTTTCACTATTTCATTTTAAGATAGAAAATCATATACTTTAAAATGACAAAGGCTAGTTCGATTATTCATATTAGTGCATATTAAGCATTAAGCCGCATTTTAGTCACGTTTTAAGTAGGCAAGAGCAAAATGTTTACTTTTTGACCTTTTAACCTTGACCTTTGACCTTTAAATTAAATTAATATTAATAATAAAGCCAAATTCAGCCCGTGACTAAAAACCCCAAAAGTTACTATAGCCCGTGACTGAAACGCCATAAAGCAGTCGGATTGGATGAAACAATTTTAAGAAATAAATAAAAAAGGTGAAATGTAATTTACTCATGTGGTTTACTTTTTATGATCACCCACTGTTAAAATTGCTTAATAAATAATCCTTAACGTTTTCGTGATACCCATGGAGTTATTTATTCTTTGAGAAAAAATCATTTTCCAAGGATTAGAAATTTCATAGGAGAAAATTCAATTTAATATTATATACCGAAATAAAGGGTTTGATGGCTAAAAATAAAATTTATAATAAACCGAATAAAATATTCATATTAACCCAAAAATAAAGTTTATTGTCCCATTTCTTTAAATTTCATTTAAACTTTTATACCTTATATTTAATAAACTCTTCTTGCCTTTTATTTTACTTGCTGTTCCTTTATTGTGACCTCGGGGCCACCAGCAATTAAAGAACATAAATTAAAGAGCCAAGACCCAAAACTTTTATTTTCTCATATAAAAATCACCTTAATAAACCTTTCGAGGAAATCTGTGTAATAAATTGCCTTTTGATAAAAAGCTTATATTTCTTATTTATATTAAAAAAAGATAAGAACTTTTTTTAGCGTTGTGAAACATTTAGAACATTTTAAAAGTTTTGGTACAATTTTCTATTTTAAAAATTCTTTCTACGTAATGAAAGTTAAAAATTACAAAACAATGTAGCCTAATTAAAGTACCTATAGTTTCTTTATGGTGTCAGGCACAAATGACTTGCAATTAACCAAAAGTTTGTTCCAGACACTCGCTGTATCATGACTTACCAACTTATGTACGTTAATTGTTAATATATTAATTAATCTCGGCAGAATAATTAAGAAGTGTTTGTACGGTATATAAGGAGCTAATTTCTTGGCGTAACAGTTACACAATAAATTTTTTGCCGATGAAAGGCACCTAAGGTTCGTACAATGCCATCCAAAATACCTAATTATCCTTACAAACTTCCCTCTGTGGCCGCGTTAATCTTACTTTTTTTCGACGTTTCGCTTGCTCGAAGAGACTAATTTTCGTGTCGTAAATATTCAATGAAACATACGATTCGGCTAAAAGTCAATTATGTTTTTTTTTATTTTACTCATTTCCTGCTTCCATTTCTTCCTTACATGGTGTCCTCCTGCTATTAGTGACAAATAAATTGTAACTTATCTTTCATTGCTTGTCTTTGACCTAAGATATCTTTTAAATGGATGGATTTGCGAAAATTTCCTATTAAAATATGTATTAGGCCTAGCTTTATATTCATTTATAACTTACTCTTAATAGTAAGAACTATTTTTCAATATCATAAGTCAAAAAAAGAATAGTAGATTTTTTTAAACATAAATTATGGTTTTCAAAAAGGGGATATTCATTTTAATGGCATGTTTAAGTGGTATAGTCAGAAACGAGTATATTGCCTAGGATAATTCCCTCGACAGGAATTTCAAGGGTTTTATATAGTCATTCACATTTCTTTGTTAACCGAATGTTCAACAAGTGGAGTGAAATAGGCCAACCCCCGTAATAAGGGTGCATTTTAAATAATTGGAGATAATACACGTTTTATTATTTATGTTATGTATGTACATTTTTAAAAAACTATCCTAGCTGCATATGTAGGGTTTGCCTAATTTAAATCACGATTTAAATTAAGTAATTTTGTATTTTAATCAATGATTTAAATCAGTTTAAAAAAAAGTTTCTAAAATCTAAAAAAACACTTAAAAGATCTAAAAGTAAAGCACAATAATACCTTTACATTATTTAAATAAATTCATATGCATAGAAAAACTGCATATTTTGTTAAATAAAATAATAAAGGAATTCATAGTACACTTCATTAAAAAATGCTTATAGTTTATAAAAAAATCAAAAAAATATTTTTTTAATTTTTTTAATAAAAAATTTTTTTATTTTAAATCATGATTTTTTCGAACCCTGTAGCTCATATTATAAAAAAATACTTTTGCATTATACAATTTAATGTGTTTCATAATAATAAAATTATGTCAATACTATACCGAAAAAAATAATATAGTTGAGTAAACGTTAACCTAAATGTCATTTTTGAAAATGTTGTTTCATCAAAAACCTATTGGACACAGTGTCCCTTAGAAAAAAATAGGTATTTTAAAAATGTCAACGAAATATCTTTATGGATACTTATTGTGGACTATTTGGCAGAACCAAAACAAAGTTCGATTAAATCAAAGCTGATCGGATATAAACCTTATAATTTATTTTAAATATGAATATTATTTTCTTGCTATTTATTAATGCTGATGATATTAAATTAAAAAAAATATCAAAATTTAACACAACTTACAATTACAAATGTGTAGAAGAAAACTCTACAACTGCTTTTAACAAAAAATCACCGTATCTAAGGTCGTTAACATTGTTTAATTTATATGCTCCATGATTTTAAAAAACTCTCGATGAAGAGATTCTCCCGCCTGTTCTGACCATAATCCAAGACCCCGATGGTTAAGATAGCTTAGGCATTCTTCAAGATGATTAAGAGCGATGTGGATTTTTAAAGTTTTCGAAATTCCAGTGGCTTTAAAGGTTTTTCTTAAATGGACAATGTTCTTCTTGAGTTCCTGACCACCGCGACTAGAAAAACAATCTTCAACAACTTTGTTCATTGCCTTTAATGCTGATATTATTGGAACAATTTGTAAAGAGCCAACTTTTTCACGAATGACCTTAATATCGAGAATACAATCAGAATTCTTTAGAAGCTTTCGGCATGCATTTTCTTCAAAAATTTCACCCTGATAGTTTTTTGATATAAGTCCTAGTATTTTTGGCCAATTAAGGGCTTCTTCTCTTCCCACGAGTGGTACTAGCCCATCCCAAAATAGGTGATTTACAAAGCCTTGCAAAATGTGCATTTTTGGTATAATACATTTTTGAATAATAAAGGTCTTACCTTCTTCCTCAAACATAGGTACATTTACGGTGCTAAAACATTCTTTAGCGACTTTTTTATTTTTGCCTAGAGAATAAAATTTATCGAAATGCTTGGTAACGTCTCCATAAGTTCTTAAACACATCGTTTGAGCTTCATAGGTGGGATCTTCAATATTTGTGGGTTTATCTTGAAACCTTAGTTCGTGTAGTGGTATATAGCAATAAGGACACGGGTACGTTGCAGTTGCTGTCTGAAATCCATTGACGAGGAGGGTCACCTTTAGGTCCGAAACAAACTTGAAGGAAATTTTGTTTATCTGTGTAAGATCAAATAGAAATTTAATATTGTCGAAACTTTCTTTTATTTGAGGGACCATGCATACAATTATTAATCTTTGTAGTCCACTTAGTTTACCTCTTTTTCCTGCTCTTCCTCCTTCTGCATATGTAGATCGTTTACCTTGATCCATTGCATTTATTTCGTCTTCTACTATTTCTTGGTTTCCAGCTAAACCTTTATTTAACACAGAGGAGTAATTTTCCGGTAAAATCGTCAAACAAATTAAAAAAAAACCTTGCCCTCCATCAGCCATAAGTTTAATTTCAGGTTTTCCAATATAGTTTCTTTTTTCAATAACAGCCTTAACCAGTTCTTCAGCATCTGCCCACACTATAGCCCGATTTTGTTTTTCCCTCTTTTCATTGATGTCAAATTCGTATAAACCCTGTTTATAAAAACTGCTTAACATTTTTGAATTTTTACTTGCATGAAGACGATATTTAGCCGGAACTGCATTTTTTACTGCGCATGACCTAATAAAGTTTGTTAAGGTTTCCATTTGGTTTAAAGAAGAACTTGTGTTTGATTGGAAATTGTCTAAATTATTTTCGGAAAAAATGCGTCTTTAGCCATTTTCGGATTAATAACAATCCTAGCAATTAACACGCATGTGGATAATTTTATTTCTGCGTTTTGGTACCTGCTTCTGCTTGTAGATGTTCCACAATTGGCTGCTTGATCATCAATGCAGGATTTCAACGAAGACACTACAACATGCTCCTTTTGTTGGTTTTTTTTTGAGTTTTTGTACAATGTCCTTAACATTTCGATAAGCATACGTTTTGGAACAGTTGTGCCTAATTCTTTTTCCGGTTTTTTGAAAGCAAATTTGACATATTGGCTCGAATTTTTGCTTTTGATTTGTTACCTCATGGCCCATGGTTCCTACTTTTACTACTGAAGAACTTTTGTGGCCTTTATGTCTAGCCGTTTGACACAGAAAACAATTGCATATTTGGGTGGTGTTTCTAATTTTAGCATGCAAGACTATTTTGTCAAATTGAGGAGTCACGGGGAAATTTCTCTTGAACACATCTTTTTCTCTATCAAAGAGAACAGGGCGACAATTTCCACAAATAGACGTGGGATATCTTGAGTCGCTTTTATCAAATTTATACTTACAAATAGGCTTGTGCAATTTTTCTTTCAAGTTAAACACTGACGCTTTGGACTTCCCAAATACGATTTTAGAACCACACAATATAGACACTTTTCGTCGATTTTCTTCATGGTCCGCTTCTTTCGGCATTATCAATTTAAATTTTCTAGTCTTTGTATATGATTTTTTCTTGCTGGAGTTTTAAATGACGGTTTCGAATATTCAAGATGTCATTTTGACACTAGCCTACTTTATTGTATTGTCACTTTCCACCTTTTTTTACAGTTATTCTTAACCAGTGACAAAAACTTGAATTTTGGTAAAACAGTAAAAAAAATACCAACAGATTGTTTTCCGATCAGCTTTGATTTAACCAACACTAGTTTTGGTTCCGCCAGATAATCCATAAAAGAAATATATAAAGGGGTTTCGTTGACATTTTTGAAATACCTATTTTTTGCTAAGGGACACTGTGTGGATAATCTATATTTTGGTGTCAAAGCAATAGTCAGAGTTTGTTAAAGTTTATTTGTTCATTTGACAGTTAAAATATTGATTAAATATAAACTAATTTAATGAATTAAAATTAATATTTTGATTTAATAGCTGGAATTGGTTGAATCAAATACTGAAATTTTTAGGATTACCTAAAAAAACTATTAAATTAACGTTTAGTTGCTCTTTAAATCCAAAACATTAAATTAAATGTTTATTTAACAAATTGTAAATGTTACTTTAAAATTTGTTAATTTTGCATTCATAAAATTGCCGTGAAGGGCGCTTCGAACACCCACGCCACGTCATTAGACGGTGTTGATCACGTGATGTTCTTACATCTCGCCTCAGTTGGCTTACGATAGGAGTATATAAGCTGAGGTAGCCGTTTGTTTTCGGTGTGTTCCACAGTGGAACTTCCACTATACCAAATTGCCCGACACAGTTTATCAGTGACTGATAAGACCCCCAATATAGGTCGAATCAGCTGTCTGTCGGTAGGTATTTGAAGTAGTTGGAACGCACTCAAAACAAAAACTCTGGCGAGGGAAGGTTCAATTCTTTCTCTTTTTATTAATTCCATAATTTAATTAACCCAACATTAGCGAAAATTATTTTAATTTAACATTTTTTTGGTGTTAAGTGAATATGCTAAAAAGGTTTCCTGGACATTTCAAAAAATGTATCTTAACATCTTAAAAACCATTTTCGAAATATTACTCCTACTTATCAAGAATGCTTAATTAACCAGATTAGCAGATTAGAACAAATATTCTCATTTTGTTGATTTGACTAATATTTGTTGTTCAATTAAACAATACAATTTGACATTTTTAGATGGTTAAGTAAACGTGCAAAAACCATTGCTTTAAAGTGCATAAAGAGTTGAATTAATATTTTTTTTTGTTGTTTCAACAGCTTATTTTTTTCAGTGTATGTATAAGAATCTCAAATCTCAAATCTCGATTCGAGGTTATTAAAATAATAATAAATTTGTGTGAAAACTTTGGTGGAACGATAACAAGCATAATCTTTTTTGACTCAAATTTATTTTATTTATTCGCTTGTTTTTCAACAAATAAATGCGAATCTTTGTAATGCTGATGTAAACAGTAACTGGGTTTGCAAACAATGTTCACAAGATATACAAGCACATCAGTGCCGTTTGTTTCGGGCACTGTTTATAAGTTTTCGGGCACGAAATGAACATCAATTTCGTTTTCCTGGAATTATCCTCTTGTTGGCTATAATTTAGTTCGAAATAATTTGTATTGGATATACAAAACTTATTGCGGGCCCAATGAAGTCAAAACTCCACCGAAGATAATATCATTATTATGTAAATATTAATTAAGGGGTATGGTTAAGCCAAACATACATTTGGTTTATATGATTCAATTAATTTACTTAGTTACTAAAGTTAAACTCAACTTTAATATACATTCAGAAAAGATATATATTTCGTATTTAAACTTTAATTTTAATTGTTATCAAATGTCTCCTTTCCAAAAAAAAATTTCTGAGTACCCAGTACATCTATTTCAAGTCATTTTTTAAATAGACAGGAGCATTTTATTATCTTAATAAATAATCAAAATTTATCAAAAACTAAATGTTGTTAAACCTGGTGTCAAATTGGGACCAGCATTTTCATAAGATAATAAATCTTCCAGTTATGGAACGGAAATTGTATTTAGTCCTTCACAGAATTCCCTTATTGATCATTTACAGTTAGTCCACCCTTAAAACCCGAAAAGTTTTAAACAAAGATACGCCACTTTGGAACCTTTGTCGTTTGGGTTAATCGTTTAAAATTATGCAAATCACAACAAATCTTTTTCGGGGTTTTTTTTAAACAAATCAATTTTTATGGGGTCAGATACTAATCAAAGTATATTAAGGTAATTTTACAATATTAAAATTTTGGTTGATAAAACAAATGGTTTATATTTTTTAAATACTACTATATGGGTGATTCTACAAAAGTTGGTCAACTTGATGTCAGTCAATAGAGTAGGTATTTTAATATTTTTTGTAAATATTTTAGTATATTACAAAAGATCCAGGTTTCTTTAACTTGTCCACCCAATTTTAATGTATTTTTTTAAAAGCACGTTTGTAGAAAAACATAATAAATATTCAAAACATCAGTACCTTGGCGTGTCAAACTATAAAACATTAAATATCATCATATTTTATCATATTTTATCATAGATTCGAATAATAGCAATTTTTAAAAAAATTAATAATCTTTGTACTCACTTTTACCCGTCAGTTCTGTGTCCAATGTTAAAATTCAAAATTCCTTTGAAATATTAAAGTTTAAACGTCATGTCCTCGTTTTAACTCAAATGTTGGTAAAAAATTACCTATAGAGCCCGCCCTTTGCACGACAGTCGTCTTGAAAATAATGCAAGCGGCGAAATTGTGGTGAATGCACGAATAGTTCCAGTCAAAATGTCAGTACTGTGGTGAGTAGTTATTTTCTTACGTATATATATTTCATTGTAATTTATATAAGGCTATATGTGATTTATTGATAATTAGCATCCACTAATAAAAAATATCAGTAAAATACTGAATTCCTAATAATAATCTCAAATTTGTATCCCATTCATCAGTACCGTGTCGTCAGTTCCATGTTTGATGTTTCGGTTATCTTTTTTTTGCTTTAATTTAAATTCTGCTTGCGCAGAACTTGTTTATTTAATGTCATTATAAACTCATATAAATTTGGTGTGGGTCCCATATTTAATAATTGAGATATCGGTATACCCAAAATCCACCAGCCGCCACTGATGTGTGGTATTATTTGATTTTAAGATATTTAATGTATAATATGCTTAAAGTTGCAATAAATCTTATATTTTCCAATAAATTATGTATTTAATTAGTACCCTGGTATACTCGTCACTTCCCTTGCATTCAAATTTAGAAAACACAGATATTTCAGAAACTGTTTAAAGAAGTCACTGGCCCGGTCTGGAACAGTATATTTATTATATTATCTATGTTCTCATATCAAAATACTGTTTAATTTTATCCGGAAACTATATAAACAAAATGAGGTCAAAAGTTGCCCAGCTTTTGTAGAATCACCCATATAGCAAAAATATTATATTTATAGTATATTCAGTATGAAGTTTGATAAACGTTATTTTATTCACGAATTTAATTTAAATGAGTAAATAATCATATAATCTTTTTCACACTTTATTTTTACGATTGTATGACATTTGACAACAGTCAACTAACTTAAAATTTACTTCAGCCCGTGACTAAAGCGTCATAAAGACACAACTTGTCAATGTGTATTTAAAAGGTGTACGATAATGGGCGTTTTAAGGGTGGGAGCAGAAAAAACTAATTTAAGTAAAAAAATACATGTTATAAACATTTATCCCAAACTCTATATTACATGTAATTCAATAAAACCCAGATGTGTTCAAAAAAGTTCTATTGAGCACATATATCCAAAGGTAATTGATACGTATGTTGTTGTATATATATTTTTGTATGGCTAGACATTTATGAAGGACCTTCTTTTTTATAGACTCGCTCAAATAACCTTTTAATAATATTTGTTCTTCTAAATCGAATAAATATGTTTGCTTTAACTGGAAATCCTTTTGCACAAGATATTTTATTTAGTGAGATTCTTTATTTAGTTTTCTTATCAAATAGGTGGGTACTTATAGATAGAGGTTTTTGGTTTAAACCAAGAAGAAAGAATTAAATAAAAATAATAAAATAATTTTTATAATTTTCGTTTCATATTTGAATAACAAAATTTTTAATTAAATAATATTTAATTTTTTACTTCTAAAATAAAAATATATTAAAAGATAAAGTATAACATAAAAACTTCTAATTAAAACCAAATATCCAATGCTTTAAAAAGTATTTTAATAAAACTTGACGAAGTAACGTTAAAATGCATCTTATTAAGAACATAAATATAAACTTTTTATGCATAACTTTTAAACATACATACAATGTCAACAAATATTTAATCATAAAGTTTGATTTTAATATAACTACAGGAATTTTATAAGCAAGTCCATTTTTAATAAAAGCGTTAGCGTATTTTCGACGATATTGTTTAATACAGTTTACTATTAATCATGAGCATTTTGTATATAAACGAATTCTGCTTGTCAACTTAACTGCAATATGTTTTAAAGAATATTAATATTACTTTAAATTACAATTACATTAACAGTTATTGTAAAAAATGAATAGTATAAATTTTTAGTATATTTCTGTGATATATACGATTATTATCTTATCTCCTTGTCTTATATTTAAATAAACCATTTAAATAAATATGATTCCTTTAGGTTTGCCTATTGTACCTATATAGGTTTTTATCTATTTCGGACAATGGATTGAAACATAAAGTCTTTATCCCAACTGAATTTCCTTTTTAGATATGAACGCTTTTGTTGCTTTATTTTTCATTATTTTTTATTCCCTTCTGTTGTCCTTTTCTGTATAATGGAATTTTGATATTAACCAACCTATGTATTGGTATTATACGAGTATATATAAAAAAGAAAAATTTATGGGCCCCAATCAGATTCATATTTACGATGGAAAATGCTAAAAAGGCTGCCGGTACCAGTTTACAAAGTGGAAGAATAAATTTAGAATAACTCAGACTGAAGTAAACATCTGCATATCTCGGTGTAGTAGACGTTTTAGAATAATTGCAAATTGTATAGAACTTGAAACAACTCTACCATCTTTTAACCGGATAAGACAAAAGCTCCAAATTATCTCTCAGTGTTGCGAATTTATATTTTTTAACACTCTGTGCTTTGGATTTAATTTAATGTTTTACTTTTGAGTAAATATGAAAAACATACAACAGATTTCTAAATTAGTTTTTGAAATACAAATATACTTGTTTAACCGACAGGTGTGGATTATTACCTTGGGATCTTAGTTATTTATGATCAAAATTATACTTGTGTTAAAACTTTATAAGGATATTTTAAACAGTTTAAACATTTAATTACCAACTTGAACAAGATTTTAATACTTTAAACAAAACCGCCGCCACTGACCCAATTAAAGTGAAAATTATTTTTTTTTATTCTGAAAAGCAATGTAAACCCAATTCTATTCATAAAATCAGTTTTTTAGTTTAAAAATACATTTATGGGAGAAGATATCTACTATTTTACAAATTTTAAATATTTTTATAGAAATTTTAGTTTTATTACAAAAATGTTACTTTTTATTCTAATAGATACTAAAGGCACTATATAATATATATAGCAACAGCAGCCCAGCAGATAAGACCTGAAGATGGTACATGAGATGGTACCGAAACGTCGTCAGACATACGGTTCTTTTAAGAACCAAAAACCGACAACACGGAGCAGATCCCGAAAAACCACTAATACATATAACGCCCATGGAAACCTAAAGCAGAACTTATATATAAATTAAAAAACGTAAAAAATGAGATCTAAACGCAAAAACCTGCCTGTTTATAATAGTTGGTTTTTATGATAACGCTTTTCGCTTTTGACATTTGCAGCGACATTTCTTTATGCATTGTTTAAAATCTTTAAATGAGTTGTGAAAGCGAATAAAGTTAACTACAAAGAATACATTATTAAAAAAGGTGTGGGAACAAAAAATAAAGCAACAGAAAACATGCAGTATGTTAAATGCAGCGAAAGTCTAAAGAGAAGAGCAAAAAACAAGGAGAAGAAAATCATAGAATGTTTCAGTTAAATTAAAAATTTTAATTATTTACCAATACATTGGTAGTTCAATTTAACAAGTAAACAATCAGTTTTTCATTTAAATTCAATTATTGTAATATAACTTTGCGAATGCAAAATTATGTGTACATTCTGCAGAATGTGGCCATTAAACTAACCAAGCGTGGATTGAATATTGCCACATGCATAATATTACATTTTGTATTGTCCTTTATTGTGTTAGTTTCAATGCCCTATAGTAATTGTGTTATTATTTAATATTTTCTTGTGTAAAACCCAAAATTTACAATTATATATAGTTTAAATGTTGGGACATAAATAACTATTTCATATGAAATTGTTGTGAAATGAGAGTTCCCCAAAAACTATTCACTTGAGGTATATGAGACATTCTTTTACATATCGTACGGATTACAGAAAACATATTTTTTCAAATTTTTAAAATGACTTAATTTTTTTTTACAGCATCTTTTCATAAATTTAGCCGACCCCTATATCGGAATTTTTGCAGAAAATTTATTTTTCCAAAGATATATTGATTTAAACTTTTGATAAAATTTGAAAAAATGCTGAATTCTTTTGTACTTAAAATTCATTATCTCCGGTTCTACTGATCGGATCGATTTCATTTTTTTTTTATTTTAAACCATATTACATAGTCTTTTTAGATAAATATTTAAAAAGTTTGTGTTTTGTTTATTATATGAAAAAAATATTTTTTTTTGTATAAACAGATTTTTTGTGTTTGCCCCCTCTATGAAAAAAAATTAAAAAAATACTGTTCTATGCACTATTTATTACTCTACAAAATGAATTTTTCAGAAAAATGGAGACTTTTTTGGATCGGAAGATATTAAATATTTTCGAGCGCGTGACCAGTACAAGCCGTAAGGGGGCATCCATTAATTACGTGAGGCGTTTAGGGGAGGGAGGGGGTCAAGCCAAATCTCATCAATTCTCACGTAAGGGAGAGGGGGGGGTCTCGGCAAATATCACGTAATTTTTAACAAAGTATGTTTTTTTAATAAATCCAACAGAATCAAGCAGTTTAACGTATAAGCATTAAAAATAATCATTTTTTAAAATCTCACGTGAGATTAGGGGGAGGGGGTTGAGCCAAATCTCACGACATCTCAGCAAGGGGGGAGGGGGTCAAAAAATCGCTAAAATTGACTCACGTAATTAATGGACACCCCCTAATCAGACATCTTCGAAACGCTAACACATTTAGGATTAGTGATGCCGCCGATACGAGAGATTCTCGCCTCTCGTCTCGTCTCGTCTCGACGAGACGAGAGGGAGATTTTCTCTCGAAAAAAGGCTCGAGACGAGACGAGAGAATGCCCTCTCTCGCTCTAGAATTTCTCGTTTCTCTCGATCTCTCTCGTTCTCTCGATTATTCCGGTAATAAGTAAACAATTTTTTTAAATAAAAATTTTAATTTTGCGATATTTATTTGGACCAATGAGAACATTATTCGCATTTCATAATAAACAAAATTTGTTCCTGTATAACGTTTTATTATTTTATAACACAACTTAAGGTTAACCAAGAAAAAAATTACTTATAAAATAATATTAATTTTTAAAATTTACCCTGTATAAGCACATTTATGGCACTCCTTATACTATTAAACAACCCGTATGCTTAATAAGCATTGCTTATTCAATGAACTTATCAACAACATGTGGTTTTTGAGGGGCTGATTACAAATTTGATATCCATTTCTTCAAAAAATAAAATGGCTGATCCAATATGACGAAAATTTGTCGTTCGGCTTTAATGGTTTGGGTAAAATTTAGTATTTAGATATTTATGGGGTCCCTGATTAAGAATTTGATATCCATTCAAAAAACAAAATTGCGGATTCAAAATGACGGACATGCGCAGTAGGTACAAGATGGTTGGATCTATGTGGAGTAGTTACATCATATAGACGCAGTAGTTTTCAGATGGATGGATGATTTGATCCATCCATCTGAAAACTACTGCGCCTATATACTACACTGAGAAAAAAAATGGGACAAATAAACTGTGTAGTTAATCCTTTTATTAATAGTGAATATATTGTTTATTACCTCTAAATAGTCGAAATAATAACGATAAATATAAATATATATATAAATATTTTTTTTATTTGGGAGCAATAAACTTTTTTCTCAGTGTTACAGTTACATCTATAGATGTAACTACTCCACATAGATCCAACCATTTGATTCAAATGTGCGACATTTTCGGCGTAAAAAGTCTTACTTTATCAGTGTGGTCTTGGCACAATTTTTTTTTTATTTCCAGTTTAAATTTATATAGAAAAAATATAAACGAATACGTATTTAATTGCAAATAATTTTTGTATTCATACATAGGTACTTACCACGAGAAACGAGACGAGACGAGAGACCCATTTTCTCTCGCTGCACGAGACGAGACGAGAGAAGGACTTTTCTCGTCTCGTCTCGTCTCGCGGCATCACTATTTAGGATAGTGTAAACTCATACATCGTTTTAAAAAAATACCAGCGCTTTTTGTAAATTAATTCTGATTTTAAAGGTTTTCAATAATTTTAAATAAATTAAATTTTAAATAATACAAACTCCAATTAATGAGTAAATTTAAGTAAATTTATTAACTGGCAGAATTGACATTTGCACAAATAAGTCACCAATTAAAAGATGTCGAATCATGGCACTCTTATACAAAATATCACGTCACCCGCCACATGCACTAATACGTTTGAATATTACGCGCTTGACAGTCCTGTCACGCGCTCGAAAATATTTAATATCTTCCGATCCAAAAGAGTCTCCACTGTTCTGAAAAATGTATTTTGTAGATAAAGAAAAAGCGCATAAAATAGTATTTTTTTCCTTTTATTTTATAGAGGGGGCAAACATGAAAAACTAGTTTAAAAAATTAATCTGTTATTAACTCCCTATACCAAAAAAAAAAAAAAATTTAATTTATTTATTTGAAAAGCCTATTCAATAAGGTTTAAAACAAAAAAAAAACAAAATCGATCCGATTAGTAGAACCGGAGATAATGGGTTTTATGTAGAAGAGAATTTATCGTTTTATCGCAATTCATAAAAACTTTATATCAACATATCTCTGAAAAAACAAATTTTTTACAGAAAACCTGATACACGTATCTGCTTATTTACTGAATAGAAGCGGTAAAAAAATTTTCATGCGAATCCAAACCCTGATGTCAAAATAGGTGTACGATTTGTAAAAGAATGTCTCATATGAGTCATATAATATGACATGGTAAAGACATTTTACTCAGAATTTGGGGTGTTCTATTTGAAATAACAAAGTTGATGTCACTTCCGGTTAAACCGGAAATGGAATTTTGTTTAAAGTATTTTGGAAAGATAGACTAAAATGGATTATAATCGATTTTAAAATTTCAAATCGCTATCTTTTTTCGTTTCCCAGAAACTAATCGACCACGAATGTAAAACACACTGTATGATTTAAAAGTACTTTTTTAAATTCATTTGTAATGTTTGTTTTAACATTTTTGCAGATTGATTTATTATTTTATCAATGCTTTTTAAATCAATAATTTGTTACATTTACCAAGAAATAATTAAATTACTTTTATTTCGGGGTTTGTTGGTTGCATGTAAATGAACTTTACAGTACAGTTAACAAAAGGTTTTTTATTTCGCACGTATTTTGTATTTAATTGAACACATACATATTCACTTTGTTTGTAATTAAACAAAGCTTTGCTATTTGGTTTATTTCATAAAAAATATTATTTGTAGACATTAATATATAATTATAATAAATATTTTTTTATCTTCTTTGTTAATTTAAGCTTTAAATAATAAAATTGAAAATGTACGATTCTCTTTTTGTTTTAATAAATCACGAAAAACCTGACAAGCATTTTTCCTTTTTAAATCCATATATCTAAAAAATAATTTAAAATGAATATGTAGAATACATTTTTAATGCATATTGCATTTTTGTGACAAAACGTTATATTTTTATGTAAGGAAAAAATATCCCGGAGCATTCGCCATTTTTGCAACTTTTTATTAAAAATACTCTTTACATTAAATTTTTGTAGCTAAATAATTTATAAAATATCATAACAGAATATTTATTTATATTAATTATTACATTGAATAATTAAAGCATCATACAAAATGTAATTAATATAAATATTATACATAGACATAAGTAAAATTATAATAAATAAATTAAAAACAATAAAAAATAAATTAACAATTAAATGTTATATTTAAACACATTAGCCACTCCTCTTCTTTCCAATGCTAACAATAGTATCTAAAAATAAAAAAAAGATACTTTTATAAAATGTTTATTTTTGACATTATAAAACCTCAGGGAACTTTATAACGTATCCATGGAGTATACAAAACATGGATAAACCTTAGATCAAACAATGCATGAATCCCCTGTAAATTTTTAAAGCCCAATAAAACTGATTTTATCCTTACCAATTAATCTCTTAGATAGCTGACTATTTTTTCTAAAACTTGCCGATGCTTCTATGGTAAAATTTGTTGATATGTTTATATTCTTTACAAACAAACTTTTAATCCACCTTGGCATTTTTTTGGAATCGTTTCTTTTAAAAAGGTAAATCAACTCTTCCAGCTGCCTCAAAAAATCTGCTTGTTTTTCCAGTTTTTTTGACAAACTTGCTTTTTGTAGACCTAAAGTACATACAATAGACTGGGCCAAAAAAATCGACTATTTTCTTTTGGAAAATATATCGAAAATATTGTTTGGGGTAGCAAAAAAAAATTATGGTGAAAGTTTGAGTCCATAATATTAAGAGGTCTATCATTGCAATTTTAGATTTTTTTTTCCTGAGCGAGTTTTTGTCTCAGAACTCCCAAATCATTGAGTTTAACAAAATTGACTTGAAAATATTTTTTGAAGAAAATTGAATGCTCTACAAAAAAGGTTTTATTGGAATTTCCCGTCAGATGAACCCTTTTCTTACAATCATGCCTTAAAAATTGGTATAGTTTTACAATTTGATCTTTTAACTTTGGAATTTTGGAATTCAAGTAAAAATCAGTACCCTGAAAAAAAACGATAAATATTCTTATGGGAAATCAAATGCTCTACAAAAAATTTTTTTTATAATTTTTGGCTAAATTCACTCCATCAAAAGTTATTCAAGGTTAAATTTGAAGTCAAAACGAAATTTTAACCTTGAATAACTTTTGATTGAGTGAATTTAGCCAAAAATGTTAAGAGGCTTTTTTTTAAAGCATTTGATTTCCCATAATAATATTTATCGGTTTTTATGGGTACTAATTTTTACATGAATTACAAAATTCAAATTTAAAAGATCAAAATGTTAAACTATACCAATTTTTAAGGCATGATTTTAAGGAAACGGTTCATCTGACGGAAAACTTCAATTTTAACCTTTTTAATTTTCTTAAAAAAATATTTTCAAGTCAATTTTGTTAAACTCAATGGTTGAGGAGTTCTGAGCCTAAAACTTGCTGGGGAAAAAAAATAAAATTGCGATGATAGACCTCTTAATATTAATATTATGGACTCAAACTTTCACAATAATTTTTTTTGTCACCCCAAACCATATTTTCGATATACTTTTCAAAAAAAAATTTTTGGCCCAGTCTAACACACAAGTAATATAATAATGTGTTGTGAAATATATTTGGGGTTTGCAGGTTTTTTACATTTCTGACTAAAATAAGGTACTACAAGTCAAAGCTCACCTTGTATATCGCTAACCGCCAACCCAACCATTAAATTCATTAAAACGACGCTGGTTAAGATAATAAAGGACAAGTACATGACCTGCGAGGCAACGTTCACATGAAGAGCGTACTTTTCCGAATGAAAAAGCCCTTTGTATTCCAATTCGCCCATCATCATCACCGAAGTTTTAACCAGAGATAGCCAGGGAGTGCTGAACTGCTTGACGTCATAAAATTGTATTGAGAACGATAAGGCGAATCCTATCATTAGGCAAAGAAATGTGGCTAGGACCTAACAAAAAGTCAAAAAATAATTTTATTTATTATTTAAAATTAATATTTTATCATGTTTTGAAAAATATTTATATATTGTAAAATACTTAATACACAGTGTTGGTCAAACTTAAAATTAAATAGGATTTTTTGGTCTTAAATTTTTGTCCATTAAGTTGTCTTATCTTGTTTCGTTTAGAAGATACTAAACGACATGTTTAAAATAACACAGGAATATGTTTATGATATTTTTTATTGTGTTTAACCATACTGTATTTAAGTATGATCTTGTAGAAGACAACTTTTTTAAATAGGTTCCCAATCCTAATTTGATTAACACCGGTTTGGCCTGCCAAAGTAGAAAATTACAATATTTTTTTTTCATGGCAGGGTTTTTAAAATAAAAAATGTTTTTTTTTTTAAATGCAGCTTTACTTTTTGTGTCATATCTCATGTTTGAAATGGCCAATTGTATTGATATCAAATTTATATTATGTAAATATAAACTATACTGTTTAAAAGTTTCACTATTTTATTTAAATATGTCAATTGTTTCGCTACACAGTAGCATCTTCAGATCGTGTAGCAAAACAATTTTCATATTTAAATAAATGTCAAAGTTATGTCAGTTTATGTAAAGGTAGCCATTTCAACTTTTTGTTTCGTAGCGTATATTGCAGTTTAATTTAAGTTACTGACGTTTTTTGGTTTAAAACATTAAATTTTACGTTGTGATATCGCTGTTGTATGCTACTTTCTTACTTTTAAAATTTGATACAATGGGTGAAAAAAAACAAGATTTTGAGTGCCAAAATAGCCCAGATGATTAACCTAAACATTTTTTAAGTATAATGTTAATATTAACTACACTATTTAAAAGTTTCACTATTTTATTTACATATGACAACAATTATTGTTTCGCTACACCGTAGCATCTTCAGATTATATTAGGGTTTAAAAAAAACAGAAAAATTGACTTTTTTATTTTTTAAATTTTATTCAAAGGGTAAAACGAAAAAAAGCAAATGTCAATTTTTTAAAAATTTCCAAATTTTTACGGATAGTATCCGTTCACTGATATAGAGAAAAAAGTGAATTTCCGACGCTGATTATAATCATATAATATTATGATTATAATCATATAATATTACTTTTTTTTAATTCAGTAAGAATATTCTACCGGAATGCAAAAAAACCTATTCGGTGCTGTATTAACATAACTTTTATTTAAGACTTCGATAAAATTATAATTTTGTAATTAAACTTTATAAATCATTCATTATTTTATAGTTAATATATTTTTAATGGACTACTTTTTGCAACAACAAAAAACCCAACAGACAGTATATTTCGCATTTACGTTTATTTTCTTAAATTTAATTTCATGTTTAGTTTTATTTTTTTTTGTAATAAAGGATTTTTTTTATTTAAAATAATGTTATCTTGTTGATTGCCACTTTTTTTCAAATGTGTAGGTATATTTTTCCCAAAAAAGCCAATTTTCCTAAGGCCTGGGAAAAAACGAAAAAAAAAACAGTTTTTACCCAATTTTTCCGGTTTTTTCCGACACTTTAAACCCCTAGATTGTATACAAACTAATATTAATTTTCTATTTATATAAATGATGGTTTTACAGGTAATATTTTTAGTACAATATTGGGGGTAGATTAAATTAGCGTTATAAAATAAAAGAGCAATACTTATGAGAATGCCCTGTAATCAGTTTAGTCATATAACACTATACTTTTTGAATATATTAAAATAAGTTTAATAGCGGAGAATTGGTTTCTATTTGGTCATTGAGAATAATATCAGTTTTCTTAAATTTGTTAATTTCCAATAAATTTAGATTCATACCTTTGTTTTCCAAATGTAAAATTTTAAAGTTAGTATTGAAATTATAATTGTCATTTATATAAGATGGTTTGCAAAGGTGGAATCTGTTTTGTGGTTTATAAATGATTTCCTATGTTCCTTTATTCTAGTTTTAAAGCTACGACCTATTTGTCCTATATATGTTTTAGGGCAATCTGCACAAGTTAATTGGTAAACATCTGATTTTTTATATTTTCTTGTCTTATCTTTATTATTTTTAATGAAATTTCTTAAATTGTTGTGAATGTGTGAATGTGAATTTTATGTTGTTTTTGTTTAAAAAAGAACACAACTGTCTCATATTAGTATCTAAGTATGTAAGTTTTAAGTTACAATAGGTTATAATGATATACAGTGTGGAACATTGTACATATCTTATAAATAAACAGACCTATTTAAAAAAATAAAACACCGTTGTATAGGAATTTTAAAGATTTTTAAAATAATTTATTACTCGATACCCCTTCCCTATTCAAAATCTTAAGGGGCTAGCTCCTGAAAGCAGGGTGTAAGGGGGAACCAAATTTTTCCATGAAAATTCGTACCCCTTGATATAAAACTTTACGTGTCTTGGCGTTTTTTTTCAATTCTTTCAGTTTTCGAGAAATTTAGGGTGATTAGTTTTAAATGGAACATACTGTATTTTAATATTAAAACGTAAAACGAAATTTTTTTAAGTGTAAAAAGGTTCCAAATATTTGTAAAAAACTAAATTTCGGAAAAAATGGAAATGTTTACTTCTTGCTTTGACCCCTTTAATTATCAATAAATTTATTTCAAAAATATCTTGTTTTTTTATAGCAGTTTTTACTTCACGTAATTTAAAAATTGACATACTTTAATGATTTTTATTCATCCTTGGCAAAGAAAATAATGTTGCATTCTTATTTTTGTCGCAAAAAAACTTTTTTTTATATTTAAGCCCATTGAACTTAAGCTAATTAACTGATTGGGTACTAAGAAAGTCATATTTGTCTGCGACTTGAATATGTTTATTTGACACTTTTTAAAACCAGACTGGCCATTTTTAAACCGAAATATGACCCAAATTGTAAAGCTATTTCAGAAATTTTTTTATCTCAAATACATTGCCATACAACTTTTTTCTTTGTGATTTTTAAGTTTCAACAAGTAATACATTAGAAAAAATAGTGGCAAACCAGTGTAATATTAATAATATTAAATAAGTTACTATCTCAAATTTATAGAGACCATAAAGTGTCAATTTCAGTGTTTATTTTATACAAAAATGAAGTACCTATCTGTAACGGTATTTGTAACATAAAACTATCAAATAACATTTGGAATGCATCTGAATGTAAAACAAAACCTCGTTAAATGCACAACCGCGATTTTGATGGCATGGCATTGCTTAAACATGGAGAGTCGTAAAAAACAGCATCATCATAAACCAAGTGGCCGCACAGTGATTTTATTTGCAAATGGCATTAAAAACCACCTCGAAACACTCGTTTAGGTTTAACTTTTAAACCTCTGAATGATTTTTTAATAATTAATGTGATTCAGATCTGGGCTAAGTGGAGAATTTCCGGAACAAATTCGACTTCATAATCTTGCGAAATTTTGATCAAAATAGGGATAGTTTAACGCAATAGATAATGTACAGGGTGTTTATATTATTATAAATTTTATATCAATATAAAGTTTATAATTTTTTTATAAATGGATCATTTTCAAGAAACACCCGCTTTCAGGAAAATGAAGATTAAAATATTTTGTTTTTGCTTAAATTGACTTTTGGTTGGATTTTTATAAATGTTTAGAGTTTTGTTTACTTACATTTAAGATAGGCACTTTTTAATTTTTTTTAAGTTTTTTTTAGAAAAATGTGTTTAGCTAGCTTTATATATCTCTGTGTTACCAATTTGAAATCCAAAATTTAATTCAATAAAAAAGTTGTTATAAAAATAATTTGAAATAAAATGTACTTAGCTCACAAACTTTTGACTCCAATTTTTTATTTTATTTTTTATTAAAAATTGTATGCTTTTTTTTTAAATATGTATGTTCGTTAAGTTACTTTTTAAAAGAAACCATTCCTATTCTTTGTTAAAAAAACAATTCCATTAATATTTTCTTTTAGTCACTGTATTAGTGAATTAAACTCTAATTTATAAACACGTATTACCAAGTGATAGTGTATAAAAATCATTTTAAGTATTTTTTTTTAACAAAAACTAAAATAAGTAACGAAATAGAGATTGGTATCACAACGGACAGGGGTACACAAAGGACTTAATCAGATAACGTAAAAAAGAAACTATATATGGTGGTACGATTTTAGAGTAATGCATAAACAAAATCCCTTGTAGTGGTGCTCACTTGCAGAATAAAAACTTAGATTATTTGACTATAAGCTGGTGAAGGTCCCTTTTAGTACTTTTTTATTGGGTGGAATTTTTCCTTGGATGTAATCTATATCAGTTGTAATTACAAATAATTTTAAATTGGTTAATCATAAACTACTTTTAATAAAAGCGACGGTAAATATCCACTTTGTTGTCGAAAAATTCTATTGAGTTACCATAAATTCCATTGCGTTACCATAAGGTAACATAGTGGACTCGGTAACGCAGTGGACAAAGTTTTGTAAAACTATATTTAAAAAATAATAATAAGACATTATAGTCATTAATTACTCTCAATGAGCTTTAGTGCCCTAAAATAAACATAAACATTCTTTCTTACCTTATTATTTTTTTTTTTGAGTAACTTAGCGGACAAACAATTATTACATTCGCGTTACTCGCACCTGTTTCAACCGATATCTTCTTCCTGATTGAATAAATAAATTCAGCTGGGTAATGTGTACGTCCGAACATCTATTGTTGATCACGTGAGTACCAAAAAAGTTGCCATATATGTGTTTTTTAATATTCTATCGGTAACGCGACGGACGTAACGCAACGGAAAAAATGTCTGGGACATGAGTCAAATTTAAAAAAAGTAGATTAAAATTAATTATTTTATATATAAATTGTTTACTGTATTAACTAAGGATGTTATGGATTGCTATAAAGCAACACAAAGTTCTGGTTATTCAATATTTAAAAAAAAAACATATATGTAAGTTTTATAAAACGCTAATGGGAAATGCAAAAATGTGTGTTTCACAAGTTTCAAAATTAAAAAAAAATTATTCTGAAATAACTAAACAAAAATTTTCTGAAAGAGTTTACTAAGGGCTTGTTAGGCTTTCACTTGGTTTTTAAATCAATAAGATCCGATAATTTTTAACAAAGTTATTGGAATTCAAACTTACGGACAGCGGAAGGCGGGTGTTTTTTGAAAACGACCCATCAATATAAAGTTTATACATTTTTTATAAATACAAAGTGACTTTTTCCTTAGATTAAATTGCAATTTAGTCGTCGAGTAAAATTTTTTATGAAAATGTTCACAATAACTTAAACGGCTTTATCGTTGAATAAATTAATTAATCAATCCCAAAATACGCTTTATAAATTCTATTTTTAATTTGTCCAATAAATTTCGGCTACATTAATTACGTCTCCTTTCCAGAGGGCGGGCTGAAAAAAAAAGAGCACAAAGCTTATTGACACTCGCTTTTTCAAAATTAATTATCGAAATTTACCCCCTTAGGTCTCTAATGATTGGATTTGGCTTATCTGTCCCTATTTACTTTAACGACATTAGGTTTAGGCAACTTCCTGACTTTGTGGGATTAAAATAATAGTTACGTGGATCAAGCGGCTTAAATTTGCGGATTTGCTCCTTCTCTAAAAACACATCTACCATCAACACTCTATTATACTATTGTACTTTGTTACTCGCTAAGGAAACTTTTGTTTTTTATATACCCTTAAATATCTGGTATTTCTACACAAGGGTGATTCAAAAAAACCTTTTTTTTTGTATATTTCTCGGAACCACGCTCAAAAGTTTCGTATAGATATAAAAATGAGCCTGTGAAAAAATGATACGAAAATCGAAAAGTGCGATGCGGAGCATCTTAATTTTGAAATTAAGAGCTCATTTTTTCACAGGCTCATTTTTATATCTATACGAAAAATTTGAGAGTGGTTTCGAGAAAAAAAAACAAAAAAAAGGTTTTTTTGAATTACCCTTATCTACACCAAACTCAAAAGCTTACTAGACACAATGCAATATTATTAATTACAAAAAAATGTTTGATCATCAAATAAAATATTTTTCTAACTGATTAAGAACGCTAGAAAAATTAACGATAATCCGATAAAATCATTTTCAATTAATCTCCTCCGGATTTAATTGCAGTGGAATGCCACGTGAGCAATATCATAAACTGTAGATTTTGAGGGCTGGGCTGGGCCGAATTTGTCAACAGAATTATGGTAGGATGGTACAAAAGTGCCCACCAATCAGTTTCTGTATTTGTTTGTAGCGAACAAATTATAATTTTAATAATTATTTTTGAAAAAAGTTTGTTTAACATATATTTTGGTAAAAAACATATACAGAGTGTCCCAAAAATTATAATTTTTTGACGGTAATTTTTTTTCAAGCGTTTAATGAGTCTGTGCTTATATTTAAATTCTCGAGTCATTGGTTTAAAGTTTGACATATGTAGTATTATAGGCTGTGTATAAATTTATTTTACAGTGATATGTAACTTTTAATTATCTGCAGTGATTTCGAGCTAAATGCAATAGATGGAACCACTCTTTCTATGCATTTTCATTATTGTACGGCGGTATATAATAATTTGACTTTTGAACTGCCTACAATAAAAAATCATTATTTTTTTACAAGTAAAGTAGAAATTATGGGCCGCCACTGGTTGTTCCTGTCCTATGACAACTGACGCAAAAATTCTTTCACAGTAATACTCTTCATTTATTAAAAATTTACATTTGTGCTATCATTGATTACTTTGTTGATAATTGTTTCAGCTATTTTTAGGTATTTTAAATAAAACAATACTTATTTTTTATTGTAAGGTATCTCGAGGTTTCCGTTGTTTTCCCGTCGATTGATGCTCATGTAGCTATTTTTTAAGTGTTCCACAATATCACAATAAATCTTATCCCGCCGTTATTGTCCACACTAAGTTGACAGTGGAGAAGAAAATTATGATGTGTCGATCTTGCTATCATATCCGGATGATTTCGGATTTCAAAAATAAATACATGTTATCTGATATCTGTCAGATGATTAACCTCACTTTTTACCAATTTTAATATTAGTTTAGTCGCCTTCTCCCTATTTGAAACCTGATTGGTCCCAATCACAATGTATAATAAAATTGGCCAATAACTGATGGTTGGTTATAATGGTTATCATTGTATATGAAAAACTAACATTATATAATAAATAATGTACTATTTTTATTTATTATAATATTTTTTTTCTAAATAATTGCATAAAAACTTTCTTTAGACTGTTTTTTCTCAAAAAAAAAATCATTTTATTTTCACAATAATCCACTTAACCATTCAGAACAAAATAACAATAAGGACTCTTATACTACATTACCTTACTCCGGATTCATCTCTATCTACCTTAATAACGTTTTGCAAGACGGCGGCAAACATTAGTGCATAGTATCCGAAAGTTGGCAATCGTCCAATTAACAGCATTAATTCTATCCAGGCCAGAAGCACGGCAATGCTAGTTACGTGAAGCACCCAATTAGGGCTTTCTGCAAACAAAAAAAACATTTATGTGGCTCGACAAAGCTACCATGTAACACAATGGCTAATTTACCGTGTTTGATTCAAAAATCATGAAATTGATACTTAATAAAAAATGCATATTTTATTTTATCCCACCAAACTTTATTCTCGTAAGCCACTGGTTAAATTTGATAATAAGTAAGATTTCTTATACTTTAATTTTTAAGTTTTAACAACAAATGTGGCGTAGAAGTGCCAAAGGGCTTATGTGTCAATATTTGGAATTTTGAGATTTTTTGTTAAAAACATAGTACACAAAACCAAACTTATATATAATAAAAAAAAAGTGATTTGGAAATAAAAATCACCTTATCTGAACCAATTTTATTATAAAAATAAAGAGAATCTATTAAAACAAATTTTCTACAGAACAGAATACACTTTTTAATTTTTTTTACGTTTTTTTTAGAAAAATGTGTTTAGCTAGCTTTATATGTCTCCTCTGTGTTACCAATTTGAAATCCAAAATTTAATTCAATAAAAAAAGTTGTTATAAAAATAATTTGAAATAAAATGTACTTAGTTCACAAACTTTTCACTGCAATTTTATTTTTTATTAAAAATTATATGCCTTTTTTAAATATTTATGTTAGTTAAGTTACTTTTTAAAAGACACCATTCCGATTCTTTGTTAAAAAAACAATACAATTAATATTTTCTTTTATTCACTGTATTAGTGAGTTTAACTCTAATTTATAAACAGGTATTACCAAGTGATAGTAAAATCATTTTAAGGATTTTTTTTTACAAAAACTAAAAAAAGTAACGAAATAGACATTGGTATCACAACGGACTGGGGTACACAAAGGACTTATCAGATAACGTAAAAAAGAAACTATATAGGGTGGTACGATTTTAGAGTAATGCATAAACCCTTGTAGAGTTGCTTACTTGCAGAACAACAACTTAGATTTCTAAATTATAGACACCTTTTTTCTTTGACTATAAGCTGGTGTCTTTTGGTACTTGTATATTGCGTGGAATTTTCCCTAGGATGTAATCTATATCATGAGTTGTAATCACAAATAATTTTAAATTGGTTTATCATAAACTACTTTTAATAAAAGCGACGGTAAATATCCACTTTGTTGTCGAAAAATTCTATTGCGTTACCCTAAATTCCATTGCGTTACCATAAGGTAACGTAATGGACTCGGTAACGCAGTGGACAAAGTTTTGTGAAACCATATTTAAAAAATAATAATAAAATATTACAGTCATTAATTACTCTCAATGAGCTTTAGTGCCCTAAAATAAACATAAACATGAAAAATAGTATTTTTTCTAACCTTATTTTTATTATTTTTTTGAGTAACTTAGCGGACAAACAATTATTACATTCGCGTTACTCGCACCTGTTTCAACCGATATCTTCTTCCTGATTGAATAAATAAATTCAGCTGGTTAATGTGTACGTCCGAACATCATTTGTTGATCACGTGAGTACCAAAAAAGTTGCCATATATAAATATATATATATATATATATATATATATATATATATATATATATATATATATATATATATATATATTAATATTCTATCGGTAACGCGACGGACGTAACGCAACGGAAAAAATGTCTGGGACATGAGTCAAATTTAAAAAAGTATATTAAAATTAATTAATTTATAAATATATAAATTGTTTACTTTATTAACTAAGGATGTTATGGATTTCTATAAAGCAACACAAAGTTCTGGTTATTCAATATTAAAAAAAAAACATGTATGTAAGTTTTATAAAACGCTTATGGGACATGCGAAAATGTGTGTTTCACAAGTTTCAAAATTAAAAAAAATTATTCTGAAATAACTAAACAAACATTTTCTGAAAGAGTTTACTAAGGGCTTGTTAGGCTTTCACTTGGTTTTTAAATCAATAGGATCCGATAATTTTTAACAAAGTTATTGGAATTCAAACTTACGGACAGCGGAAGGCGGGTGTTTTTTGAAAACGACCCAAATTCCATATTACCTTAAATTCACATTTTTTATAATTTTTTCCTTACAAAATTTGTTTTTATATTTTTTATATTTTTTTTGTAATACAATTGGTTATGATAGGAGCTTTATATTTTTAATTATTTATTATTTTTAGTAAAATACTGTTTCTATCAATGAGTGATTCCAAATAAGATTGGGTGTGTGTATGTACCCTTACTATGTTTCTAACGAAAAATCTCTGGTACTTCCAGGCCTCAATTATCAACAACTGAATTTTAAATTAAATTCAAATTAATGTGCAAAAGCTTGGAACAGATGTTAAATTTTTATTAAGCAAGATTTTATGTCAGTGATTTATTAGCCTCTCTCCAAAACCATATAACTTTTACAATAAATAGGTTAATATATTTTCGTTGACATTGGTTCAGGTTGATCAAGTGTCGTAAAAAATAATAACGTTTGAAAAGTTACAGTGAGGAGTAGATCTGATGGTAATGCCTATTTATAAAATAACTTAATTAATAAGTTTAGTATTCAACTATTCGTTTATGAGTTTCTCACAATGCCTCATAGTTCAGAGTTTCATTAGCCTAATAAATTTAGTGCGTTGTACAACTAATTGTCATATTTATAACTGTCATATAAGATTGCATTGTGGCAATCCATAATATAACTTTATTATGAGAGACCGGGCTTTTATGCCGTTAAAAATAAGTAAATAGTGAGATTTTCTTTGAAAAATAATTTTATACAGACCACATTGTGAAATATATCTTAATAGCAAGTTTTTAAAACGAAAAAATCATAACAAAATTATTAATTTTGCAAAAATCCGGTCTCTTTGTTATAAATATTATTATGTATACATAGTGTCGTCAATTTCTTTACACCCTGTATATACATACCCCTAATATTTCCATTATCAAAGTCAAAGAACGCCATTATAGCCACTGATAGTGAGAGAATGCTGCATATAATGTTGGTCCACATTTCAAATCTTCTAAAATGGTTTCGTTTTTCTAAAACAAACTAAAAAATGATATAAAATTTATACGCAAAATGACGCAAAACGCAATTGATGCTTAAAGCCTGAAATCGTTCAGTACACTGAACCAAAAAGGTACGTAATATTAATAAAAAAGTTATTGGCTTAACGAACTCTGTTTATCGTTTTTCGTCCGATGAACGAGTTAATTGGGCCAACGAATACTTGTACATTAGTCGATGTTTATAATTTTATCACTCAATTAACTTTTTTAATTGGGTTAATAAAAATATTTATTGATTTAATAAATATTATTATCGAATTGATGGATATGTTTGTAGAATCAATGAACTTATTTATTGATGCAATCAAGATATTCGTTCATTCAATCAACAGGTTTATTGATTATATGAAAATATTTATTGATCCAATAAATGGGTTTATTAATCTATGAACACATTCATAAGCTCAATCATTTTTGTTCATAAAATCAACGAACGTATTCATTGATCTAATAAACGGGTTTATTGATCCAATGAACACATTCATTAGCTCAATCATCTAATCAACTCGTTCATTAATCTAACGACACTATTTACACTACTTAATACACTACACTACTTAATAAAAGAATACATTAAAAATAAATAAACATTTATTGTCAAAAATTATGCATTTAACATGATTGCCTTGTTTATGGAATGGAAAAGATGAACAGTTGGTGAAAATATACCATTACATATTATTATACACTAATTTGCAGTGTTGTAGGGCCCATAATACTGCCGCATAACGCCCATCTGAAAATATTGAAACAGTATACGCTGTACATGATACCGGGCTACAATGGTCTCCATCACATTATTAAATTATTAATTAAAATTATTTTAAGTTCACACTTCTATTTAAATTATATTTAGTAGATTAAATTGCGGTTTGAATAAAACAGCTGGTATAAATATTTCACCTTTTATAAAGTTTTAGCTTTTTTTGTTTAATTCCCTGGATATCAACAATAATTATTATCATTGTTTACGGTTTCACGCCTTATTATAAAACCAAACGGTCCAACTGAACATAAACAAAATCTCTACTCATGAGTAGAGATTTTGTTTATGTTAAGTTGGACCGTTTGGTTTTATAATAAGGCGCGAAACTGTAAAATGTGACAATAATAATAATTATTATTGTTACCTGCAAGTGTGTAGAAATTCGCAAATTGTTTCTTCCTAAAATTAGACTTTGGTTTTCATGAGCATGCGTGGAAACAAATATAGCCAAAAATAGCCAAATCCAAATATGGCAGATGCTACAAAATAAATTATTATACGCACAAAAGTATGCATATAAAATTCAAATTATTTAAAAGAGATTATTTTAAGAGAATGTATTATGCTGTCAGAAGTGAAAAAATACCCTGAAAACATAAAACTAATAGACCAAAACTTCAAAAACCAGCGAATATTTCATTTATCAAATGTTTTCTATTTTCTATATTAAGTTGGTTAAGTTTACATCCTAAAAGATACAAACTTACTTCTATGACTTTCATCCTCAATGTTGTCCAGCAAACATTTTGTAGTCTTTTTTTTTAAGGTTACCTGGAACTTTTAAAAAATCAAAAATCCTCTAGAAGCATTCCTCCTAATGGCTAAGTAAGCAGTCGCTCTTGGAAAATGCTTCTTCAAAATCCATATCAATCTAAAATAAATCATCTCGTAATATTACTAAACATTCGATTTTTAATTCATACCTCGTACCAATCGATATCCCTTTGAATTTTTGTATTGAGACAATTTCTGCAAGATTTGTCCACAGTTTTCTGCCATTTCTAGATCGTTTAATCTGTACCATGTCTTATGCATGGTCTTAGGCATGCTTCTCCGTCAGTTTCCGGAACTACAAATTATATTGATTTAACAAAAGTTTTCTAAAAGTTTTTAAGAATATTGAACACATGAAATATGTAAATTGAAATGTACTTACCCTTTGGAATTTTAAACCAGAATATCAACTTAAACTTCACCTTTATAATATAAATCAATTTCTTTGGGTTTTATATTATAAAACCCAAAGAAATTGATTTGCGTAAATAAGTATCGCGAGGGAACCTCTATATCCTTTGCGACGAGACGCCTTCCTTCGCCTAGGTAATTAGGGACTAGACTGAATAAATCTTATAGTGTATTTTGTTAAATTTACCTATGTCCCGGCAATTTTTGTTATAACCAATAAAATCTCTTATATTTTATGTACTGTTTATCAGCTTAGTAAACGCATTTATTGGCCCAACGAATGTATTCATCAGTCAATAAACGTTCGTTGAGTCAATGAATGCATTTATTGGCTTAGAGAAACCCTTATATCAATTAATAATTGAATTCATTGTCCTGACGTACAATTGTTCGTCATATCAATCAAAATATTTTTTTAAACCAATGTACACGTTCATTTATTTATCGAACTGATTCATTGAAATAACGAATGCATTTATTGATTAATGCCTAGTATTCATTGATCTAAAGAATGCATTCATTGATTAATGCCCAGTAGTCATTAATCTAACGAATTTTGTTTATCAATTTACGTAAACGCGCTTGATGTACTATGTTTATTGGCCCAATGAACAGGATTCATTGGGTCAGTAAAAAAAGTTACTGACTTCGTAAGAAAAAAGTAATAAACAGTAATTCGTTAAACCAATAACCCTGTTAATCAACCAAGAACCACTAATAATTGACTTAACGATTATATTCATTGTGCTAATAAATAAATTTCGATAAATAGTGTTTATTGATATTACGAACAAAATTATTTTCAGTGTATGTATGCGTACTTAAATATTTACCTGTAATACCCCATAAGCAAGAATAAGTACGGATGTAAAAAACATTATACAAATTATAAACATCCTCAGAATCCTCATTTCTCGTTTGACATCATGAACAAATATTGTTACATATACACCCATAACTATAGCTAGGATTAAATAAATAGCTATTAAACCATGAAATATTAAACTTGTTTTGGCCCATTTCAAAGTCAAAAATAAATCTGAAAAAAAAATCAAAATTACATATAACGTAAATAAAACAAACAACCACAAATGTCCTCTTTATTTTACAAGCATAGTCCCAATTAATAACCCTTAGGGATACATAAAATAAATAAACAAACAAAAAAGTGCGTGTGCGTGGATAAATTTGATGTCTGTAAAATTTTTCTTCGATCATTTAACTTGTGAAAAAATATATAAAGAAGAATTTTACTAAAATAATAACTTTGATTTATTTTTCTTTTTAAAGTAGTAGAATGTTTTTACTAAAAGGAGATGGCAACAGAGCATATACGACAATGTTATTGTTAGTTTTTTAAACTTGTGAAACACAATTTATTTTGTTAAAAACAAGTGTTTTCCCAGTTATAATCTTTTTGTATAAAAAGTTTGTAATACGATTTGTCAGTAGCTGTCTAAGAAACTCGAGAAAATTTTGATGTTGTTTTTAAACTAACTAAAAAGATCCATGTTTTATTAATATTCCAAAAGATTTATGTTGTGGTAAAAAGAAGAAAAGTTTTTCGTTTTGTGGGTACATTTTTATAAATGGATTAAATTCACATTATGTATTTGTTTTCTATTTTAAATCCTTTTTAAATATATTCAATATTATTTCTTATCTACAAAAACGTATGATCAAAACGATGCATACAATTTTTAAGTCATAAATGCTTCTTTAAAGAATATAAATGATATAAAAAAAATCAAACACATACTATAAGTAAAAAATATCTTTGAATTTTTAGCAAAATACACCTTGTATCAAATTCTATTTTCTTTGCGTTATTTTTGGATGATAAATAAGGCAAAAAAATAAACTACACCTTTCGGCTAATGTTGACATATACTTACCAATAAGTGGATGCTGTAAAACCTCTGTTCTCTCTTCCTCTGAAGCTGAAGCTACCAAGTTACTTATTACCTCCATCTGTCTTTCCGATGTATTCGGTGCCAGTATACCGAAATCTGTAGGAAAAAAACAACACATTTACCACGCAATTGCCATAAATATAAAAGTATTGCTCCCAGCCTAAGGAAATTTAGCATTTTTTTTTTATTAAAAACGTAAATTATTAGACGAGATTTTCTTATCTTGGCAACATTTTTATGTTGTCAGTCGTTACCTTATTTAATAAAAATGTTTTCGAAATTTATTTGGTAATAGCAAAAATATAAGTCATTGGGACAAAAAAAAATTATGTGCCAAGATTAAAATGTTTTTTTCTACTCCCACCTTTAAAACGCCCTTTATTGTACATGTTTCCATGGCACTAAGTGACCTTTTAAATATACATTGACAAGCTGTGGCTTTATGGCGCTTTAGTCACGGGCTGAAGTTAGCAACAGGTTTTTAGTCACGGGTTGAAGTTAGTTTTAAGTTAGTTGACAGTTGTCAAATGTCATACAATCATTAAAATAAAGTGCATCTCTTGTAAAATAATACTAAATGTGAAAATTATATTATTATTTCAATACAAAAATACAAAAGAATTAAATAGTTTCTTAATGCCAATATTTGAAAAGTTTATATGAACATTAGGGCGTTACGTTTTAAAATATAAAAATGGCCGTAAATTCATCAAATATTTGTTAAAAGACTATTTTTTAAGATTCAGCTCTTTTTTTCACTATTTTTTGCGAATTGTTAAAAAAAATGGAAAAAAAAATTTTCATTTAAAAAATTGAACTTTGATGACTCCTACTGGCAAACCACTACGAGTTACACAAAAAACACAAAGACAATTTTGAAGAGCGTGAAATTCCCTAAGGTTCATAAAACCGATTCACAATATTGTAAAGAGCGGGCGAGCATTAGAAATTTGAAAAAAAAACATTTTTTTTACATGCATTTTAAATGGGAAAACTTTAAATTTAAACTGCAAGTACTTAAAATTGATATTAAGAGCTCTACCTTGGTGAAAAGATTTTTTTCTATAGGTAGATTAATATTTTGCTTGAGCACCGAAAAAAAAAAACTTTGCGGAAATGAATCACCCTAATGAACATTGTACTGACCTTTTAATTTCGCCGGTCGTAAACTATAACTTAAATTCGGGCACGGACTCCACTGTAAAGTGCTCATAAAACATTTTCTTTACTTTCACTGTGAAAAACTGTCAATTTTCAAGAAATACATTTCGATTTATAACTTTTATAATCTGTGTTTATAAAATATAAAAATTTTACATTTGACGGTGACACACAGATTCCCCTATTGTTTCATAGATGGCGCTCTAAACAAATTTTTGATTTAAATCATTTTAAGATAATAATAAGTATTTGTCGTAGAAAAAGTATAGTATGCACCTCGTTTATAAACTTTTCTATACACTCATTAATTTAAGCACTCGCTCGCAAGCTCGCTCGTGCCTAAATTAAATTCGTGTATAAAATGGCGTTTATCAAACTTGATACATAATATACTATTATAATCTCAATACAAAAATACAAAATTATTAAATAGTTTCTCAACGCCAATATTTGAAAAGTTTATATGCAAAATTGGTAGTAAACTAGATTTAAGTAAAGCATTAAAAATGTACACATATTTAATTTAAATCATTTTTAGATAATAATAGCAGTTCGTTTATGAACTAAAATTGCGTTTATCAAACTTAATACATAATATACTATTTTAGGTTGCAAAATTTTAAAATGTTAATTGCTAGTGCCTTAAATTCCTGTGATGTAATAAATTGTTAATTAATTAAATAACAGTTTAATTAAGCCTAAGGCAGACGGGTGTTAAAATAACAAACAGACCGAAGGTATTACACGAAACTTAGAAACTAATACTGCACAATGAAAATTATTTCCATCCACTACAGAAACTACATCCCAAACATACGCAGAGAGGTGTTTGAAAATATTTTATAGGCAATTCAATTCAAATTAATTTATAACGTATTTGTGGACGCGCATTTCCATGGGTTTTAGCCACTTTACATGCAAAACATGCTAATTCCATTAAAACTACATGCAATACTGGAGTTAAACAAATACTGGATATTTATTCTGCTCCGGCAATTGTAAGGGATAAGTTTAAAAATTTTTATCGTTTTAATTAAGTACATTTTTATGTAATTACTTCAGTCAATATTGCCTTGAAACAAAGAAAATTAAGTTCATAGTGGAAAATGTATCACAATAATTAAAAAACTTTTTTACAAATAGTATACACGGTGCTGTTCTGAGAAGTGATTTTCAGACTTTCTGAGAAACTTTTTTTTTTTGTAAAATTCTTTTTATTTATGATGTAACTAAGAATTTAAGAGCAAAATTTTTAAAAAACCACGGTTACACTCTTAGAAAAAACCTGGTATTTGTAACTAACTTATTATCGTTGGGGTAAAACTGTTGCAGAAAATAAAAATTTTTGTTTTTTGTAATCAGTACCTTTATATGTGTAACTGCTTGCATCATTACCTGAAAAGATTTAGTTTTGTTGTTGAGTATTATTTACTGCAAAAAGGCGATTAAGTTATTTTAACTGAAACTTTGTGTTGGCCAGAAGTATTGACAACATTATCTCAAAAAAATCATTTCGGCGGTAAAATGTTTTTGTTGGACCAAATATTTAAGTAACATTCTCAACTGACTGAAATTAGTCCGTGGAACTAACGGTTCGGTTGTATAAACTATGCGTCACTTTTCACACAGCTAAGACACCAGCGGTGTGAAATAATGTGTCAGTTGGGGATGTTGTCTCTGTAGGTTAATGCAACTGCAAACTTTGTGCATTTCGCGCGCGATTTGTCCAGCCCGGCGCGTGCTTTACTTTTAACCTGTAAACAAACGGTGTTGTACGGCGTCCAGACTTCGGTGGTGTTTGTTCTTTTATATTTGTGTATCAGCTCGTGTGTAGTGTATATTTTAGGTAAGAAACTAGTTTATTACAATTAGTCATTTGCCCCTGTAAATTCAGTGGCGACATACTTTTTAACTATTCTTATGTGTTGGTTACTTATAGATATCTCGAACAAATAATATGGATGAGCGGACTGAAAAAGCAGATTTATTAGGAACATGGGGTTTACCTGAATTGGTTCAAGTTTTTAAAGGTTAGGTATTATTATTGCACTCCTTTAATTACACTATTGTAGTTTTGGGGTCCGAAAAAAAATCCAAAAATGTGAAAATGCCATTCTGACTGAAAATGGCCTCCTGAATCCAATGGTGCCCACCAAAAGTCTCCATCACGTCGGAATTTCGAGAATTTTTTTGTTTTGTTACAGCTCAAGTCGCATTTTTGGTATAAGGCCTATACTATAGGCACTCACACTCAAAATTTATCGAATGCTTACCCCTGTTATCATGCAAGTATGTTACGTTGTACCTAAGAATCATTGTTAAGTTGTTAAACAAAGGCTTGCACTTCACGTAAACATCACGGTTTACTGAAGAAGTATAGTCAACTTTCATCTTAATGTACCTATCTGTGTATATTTACCAAAGAATCGTTTTTGTTATAATGTTTAAACCAAAATTTGGTGTTTTCAGTTATATTGTTATTTTTTAATTTATAATAAATATTTATAAAACGAACGGGCATGAATTTCCCTTCTCTATTTTTGATAATATTTACACAAAAAGTGTTATATTTACTAAGCAGGTATGTACTGTGGAATAATACCAATTTGTTGTTGCTACTAATGCAAGCATATGCTAAATATTTAATATTAAATATAACTTAGTATAGTTACAGTACAAAACAAATTTATATTATATTAACTATTAAATTCTTTAAATGTACCTTTTTTCATGTAATTTCAATTAAAAAATAAATTCCTGCATGATACAATGTTTGTTGCGATAAATAGCAAGTGCAGTTGTTACAACTTAAACGCTGCTAAAATGACAGACTAATGTGATTGCATTAAATATCAATTATTTGTATGAAAAAAAAACTAATTTCGATGCACTTAAACTTGTTGGTTGGAGCTACCAATATTGGCTGTTCCGACAACAAACTGCAAAAACAAATTTGTATTGGTTCCCACAACATATTTTTTTGTTGTGCCTATTTTCACTAATAAAATTGGTTCTGGGAACTAAATTTTCATTGCAAATACCAGGTCTTTTCTAAGAGTGTAGTTTGTTTTAGTTTGATTTTTATCAAGAATATTGTGCCCTATTTTAATTGATTGATTAAACGAACTTACCTAAGTGAAGTTCAATCACAATTATGATCCGCCTCGCCTGAAATGATCACTTATATGTAATAACCCTCAGTTACGCGCCAATCTCGCACAATTTAAAGCAAAATTCAAATTTCGTTCCAACTCCATCGCTGGCGCCCTCATCGGTACGTCAAATCATTATTTTTAAAGCCCTATGAGTCGCAACCCAGAAATGATCCGGGTGGGGTGAAGTTAAAGAATGAATGGGAAGGGAGTGATCATTTCAGGCGAGGCGGATCATAATTGTGATTGAACTTCACTTAGGTAAGTTCGTTTAATCAATCAATTATAATCCGCCTCGCCTTCATGATCACTTATATGTAGATGTTCAGAGGTTCAGGTTGTGACTCTATCCAAGCACGGTGGGAAATGAATAAAACTCATCAAATTATTAAAGTAATTATTAAAGTAATTATTATCTGGTGAACAAAGGTAATATAAATCAAATAAAACTCTGTTATTAATAACCAAGTATTCCTTAGCTTGATAAGGTTTAACTAAATATTATTTTCTATAATAGCTTTCGCGAAAGTTCCCTTAGTGGTTAAAGGTCTTTGGTAAAATCTAGCAAAAACCGCAGAGTCCTTGGACCAGCCTGCAGCCCTACGAATCACATCTAGCGAGACTCCTCTACGATCAGCGGCGGAGACTGCCGCATGCCTGGTGCTATGGGCGGTAAACTTGTTTATATCTAGACCGCTGCTTTTCATAACTTGCTTAACCCATCGGCTCAAGGTCTGTGTTGAGGCCGCTTTATGGGGTTTCTTGTATGTCACAAATAAATGTTTATCTTTTCGTAATGGGTGAGTCCGGGAAATGTATACAGTCAAGGTTGAAGCCGCGCAAACCTCCGGTTGGTTTTTGAAAAAGGGTAAAAAGAGAACCGGATTAACACTGTTTGGTCTCGTAGTCTTGATGCGTGAAGAAATTTTTATTTCCAAGCCCTCTGGTGTATTTTCGATGTTGTCTAAATCAATGAGTGAAAAGGTTTGCATTCTGTGACCGGTCACCAATGATAATATTGTTATGGTCTTCAGCGTTAGCTGCTCTAAAGAGAGTGTTTCGAGAGGAAACAGAGTTGATAGATATTGTAGAACTATGGATGGATCCCAAGTCGTATCGTATCTCGGGGTCGGTCGGCGTAAGTGGAAAATTCCTTTGCAAAAACGTTTAATGTTAGAATCGTTACCAATATCTGAAGGCATTATTAAGGATAATGCTGATCGGGCTGTATTGATCATGCTGTATGATGCCGATCCCTGATACAGCTCAGCCAAAAATTCCAAAATAATAGGGATTGATTCTTCCAAAGGGTTCCACTGTTTTGTAGCACAAAAGTACCACCACCGCTTCCAAGTTGAATTGTATTGTTTGAGCGTTGAATCTGTCACAGAGGAGATGAAAATATCTATTGTGCTGGATGGTAAACCTCTGGCAGTGAAAGCTTTCCGGACAAATGTCCGACCACTAGGGTAAGGTTCCGCCACAGGGGATGGGGCCTGTGAAAACATGTCAGCATATTAATATTGGGTTGCAAAATAAGGGGGGGCTTTTTAAGAAGTGATGTAAAAATCGGGTACCAGGGTTGAGTTTTCCACATAGGAACTACGAGGATTCCCTCAGCCCGATCAAAAGAAATTTTCTGAAGCACGCGTGGAATTAATATAAACGGGGGAAAAGCATAGAAAAAATAATTCGTCCATAAAACGGTGAATGCATCTATGGTAAAGGCTTCTGGGTCGCGAGCCCATGAAACAAATAAGTCACACTTTTTGTTAAGCCGACTGGCGAATAGATCTATAGTTGGGCAACCAAAAACTTGAGTGATTTGTTGGAAAGCCCGGGTAGATAACGACCATTCTGTGTCAGGAGTATTGTGACGCGATTCCTCATCCGCTTCGCGATTGTCAGCGGATTTAATATAGGAGGCGTAAATCCAAATATTACGTGCTTCGCACCATTGCCAGATTTTACGACTAATATTATTAAGTTCGGGAAATTGAACCCCACCCATGCGATTCACGTAGGAAATAGCGCAAGTATTATCCACCCGCAAGAGGATCTCACAATTAGCTTCTGATCCAGCAAAGCATTTTAACCCGAAAAGAATTGCTAAAAGCTCTAAAGCGTTAATATGTTTAAATTTTTCCTTGTCAGACCAGTGGCCGTGAGCTCGCTGTTTCTGGCATACAGCGCCCCAACCCGTAAGAGAAGCATCTGTAAAGATGGTTAATTTGAACTGGAAGCGTCTGATAGGACAGTATGTATTAGTTATATTATTTTTCCACCATAAAAGGTCTTCGGTCAGCGTCTCAGGAGTATTGATCCACGCATCGTAATTATCAGAATGCCTTTTTAGTGCCAAAAACTTCGTACGTTCTAAAAGTTTCGTGTAAACCCAACCATACCTGGTTGCGGGACAGATAGAAACTAGAGTACCAATCAATTGGGCAAAAGCTCTAATTTTACAGCGCTCCGATCTAAGAAATGAAGTTAACATGCATTGAAGACGACGCTGCTTCTCTAAGGGTAATGTAACTCTCATTAACGCAGAGTTAAATTCGAAACCCAAGAAGGTGCAAACCTGTTGGGGAATGAATTTGCTTTTCGAATTATTAATAATAAAGCCCAGCTGCGTAAGTAAACGTCGAGTGGTATTAATATTATTTGAACAAGAAACATATGAGGGACCAGCTAGCCAAAAATCGTCCAAATATACCACTGAAATAAATCCCTGAGATCGTAGATGGGCAACCACCGGTTTGACAACTTTTGTAAAAACAAAGGGAGCTGTATTAAGGCCAAATGGGAGGCAGTTGAATTCATAGGTAACCCCTTGAAATTGGAAACGTAAATATTTTTTGTCAGCCTCAGCAATGGGTATCATAAAATAGGCATCTTTAAGGTCCAAGGTGCCCATAAAAAATCCCGGTTGCATAAGTCTAAGAACGGTATTCCTATCCTCGAGTTTAAAGTGTTCAGGCTGAATGAATGTATTCAATTGTTTCAAATTTAAAATAAAGCGCTGAGAACCGTCAGGCTTCGGGACCATAAATATTGGAGAAATAAACTGGTCAGCACAAGGATCGCAACGCGATATGGCTCCGAAAGAAAGGAGTGAACGGATATTGTCCAAAATCACCTGTGATTCAGACTGAGACCACGTGGTGGGTTTAGGTGGGTGGTCCTGTAACACAGGTCTAACAAAAGGTAGTTCATAACCCCTGATCCAAGATAAAATTACAGGATCATTTGTAAGTTTTTGCCATTCAGATAGGAAAAATTTTAATCTACCTGCCTTTGGAATCTCAGCTAATGATGACGAGTTGAACGATGGTTGGGTTTGGTCTGGTACCTGAACTTTTCTGGAAGAGCAGTGAGTTTCTGTTTGCCCTGATAATGCTGTTGTGGTCTGTGTCCACTTTGACGAGAGGGCTTTTGTGGTTGACGAAGTGGACGGTTGAAGTTTAAATGAGTAGACTTTTGAGTTTTTGGTGCGGTTACAGTTACAGGTGTAGGACGCACTCGAAGCTCTGCAGATGTTTTGTCAAGAGCTTTTGCAGCTTGGATACGGTCCCGTAAATTATTGCCAAATAGCCAGCCGTCAACACATTCCTCTAACAGAGTCTCACCCAAGTTTTTATTTAAACCACCTTTAATCATGGCTCGGCGTGCTTGAGACTGGTCGAAGTGAATATCAGCAAAGATACGTGCGGCATCACTCGCACGTTCAATAATTTGGCGAGTTATATCGGATGATTGTTCTCCTGACAGGGCTAGATTCAATAAACCACCAATAGCGGACATTCCAGCACAAATTTTGTTCTGTGTACCAGCAACTCGTAAATCACGGGCCACAGTAGCTTCTGTAACCGATTTTTTAACTTCCACATTTAATTTTGGTGCTTCCATAAGCCGACAATTAGAGAAAGCCGGATATTTTTCAAATAAAGTGGCACGAAGATCAGATGGTAATCCCGATTGGAAAATTTTTGTCCAAATTTCTGCAATATTCTTGTGAATTGTTGGAGCTTCCTGTTTTTTCGCATGCGTGTGATAACCCAAAAGTTGAAGAGTTTCCTCATCTAAAGGGATTGCATTCTCATCTTCTTCAGGTCCCCAGTCAGAAGGCCGTTCAGCTGTAAGGATAACATCCTTATTAATATCAAGAGAAAAGCTTACAATCCTAACAGGATTATAAAATAGCGACCAACGGTCTAGTGGGTATAAGGTAAACTACCTTTAACCACCTTTTTATATTCCAACTTGAAAGAATAAGTCCTTAAACAAACAAACAAGAAATTGAGGTTATGTACTTACAATGAGGTGAAAAGGAGGCGGCAATGCCGTCTTCCAGCCCCAAACTTGCGTTATTTTCATTAGAGGGAAGAGATAAGTCCCGTAGGGGTGTTGTGGGTACAACTCGGGCTCGTTTTTCCCTTAACTTTTGATCCAGTAATTTCCGTAGTTTTTTCACCTGATTTCTAACCTCATCCTCATTTTCAGACGATGAACTAGTTGGCGAATGCTCTCGACGACGTTTCGAAGATGTAAACATTGTGAATTATTATTAAAAACAAGATTAAATTAGAAGAACGTGTGCTCGTTGGCGCGCACAAAAGAGTAATGATTTGACGTACCGATGAGGGCGCCAGCGATGGAGTTGGAACGAAATTTGAATTTTGCTTTAAATTGTGCGAGATTGGCGCGTAACTGAGGGTTACTACATATAAGTGATCATGAAGGCGAGGCGGATTATAATTATCCACTTAAAACTTTCGATTTTATTTATATATTGACAAAACGTTTGAATTTTATTAAAGATTATTTAATTTTCATAAAAATAAATTATAATTTTTTATATTATTGATCATTTTCTTACAATATGTGATTAAGGATATTATATAACTCTTAAATTTTTATTATACTAACAATTAAAAGTTTCTTTTAAGGTAGCCATGAAACTTTAACTTGGATGTATTTATTTGTCATATACCTGCATGCTATATAAGTTTTATTAAGTTTTTTAAAGTATTTTTAAACTATAAAATATTTTTAAACCTTCAAAAAAATTTTACAAAAGTCTCTGGATGGTCTTTTAATGCCAATTAAAGTCTTAAATTATTAAAAAATATTAACTATCTTAGAAGCATTTCTTCCCTGGAATGTTTGAAATTTGTAAAATGTTTTTCAAGTTTGGAAAAAGTGGTTAATATGTGTTTTCGTAATAATAAATAAGAACTATTTGGACCAAATAAATAAATTTGTGATTTACAAATTAGGATAACTCCAAAAATTTATGCCATTATTTATCATGTTCCCGATAGAATAAATTACATTGCATTGCATTTATAAATTAATTTTTTAGTTGTTTTAATTAAAATATGTTAAGATATTAGTTATTAGGTTTTTTCGTGAATTTATACATAGCATTATTGTTTATTTTGGTTTAAAAAATTTAAAAAACTTATAAATAAAAACTTAAATGTTAAATAAAATTTAATGTCTACATACAAATTACCAATTCATGTCATCCTTAAATAAATTCTTAATAAAGAAAACAAACGCATACTTTAAAAGTTAAATAACTAATTTAATTGCATATTGTAAGAAAACAGTAAATGATATAAAAAAATTGTGAAAACATTTTTATTTAGAAAACTTATTAATAATAATAATTAATAGAATTTTTCAAAAAAAATGTTTCTCAGAAAGTTTGAAAATCACTTCACAGAACAGCACCGTGTATATTTAATAGTAGGTATATTATGTATCAAACTTGATAAATGCCATTTTAGACACAAATTTAATTAAGGCACGAGCGAGCTTGCGAGCGAGTACTTAATTAAATGAGTGTCTAGAAAAGTTTATAAACGAGTTGAATACTATACTTTTTCTACGACATTTACTTATTATTATCCAAAAATGTTAAAATAACATTAAAATATGATTATGTTAAGAAAATAGTTTATCTCTTGATTTTTTTTACGATAATCGCAAAGGTATTAAAAATTCTTACACGGGAAATGTTAAAGGTACAAAAAGTTGTTTTTATTGGAACTTTATTGGAATTTTCAACTTGGGAATGTACAGGCATTAAAATCCCAAATTTTTGTGTGGAACTTTAGCCTGTGACTAAAACATGTTGCTAACTTCAGCCCATGACTAAAAGGTCCCATGTGCGTTTTAAAGGTAGGAGTGGAAAAAAGAATTAACGCATTAAAAACTAAAATAAAATTCACATCTTCACGTACCTATATTATAATTTTTCTTCTGCATTCCGTTTATTTTCACTTTCCTCAGGGATATTTGAGCGCTTAAGAGTTCTTGCAGGAATTCGACGGGAGAGCTAACCTCCTCGAAAATAGCTTCAAATACGTTTCCTCGCTCGCAAGTGCAACTCAGGACTCCTCCGTGATTCAAAAGCATTTTTAATGTTGTCTTGTGACAATTTTCCGCTAAAATATACGTATGCTAAGAGCTTTCAATGTTCGTGTTTTGTCTGGTATTAAATGATACACTTATAAAAAAGGTTTCAAATTTTTATGGGCTAAAGTTTTAAGGATTATATTTATTACATTATTAGCAATTTGGTGTTTTTTCTTTTGATTAAAACGTTAAAAACAGTGAAATAATTAAACGTCAGGTTTCTAAAATATTCATCAAATTAAATTTTTTTTAATATGATACCCTGTATATTTTTACATATTTTAAAAGACAATTTTTTTTATTAGCATTTAAATAGATTATTTCTTTAATATTATGTACTTTTAAGGTTTAGTACAACTGACTTGATAACATTTTAGCTTTATTTTTATAGGGTGATTAATAATTTATAAAATTTTGTTTTTGAAATATACCTGCAAAATAAACTGCTGTTCGTCCTTTGGAATCTGGTAAGTTAACTGATGTGGAGGTGCATCTGGAATCTTTTAAAAATAATTCCAATATTTCTTTGTCCCCATTTTGAGCTAGTAAATGTAATTCATAATTATTGGAGTGTTTATTTAGCCAAGCTCCAGCTTCTAATAACATTTTTATTGATTTTATTCTTCTGTAGAAAACTGCATTGTACAGAGGGGTTAATCCTAAAATGGAAATAAAATTTTGAAACTATTTTAAACTTATTTAACGTTTTTAAAAATTGTTGAGTCATCACTCTTATAGAAATGTTCTTTGGTGTTCAAAAAATAACTTTTATAACTTATCGTCCGAAAGTTTTTATGATAAGTGATAACTTAATCAAAGCTAAATATAATAACATCAGACGAACCACTTGTTATAAGGAAGATCAATATCGGGGGATGATTTAATAGAAAGTTGGTTTGAAGGATGTCTACACTGAACAACATTAAATTGGCCAATAAGCTTATTAAATTATTTTTTGAAAAAGATGTATTGGCAAAATATCTCCGACAATATTGGACATCTTCAAAATGCTGTTTCTCTTCATCAAGTTTGCCCAAAATTCTTTGTTAGGATTCATAAAAATAATAATAATAATAATAATAATAATGTTTATTAACAGCAAATTGCCACAATATAAAATCCTAAAACAAATTAAGTAAATCCTAAAACAAATTAAGTAAACTTGATGTAAAACTTAAAAGTGATCATTTTGCTAAAAACGTTGGTCAGTGTTCACAATTGGACATTTGTATTTTACGATGTGCGAAGGAAACTATTAAGCCATCAACCCATTAAGACTGTTTGTCGGCAAATCGTAAGACGTTTGAAAACCAATCAGACGAAGAACTTTATGGATATACATTAAGTGCAGCGCCTGAGATAGACACGGTTAGGCCGGTCCTATCCTAGACGGCTTAGACCTTTTGTGTGTGTTTGTGTGTGTGTGTGTACACTGTACAGTATAAGCCCTTATCTATATACTATGAACTGGTCGAGACTGGGTATCGACATAAATCGATTAATGCTCGAAGGACTCACTGACATTGCAAATATTTTGCGGTAAAAGAGATATAAAGATTAAGGTTTTACGCTGAAGCATTCCAAGGATTACTTTTACGTATGCATTAAACGTTTTATTGCCGAATAAAAGGTAAAAAATTACCGAAACTTCTTTTAGAGGTCATTTTGTGTACCTTGTATAATTTTTTATGAATGTAAGAAATTATAAAAGTTTATCATACATTTGTATATTTTTTATTTACGTGTAAGGCTAAATTACTTGCATATTTTAAGCATTCTCCAAACAAAACATACATATTGTAACTGAAGGAATACATATCAATATTTAACAGAAATGTTATGGCAGAATTTAATATTAACTGTCAATCATCGTCTATGGTGTTAAAATCCTAAAATGTTCTTTTTTAATAAATTTTCAAAATGTCAGTGTCAGTTTTGTTTAATAAGATGTTTTTTCTACTTTTACCTTTAAAACGCCCAATATATACACATTAAAATTATACGATTTGGTTATTTATATAAATAAACACTTATTAAAATTTGGAAATTAAAATTACACGTTATTATTATATTAAAATATTAAAACTGTTTTACTGTTTTAATATTTTAATACAACAATAACGTGTACTTTTAATTTCCAAATTTTAATAAGTGTTTATTTATATAAATAACCAAATCGTATATTTTTAATGTGTAAGTCTTACTACTTTTATTTTTACATATTTATAACTATATTTTTAAAAAATCTAATGTAATTTCTTGTAGAAACCCTGATGATGCATCAAAGGCGAAACTAGTCGGTTATTAAAATAAATCAAACCAGCAGAGAAGTGCCTCTTATTCTATAAACAACATAATAATTGTTGAGTTTAAATAAAATAATAACGGGAAATGTTAATGGTAAAAATTACGTCAAAAATGTTTATTGCGATGGTTAGATTTTTCGTATAGTGTCGCTTTATACAAATATTTCATTTAAATAAATTTTTAGATAATATTAAGTATTTGTATGCAACTCGATTATAAATTTTTTTAGAATCATTTAATTAAACACTCGCTCGTGTCTAAATTAAATTCGTGACTAAAATGGCGTTTATCAAACTTGATACATATTATACCATTTTAACATGTTTTGTTCTTTATGTCCAGCAAAAAAGTTTTACTAAATTGTTAAAAAAATATAAACTATTTTACTGACCAATTCGTATACACAATTTTAAAAACGATCATTAAATATGTTGAGTATAAACTTAAACGTTTAAAGGAGCGTGTTAATCTAAACATTTTAGTTTAAAATAAAGTATGTTATATGCTATACGTATTTTATTGAGCACTTTAAGTGCAAAAAGCTCACTCAGGCAATTTTAAATGCAGTTAGTTTCCCTAGACAAGTATTTTATGAAATAGTTTTTTGTTTTAAATTTTGCACATTTTTATAAATGGAGAATGCGCCGGGGTATTTTGTATTTAATATTAACTAACACTGAAATGTTATTATTATTTGTTAAATATATTATTTTTTACATTAAAATTGCGTTTAATTAAATGCAAAATTATTCAGCTAATTAAATCTGTCCGGTATAATTAGTGGGTATGTACAGATTAATTTACTTTAACCAATCTGTCCATAACTAAAATCCATTATGAATTTTGTGCATGAAAATTATTGCAAAACGTATAGACCAGGGTCGATAATTTTTGAAACCAAAAAAAATAACAGTAGGATGAAACCCATTGGAAAAGGAGAAGAATATAATAAAAATGAAAGGAAAAATAAATTACGGGCGATCTGAATTCGGGAAGTGGGAGGGGGGGGGGTTTAAGGGTAAAAAATGGTTTATCTCGATTTCCGGCAAAACTACAAGTCCTATGGAAAAAAGTTACATGGCAAAGTTGTAGGTAGTAAAAGGATCTACAACTTTTGTAATTACAATTTTTTTACATAACCTCAAAATTTATGTGAAAAATTCAAAAAACGAAGTTTTTGGTTTTTTATTTTTATCTTTTTCAAAAAAAATTTTTTTTCCACGAAATTTGGTGAAAACTTACCTTTTTATGTCCCAAATACACTGTAATTAATTTGATTTGAAATATTTATTATTTCGATTTATTTTGACTTAATATCAAAAAAGCACCCTAATTTTCAATCAAAAATTCTCGCGTCAAAATATCAGCTTTTTTCAAAAAGTCGGTGTGCTTTTTGTTCGTTGAAATCTCTACTTTCTGATGGTGTAATAAAAATATACATTACTATGGTAAATGTTCTCAGAAAATGCAAAAAATATTATAATGAATAACGAAAAAAACTCGAATTCGAAAATTTATTTTAATCATTATGTACAATTTCATCAAAAAAATGTGATTGTTGCAATTTTTTTAGTTAAAAAGTTTATTTATTAAATTCTAATAACATTTATGTCAGAAAATCTCATAAAATATAAAAATACATGTAAATCATACTATTGAATTTAGATACTTCATTCTGATTACGTTATTCATTATAATATGTTTTGCATTTTCTGAGAACATTTACCATAGTAATGTATATTTTTTTACACCATCAGAAAGTAGAGAGTTCATTGAACAAAAAGCACACCGACTTTTTGAAAAAAGCTGATATTTTGACGCGAGAATTTTCGATTGAAAATTAGGGTGCTTTTTTGATATTAAGTCAAAATAAGGCGAAATAATAAATATTTCAAATCAAATAAATTACAGTGTATTTGGGACATAAAAAGGTAAGTTTTCACCAAATTAAGTGGAAAAAAAAAATTTTTTGAAAAAGATAAAAATAAAAAACCAAAAACTTGGTTTTTTGAATTTTTCACATAAATTTTGAGGTTATGTAAAAAAATTGTAATTACAAAAGTTGTAGATCATTTTATTACCTACAACTTTGCCATTTAACTTTTTTCCATAGGACTTAGTTTTGCCGGAAATCGATTAAAACCCCCCCCCTCCCACTTCCTGAACTCAGATCGCCCGTAATTTATTTTTCCTTTAATTTTTATTATATTCCCCTCCTTTTCCAATGGGTTTCATCCTACTGTTATTTTTTTTCTCTTTTTACCATTTTTAAAGGCTTCTGCACTGGTCTAGTATTAAACCAAAAGCGCGAAATTAAGCAGGATATAATATTTAACCTATTGAAGTCCATTTTGTGTCGCAAAATAAAATTTCGAAAAACTCATTTATCGTTAGATTACCTTTGTTGCTCGCGTTGACATCTGCCCCGTTTTTAATTAAGGTCCACACAATCCCATTGTAAATCTCCTCCTCCTGAATGCACACGGTCAACAATAAAGGTGGGTTCCCATTGTCGTCCTTTTCGTCCGCGTCAGCGCCATTTTCAATTAGCGCTGTGACACGATCGTGCGAACCGTGCATCACGGCGTCGTGCAAAGAAGTTGCCTGAAAAAAACATGTTGTAATGTTTACAAAAAATGTAATTCTAACATGGGCGTCACGCAGAGGCATGCTAAAAAATAACCGGAAAATTACTTTTTTCCTTCACTCAAATATGTCATTTCAAAGGAATAATTACCCTTTGATGGCTTTTACAGATTTTTTAACTGCCGCGTAGCGTATCGACGTACTGCGTTTGTTTTGAACTTCAATGTTTTATAAAAGTTTTCAAAAAAATCAATCACTTTACTTTTTTTAATGCGCTGTTAAAAAATGGTGTATATCGTGGCTATAAATATTTCTTAATTAACGCACAAAAAATGCAATACATTTAAACATATTTCTCTACTCCCACCTTTAAAAAGCCCTTTATCGTACATTTTTTCATGACACTAAGTAACCTTTTAAATACACATTGACAAGTTGTGGCTTTACGGCGCTTTAGGCATGGGCTGAAGTTAGTTTTAAGTTAGTTGACAGTTGTCAAATGTCATACAATCGTTAAAATAAAGTGCCTTTCTTGTAAAATAATACTAAATGTGAAAATTATTTTATTATCTTAATACAAAAATACAAAAATATTAAATAGTTTCTCAACGCCAATATTTGAAAAGTTTATATGAACATTGTACTGACCTTTTAATTTCGCCGGCAGTAAACTATAACTTAAATTCGGGCACTGACTCTACTGTAAAGTCCTCATAAAACATTTTCTTTACTTTCACTGTGAAAAACTGTCAATTTTCAAGATACATTTCGATTTATAACCTTTATAATTGTGTTTATAAAATGTAAAAATGTGACATTTGACAGTTTCCCCTGTTGTTTCATAGATGGCGATCTATACAAATTTTTGATTTAAATCATTATAAGATAATAATAAGTATTTGTCGTAGAAATAGTATAGTATGCACCTCGTTTATAAACTTTTCTATACACTCATTAACTTAAGCTAAACTTAAATTAAATTCGTGTATAAAATGGCGTTTATCAAACTTGATACATAATATACTATTTTGTAAAAATAGGCGATAGTTTAATCAAAGATATTAAATAATCTACTTACAGGTATTTCATTCATCTTTAATACACAAAGAACCAAATCGAAATATAATGTTTTGTTAAATTAAACATTTTAAAGTATTTTTAGTTTCAATTCAATCGGGTCAATATTAAACTAAAAATAGCGAAAATTGTTTACTTTACCAAAAATACAATTAATTAGAATCGAGGTCTACGTTAAACAAATTACCATAAAATAAATCTACCTATAATACCAATACACCATTATTTAATAATAAATAATTTTGATTAATTACATACAATAATAATGTCAACAATAAAAAATCCTTGAAAATATTGTTCAATTTAATTTAATATACCGCTAATATTTTAATAGAAGTATATGCAAATTTTCTGTTATAAAATAAATTATTTAGTAATCAAATAAGTGACAGAATGCTACACTAAGACCAAGTAATTATTTTAGCCACGTCTTTGGGCGCTTTACAATTAATTTATGCAGAATTTGTAAATAAATAATAAAAAATTAACTAATTAAATAAGTAGTTTGTGATTATAACAAACATTTTGTAGATTTAATAACAAAATCCTATATCAATAATTCAAAAAACAAACTTTTTTGTAGACCCAGTAACAAAAGTATTTGTTGGAAATTGGGAACTTAAATAAAACGAATTTTGATAAAAAAATGTGCCTTATTAATCAATTTCCACATTTCTGTGTGAAAAGTGACAGGTCTGTGTGAAATAAATTGACAGCATCGTTTGAAATTCGTTTCAAAATTTGTACTGTATTTGTATATGTATGTTTAAATATCATTTAGAACACAATTAATTGTGTTTGTATAATAAATTCTAGTTTTTAGTGCCTTTATTTAAATTGAGAAGGTAAGTTTATTGATTTTAAGTAAGTTGTAACTTAAAAATTAAAAGAATAAGATGAAAGAATTTTAACAGCTGTCAAACACGTTTTTAGGTTATTTTGTTTTGTATTTGAATATAATAAAAAATAAAAGGGTCGTAGAAAAAACATCGGTCTGACGGCCTCGTGAGCAACTTCTTATTTTATAACAGTGTAGGGTCATAAGGTTCTATGTACAATTTTATCTATTTATTTATGGCCTTATGCCATGTTTCTTTTCATTTTAAAAGAGCAAAAATCATTTTAATAATCGTTTGGTTTAAGTAATAATAAAAATTTAAACTTTTTCATCCAACAAAAACTTCTCTAATTATACGCCTTTTCGAAAAGTTTTTATTAAAGCCTGTTGTCCTTGTAATACTTATTTGGCACTGTGACAAAATATTGAAAATTATACTGACAAATCCCACATAAAATTATTATAAAATAAAAACTATACATTTTTACTTACAACTTTAGTTTTCATTAAATAAAATCCTGTTTGTTTCATTTTATAACACAGTTTTTGTTATATAAAAGACGACGACGTATCACAAAATTTACTAAAAATATGTCGTAAAATCTCGATTTGACATACATTTTATGTATTCATTTTGGTACACAGTGCGTAATTCTCGTAAAAGCAGGTACAACACCGGGAATATTAGGTAGCAAAACTTGACGGCATTACTTTTTGTGTCGCAATAAAACTTTGATTATTACCTGCGGGCAAAGCGTTCGGAAGTCCGCGCCAATGTTTGCCGAGTTACATTCACTTTTCCGGATATTATTACCAAACACCTGCACCCGGAAGGGGGCCCTTTTTAATTCGTAACCCTATCCCGGCACATGCTACGAAATTAGCAATTCGTAATTACAAAGCCAGTTTATGGTTTATTATCGAAGAATATGTCGATAATTTGCCACAGCGTATATACTGTATACATTTGCGACTAATTTCTATGCAATGTTATAAAAATCAGATTTGTTAACATGAGTGTAGTTTGTAATTATTTCAACAAAGGAAAATATTTTACCGAAAGTTTTGTAAAGGTAATATGCAATTTTGTAAGCATTTTGTTAATTTCAAAGGTTACAGATTATTTTGTAAATATTTAACAAATTATTTCGTTGAAAAAGTACTTTATAGTATTTGTGGAATATTGGGAACTTAAATAAAAAGAATTTTGATAAGAAATGTTGCTTTATTAATCAATTGTCTAAGCAACAAAATTAACAAAGCAATTTGCTATTTGGTCTACAAAAAGATATAAAGGTCCTTTTTAGACAAGAATTATGGTTAAATTATCAATATAGGATTTTGTTATTTAATTTACAAAATGTTTCTTACTACTACTTACTCAATTAGTTAATAGATTACAGTTGGTTGTAAACTTAACATAAAGTTATGTGGACCTGGATTAACATAAAATCTGGTTAATATTTGGTTAACATTAACAAATATTTTTTTACTACGTATGCTAAGAATTATTTCTAACAAACTAGACTAGTCTACAGATTTATAAAAAAAAGTACCATTGGTGGCCAAAATTTTTTTTCAATATTCAAGCTGATTGGGCATTACTCTGTTACACCAAATTTACATTTTGGCTAAACCTTCTCTCTAAAAATGAATTAGTCAAAAATACTAATTAACTAATTAACTAATTTAATAGTTAATAGTGGCTGCTTTTTCACTTGTGCCATGGTTAACCATCGAATACCATGGTATCCCAAAATTGAATAGCCAATTCTTATTGTAAAATTGTACTCTGAATCCGAAAATACTGTCAACAATAATGAAAGTGGAGCAGTTTTTAAGAATTGGCTATTCAATTTTGGGATACCATGGTATTCGATGGTTAACCATGGCACAAGTGAAAAAGCAGCCACTATTAACTATTAAATTAGTTATTTTTTACTAATTCATTTTTAGAGAGTTTTGAGTATCAAACGAGCAACTCAAATTTTAAAAAACTTATTATTACAATGAAAAACTTAAAGACGCTGCAACATGTATACTGTATTGTACTTTAAAATAAAAAAATGCCGCAATATCATTTACAAAATTTGTTTTATTAAGGCTTTAAAAGCTCAAAAAAATGGACCCGTCTGAGATTAACTCGTCGTATTTAAATTTAATGGTCATTCTAAACTTTTCAACTCGGACTTATAATACACAAATTTTAATTAAATGCGATAAGGGTCAACTAAATATCTACAGCAAAGTTGTGTGAATCCATTTTGCTGACCCAAACCTTACTTACAAATAGAATAATTTAAAACTCCATCTACATAATTTCGCTCAATGGAAATTCGACGCGTTATTTTCGATGAAAGAGCAAAAATTCATTTTATTCATTAAAGTAACATGAAATTTAATTTGCTTGTTTACATACTTAGATCCCGCTACCTCATGACTTATATTTACTTAAATTGAATTTCAAACAAGTTATATTACCCAGGTTGTTTGCATAAAACTCATTTCGTTGATTTGTATGATTTGAAACTTTATCAACAATTATAATAATATATATAATTTTTCTTCTCCCATCTTTAGTCACGGGCTAAAGTAAGTTTAAAGTTAGTTGCCAAATGTCATACAATCGTTAAAATAAATTGCCTTTTTTGTAAAATAATAGTAAATGTGAAAATTATTTTATTATCTCAATACAAAAATAAAAAAAGTATTAAATAGATTTTTGAAAACTGCTTTTATATCAATGCTTCTGTATCGATTTTTAAGGTATAAGAATTTTTAATCCTTTGTGAAATTTTGCAATTATAGTGATATAAAAAATTAAAGGATAATGTATTTTCTTAACATAATTATATTATGCAGTTATTTTAATATTTTAAAGTATCAATAATTGTTAAGTTTAATTAAAATAATAACAGCAATTCTAATGGTGAAAATTACGTCAAAAATCTTTATTGGGATGGTTAATTTATTTTCGTATAGTTGTCGCCTTATACGATTTTTTATTTAAATTATTTTTTATATAATATAAGGTATTTGTATTAGAAAAAGTATAGTATGTAACCCGTCTATAAACTTTTTACTCATTTTATTAAGTTTTTATCAAACTTGATACATAATTAACTTTAAATATTTAGTTTTATATTTACCAAAATCCTAGCTGCTCCTCCTTTAATTTTTTTTTTAAAATTCATGATTTTTTTCCAAATTTTTGTTTATTTCAATGTCTACCTTTGACAGATTACACCTATTTTTATAAAATTAGAGTATATTATTGAGGAGACTTAAAGAATACTTTTTAATACTATTCACATCATTTGATATATACAGGGTGAGCCAAAAATCGCTTATTTTTAATAAAGCAAAAGCGTAAATTCATGATTTGGGCATAACACGCAAAAAAGATTTATCCCCATTTTTTTTAGATATTTCTACGTTTATCAGGTTACAAAATGGCATTCTTATCAACCTTTTATAAAAAAATAGTTTTTTAATCAAATTAAATAAAATATCGTTTAGAGAATATTTGAAATGTTGTTTAATTAAGGCTTTTTAGTAGTTTAGTAGTCTTTGGAGATTTAAAAACGATATTTACAAAAATTTTGCTTTTATTTTAATGTGTTAAAAAATCATTTTTTTATTAATTATTTTTTATGGCAAAGTCTACCTTTGCCAGAGTACACATTTGTACACCGATTTTTATTGATTGCAGTTTTTTGTTCGGGACCCTTTGGTAACTTTAAAATGTTATTTTCAAAAATCCTAGCTGCTCCTATTTTCGAAATTTTTTGAAAATTCTTCTTTTTTTAAATTTTTGTTTATCTTATATTTAACAGAGTATACATTTGTACACCGATTTTTATAATATTGGAGTATATTGTTAAGGAGACTTGGAGAATACTGTTTTCATACTGAGCACATCATTAGATTTATACAGGGTTAGCCAAAAATCACTTTTTTATAAAGTAAAAAGCATAATGCACAAAAAAGATCTCCAAAAAATGTTATTTTATTTAATTTTATTCAAAATCAATTTTTCTTATAAAGTCTTAATAAGAATCCCATTTTGTAGCCTGATAAACATAAAAATATCTAAAAAAACATGGGTGGGTATATATCTTTTTTGCGTGTTATGCCAAAATCATGAAGTTACGCTTTTGCTTTATTAAAAGAAGCGATTTTTGGCTAACCCTGTATATATTAAATGTTGTGCACAGTATAAAAAAGTATTCTCCAAATCTCCTTAACAATATACTCCAATATTATACAAATCGGTGTACAAAAGTGTACTCTGTCAAAGGTAGACTTTAAGATAAACAAAAATTTAAAAAAAAATCATGAATTTTCAAAAAATTTCAAAAAGAGGAGCAGGTAGGATTTTGGTAAATATCATTTTTAAGTCACCAAAGGGTCCCGAAGAAAAAACTGCAATCAGTTTTTGGAGGCATTTTAATGTGACTTAAACTTCGTTCAGGCACACCTAGACCAGTGCAGAAGCCTTTAAAAATGGTAAAAAGAGAAAAAAAATAACAGTAGGATGAAACCCATTGGAAACGGAGGGGAATATAATAAAAATTAAAGGAAAAATAAATTACGGGCGATCTGAGTTCGGGAAGTGGGAGGGGGGGGTTTTAAGTGTAAAAAATGGTTTATCTCGATTTCCGGAAAAACTACAAGTCCTATGGAAAAAAGTTAAATGTCAAAGTTGTAGGTAATAAAAAGATCTACAACTTTTGTATTTACAATTTTTTCACATAACCTCAAAATTTATGTGAAAAATTCAAAAAACCAAGTGTTTGGTTTTTTATTTTTATCTTTTTCAAAAAAAAAAAAATTTTTCCACAAAATTTGGTGAAAAGTTACCTTTTTATATCCCAAATACACTGTAATTTATTTGATTTGAAATATTTATTATTTCGCCTTATTTTGACTTAATATCAAAAAAGCACCCTAATTTTCAATCGAAAATTCTCGCTTTTTTCAAAAAGTCGGTGTGCTTTTTGTTCGATGAACTCTCTACTTTCTGATGATGTAAAAAAATATATACATTACTATGGTAAATGTTCTCAGAAAATACAAAAAATATTATAATGAATAACGTTATCAGAATGAAGTATCTAAATTCAATAGTATGATTTACATGTATTTTTATATTTTATGAGATTTTCTGACATAAATGTTATTAGAATTTAATAAATAAACTTTTTGACTAAAAAAAATTGGAAGAATCACATTTTTTTGATGAAATTGTACATAATGATTAAAATAAATTTTTGAATTCGAGTTTTTTTCGTTATTCATTATAATATTTTTTGCATTTTCTGAGAACATTTACCATAGTAATGTTCACTTCCCGAAGTCAGATCGCCCGTAATTTATTTTTCCTTTCATTTTTATTATATTCTTCTCCTTTTCCAATGGGTTTCATCCTACTGTTATTTTTTTTGGTTTCAAAAATTATCGACCCTGGTCTAACCGTGCTTGTAATATAAAAAAATCGTAAAAAAATAGCTGTTTTAACAAAAATTTATCCATTATCCATTAAAAGTATTCTGATGAAATACGAGACATTCTATTTTCTCTGGCAAGCGTTGTAACAATGCGCGGTATCAACAATTGAAGCCCAAGGGTAATCGAACCCAACAATGGCATCTATCTGAGCCTAAAAGGGCACACATACAGCAAAAGCTTCTTCACTCAAATCTCTTGCGTGCAGCAGGCTTATTTCTTTGTAAATTTATCCACTGAATGACCGTCCTCTTCTTTTTTTCATCTTTAGATTACATTTAATTAGGTCCTTTGCGTGGCTTGACGAGGAGGAGATTAAAATTGGAGTTTTTAGTAAATAGAAAAACTAATTCATTCGAATGCTACAGTGGTCTTGATAAATAAAACTTACCCGACCTTTATTTTACGAGGGACAGAATCTGTTGACTCGATCTTTGCTGTATTTTCAAATTCCCATTGCGTATTTTGCATTGGGAAAAAAGGGGGGACCCTCTTTCATTTCAAATTTGATCAGTTTTGGGCTTTAAACAAATATTACAATTTCCCGTTTCAGTTTCGGGCATCGCAGGCAGAATTTAAATTACGCGAAACTTTGCAATTCAAGCACATATCGAAAGGTATTTTGTATGCAAATGAAATTTTGTTTCGCCTATGCCTATTTAAATTATTATAAAACGACACAACTTTAATACACTTATGAAAGATTAATATTTAACGCGCAATTTATATGCAAAAATTGGTATATAACGATTAATGCTGAATTTTACTTTAATAAATTGCATAAAAAAACTTTCGATTTTTTAAATTTGTAACTACTTTCTACAAGGTTTTATGTAATTAATATAATATATTAAAATACTGAATACCTTTAGATAAAAGAAATATTTGTAATTATAACAAACATTTTGTAGATTTAATAACAAAATCCTATATCAATAATTCAAACATAATTCTTGTAATTTTTAAAAAGGACCTTATTTTTACAATTTTTTTGTAGACCCAGTTACAAAAGTATTCATGAATACTTTTGTAACTGGGTCTACAAAAAAATTGTAAAAATAAGGTCCTTTTTAAAAATTACAAGAATTATGTTTGAATTATTGATATAGGATTTTGTTATTAAATCTACAAAATGTTTGTTATAATTACAAATATTTCTTTTATCTAAAGGTATTCAGTATTTTAATATATTATATTAATTACATAAAACCTTCTGCAGAAACTTAAATAAAAAGAAATATTGCTTTATTAATTAATTACCTTAACACACCATTCTGAAAGTTTGAAAACCAGTGATGGAATCTTATTTCGGACACTTTTCACACTAGTTAAGTAGGTATAAGTAACACACACTTAGATAATAACTAAGTGTAGTACACTTTGTCAGTAACGGAGCACCGCTAAACATTAAATTAAATTAAATTCAAGAGTTAATCAGCTAATCAGCTGTTAACCAACTGTTATACAACTGGGCCTTACACATAATTATAACAATTATTGTTTGAGTGAAAACAGTGTTGTAGAAGCGGGAGTTGTTTTAAGCTTATTGTCCCATATAAACTTGGAGGTTAGGTTTTTATAACATTTGATGCATTTTTAGATTACACAGTTCGGCTATCATTAAAAAGGTGTACCTCTCAAACTTCGATAAAATAAACCATTTCCGTGATATTCGAGATTACAATAATTGTTATATCGCATTATTTAAATGGATTTAAAGGTATATGATAACAAATTTAATTTTTTAAATGAAAATATTGATAAGAGCATTCCATGAGCCTCGGGACTTTTTGCCCTGACCGTCACATTAAAAAAATTGTAGTTTTTTCAATTAAAAAATTTGTTATCATATACCTTCTAGTCCTTTATTGCGATATAACAATTATTGTAATCTCGAATATCTCGGAAACGGTTTATTAAGTTTGAGAGGTACGCCTTTTTAATAGTAGCCAAACTGAGTAATCGAAAAATTGTATCAAATGGTATAAAAACCTAACCTCAAAGTTTGTATGGGACAATAAGCTTAATCAACCCCTGTTTCTACGAAACTGTGTTCACTCGAACAATTGTAATTATGTGTAAATATGTGTTTTGAAAGTAAGTGACTGTTCGCAAAATATCACCTTTCCAAGTCTACCACAGTAAAAGTTATATTAAAAAAACTGATATGATAAGTAACACTTTATCACCCTGTATCTTGGAAACATACGGAATTAGGAAAAATATTTATTTAGGTTTTCGTCTTATTTTGACTTTCTCAATCTTTCTCTCAATATTTTCCTTTGTTAAAATATTTACAAACCATGGTTTTCTACAAAAAATTGCCTAATACGATGTCGTTATTAATACAATTCCGACATTTTTACTTTTTCAATAGAAAAATAATAAATGACTTTTTGTTATTAGCGAAGAAGCACGACCCTTTCATCAACAGTAATAAATGGGGTACCATTACGAACGTTTAAAATGCGTTTAAAAAACTGCCGGCTTGTTTAGCCTAATTTATTTAGAGAATTGTGTTTGACGGTTTTTTATCCCGTTTTATGTTTAATTTGTCAAGAAATTTAAAATTAAACGCTGCTTTAAAAAAATGGTGCATCGAGATAAGGGGTTTCGTTTGAACAGGGCCATATTTGACCCAATTATTTTATGTAGATTGCCATGATAAAACACAGCACGGTCGATTATTATTTTAAATTAAAATTCTACTTTAAATTATTAAATATTTACATAAATGGAAAATGTCTTGAAAATGTTGTCGATTCTTGTACTGCTTTTTAAAAAACACATATTTAATATTAACTATTCTGAAACAATTTATACAAAATATCCCAAATATATACATTCAAATTTCGGGACAACAAAATTTGTTTAATATCACGGGCCAAAATAATTTAAAACAATTGATTTCCCAGGAGCAAATCCTAATTTTGGAATATCGTTACGGATTCAATAAATACGTTGCTACAAGAGTAAATATATGGTTTTAAAATTCCCCCGTGTATTTCATTGAGTTTGTAATAAAGTTACGTCGCATGTAACAAGGGTATGTTAGGTGAAACTAGACAGACAAAAACATTAAATACCTAATGAATATAATAACCATAAACAATGACTTAAAGTCTTAATATGATGTATGGCTAAAAATGGGTATTTGTTAAATAGTATATTACGTATGTATCAAGTTTGATAAATGCCATTTTAGTCACATGTGCCTAGAAAAGTGTATAAACGAGTTGCATACTATACTTTTTCTACGACAAATACTTAATATCTAAAAAATGATTTAAATTAAATATTTGCATAAAGCGATATCTATACGAAAATAAAGTAACCATCCCAATAAACATAGAGCGCCATCTATAAAACAATAGGGGAATCTGTGTGTCACCGTCAAATGTCACATTTTTATATTTTATAAACACAGATTATAAAGGTTATAAATCGAAATGTTTTTCTTGAAAATTGACAGTTTTTCACAGTGAAAGTAAAGAAAATGTTTTATGAGGAATTTACAGTGGACTCCGTGCCCGAATTTAAGTTATAGTTTACTGCCGGCGAAATTAAAAGGTCAGTACAATGTTCATATAAACTTTTTAAATATTGGCGTTGAGAAACTATTTAATAATTTTGTATTTTTGTATTGAGATAAAATAATTTTCACATTTAGTATTATTTTACAAGAAAGGCACTTTATTTTAACGATTGTATGACATTTGACAACCGTCAACTAACTTAAAACTAACTTCAGCCCGTTACTAAAAACCTGTTGCTAACTTCAGCCCGTGACTAATGTGCCATAAAGCCACAACTTGTCAATGTGTATTTAAAAGGTCACTTAGTGTCATAGAAACATGTACGATAAAGGGCGTTTTAAAGGTGGGAGTAGAAAAAAATAATTATGCAATTTTTACTGTATAAAATTGGTAAATGTTCGAGTTACAAACGGCCAACCTAGTTGCAAAAGGTTTCAAACTACACATAATCGAATCGCTAACCAATATCACTCTCTTAAGACAAAAATAAGAATGTAACATTTATCTTACGAAAAAAATTTCTGGATAAGTAACTTTTTATGTACGAGTAGCAAAATCAAAATGATTGTTTATTTTTTTACTTTTACGTTAGTCATAGGATATACTGTAGTTTTATGCAATACATTTACAATCCAATTCGACGAAAAACTTTTATATATTGTACTAATTACTAAAATTTTTTACACCTTATTTTTTTCGTAAAAGTACAAACTCTATGTAGATAATCGTAGATAATCTAAACTTTTGAAATAGTTTATGAAGACTTATAAATAAAGATTTAAGTTACAAAATACGCAATTAAGAATTTCGCGTTTTCTGTAATTGCGCTCGATAAAACTTCTTTAAATTTAAGTTATTCTCGATTAAGTATTGTACCACCTAAATCTGATTTTGTATCAAAAGGTCTTTCAAAATTTATTTTATAGAAATTTATAAGGTTTAAACTGTTGTGAAATATTTATTTTTCATTATGTGACATTTTAAATTTAGATTTTGTTACTTTCTTAACTTTAGATTATTTTTTTAACATTATGATATCATTTCGATATATGTTAGCTTCAAATTTGAAATTTTAATATGTATATTTTCTCTATTAATTGTTTCGACCTTTACTTGATGAAACTCCATATTAACCATGTACACGGAGAGAAATGTATAGTAAAAAAAATATAGTAAAATTTACTTTAACAAATTTTTAGGGTAATAATATTATATATTCGTCAATACAATATTAAGATTGTAATACAAAATACTATTTTTTATTATACAATTTTAGTAAAGATTACAACACCAATATTACTAAATCATAAATGTATAATATATATTTTAATTTTTAGTATGTTCGTATAGTAAATTGATTTTACTATCTATAAATAGTAATATTTACTATATGATTTAATTAAATGTAAGGTGTACATCTAATATTATAATATATTACACATTAATAAAAGGTAAATAAACAATATATTTAAATATAATATACAATATAGTAACTCATGCCATTTTAAACATTCAATTTTCTTAGTTTCTTCAATAAACTTTCTTGACCCATTACTGGTAATACTTATAAGTAAGAATTAAACCTACTTGGTTGCATAGTATGTACCGATTGCGGCAAAGGCCACGTCGCGACGCGTCGTTAGACGGTGTGGATCACGTGATGTTCTTACATCTCGCCTCTGTTGGCTTACCAACCATGTTATATAAGCTCAGGTATTTCTTTGTTTTGGGTGTGTTCCACTACAAGTTGCTCGACAGTGTCGTGTCGACACTGATGATACCCAAAATAGGTCAAAACACCTGTCTGTCGGTATTTGAAGTTGGTGGAACGCACTCAAAACAAAAAACTTTGGCGAGGTGTAGGTTCAATTCTTTCTCATAACATTTTTGTATATTAAAAAGTACAATAAATATGTTACAATTTTTAATTGTTAACATATAAAAATATCCGATTTTAAAATATTTTATATTTAAAATGGCAACATAATATTTTAAAATTTACTATATACTTATTAGTAATGGAAAAAATCTTATTATAATAGAAATTAAAAACAAAATTGGTTGAGAATAAAAATATTTTCCTTAAAGTTTAACATACATGGATATTTAAAAATTACTAAATATGTATAGTATTTGGCAATATAAATTATAGTAAAGGGTATTATAATTATGGTAATCAGCATTATACTCTCCGTGTGAATATAAAAACAACCATGTTTTGAAAGTTTCACGTAATTTATTAAATGTTGGCAATTGTTTCGCTACACATTAGCTCCTTCAGAATTCTGAACTTTCAAATATAATATGCATTTATATATCGTGACACACATTGGCTGCAAGTATATATTATCCCAGTTTATAAATTAGTTTGCGCAGCAAATATGTTCGTTCCAGTGCAGTGTCCCAAGCTACGTGGTTGCAGACACAGCGATTGGCCGCAGTTCGGCCCTGCTCCCAAGCTTCGTACAGTCGCGTAAGTAACAACGTTATAAATCTCTTGACCTAAAGCTGAAACATTAACAGGAAGTAACCGACTGAATTACGCAGATCTATCACTCCAAGTGAATATCCATGTAACTGGTGCCGCCAGGAATTCTTTGCGAATCCGCCAACGCTAAAAAGTTTGTCGACGTGTACTTTTTGGAGACCTTGGTTCATCTTTTTTTTTTATTATTTAAAAAATCTATGCCTATTTAAATACCAAAAAGCTAGGGATGTATATGAAGTATCAGTAGATTCCTACAATCAATTATAAACGAAACAGATGTTTTAAATGTTTTAAATACCTTCCCAAACCATCTGAAATTGGAAAAATTAGTACCAATATTCAAAAAAGAAAATTCAAATAGATGTACAAACTACCGTCCAATATCAATTATTCCTGCCTTTTCAAAAATTTTTGAGTGGTTATTGAAAGTTAGGATTTTGAAGTTTATTGAAAAAAAGAAAATCATAGTGCCATCTCAACACGGCTTAAAAAAACAAATCGACAGTATCTGGTATGATAAAAGTCATTGAAACAATGAAAAATTTTGAAGATAAACAGGATACAGAAGTAACATGCTTGGATTTAAGTAAAGCATTTAATAATAATAATAATAATAATACTTTATTTATGCTTAAAACAATACAAAATTATGTGCACAATTCGGGAACATAAATTAATAAATATATAATTATCAACTATACTACTTATAAATAATAGAATAAATACAAGAAAATTCGTTGCATGATAAAATAAAGAATACAACAAATATAAACAAGCAAATAAAAGAATTAAAAAAATACAATAAAAAAAACATTAATAATCAAAACACTACATGGCATCAATACATTACATTACTATCACAATATTCCAAAAACTCTTTCGTGCTATAAAAACAATGCTCTAGCAAAAACAATTTCAAAGAAGATTTAAATTTTTTTAGAGAATATTTTTTCCAAGTAGGTGGAATCTTATTATAAAATATCACCGAATGGTATTTAAAAGACTGCTGCATTTTAGAAAGCCTGCATTTTGGAAGAGCTATCAAGCCTCTATTTCTAGTATCATGACCATGATGATCCCCCTGGCACTGATAGTCCTCAGAATGAGCATACAAGATACAGTCCAAGATATACTGACCACTAAGAGTCAAAATCTTTAGATCTTTGAAAATTGGCCTACAGTGATCAGTATATCCAGCACCATAAATATTTCTCACAGCTTGCTTCTGCAAAAGGAAAACTTTGTAAGCATTAGAAGAATTTCCCCATGCCAAAGTAGCATAAGATAAATGGCTATGAAAAACAGCAAAATATGTCATTCTGAGTACACTTCTCGATAGTAGACTACGAAGTTGTCTAAGCAAATAGATGCTTTTTGACAACTTACTTACAAACTTAAAACATGTTCCTTAAAGTCCATTCTGCTACACTCTTAGAAAAGACCTGGTATTTGTAACTAACTTATTATCGTTGGGGTAAAACTGTTGCAGAAAATAAAATTTTTTGTTTTTTGTAATCAGTACCTTTATATGTGTAACTGCTTGCATCATTACCTGAAAAGATTTAGTTTTGTTGTTGAGTATTATTTACTGCAAAAAGGCGATTAAGTTATTTTAACTGAAACTTTGTGTTGGCTAGAAGTATTGACAACATTATCTCAAAAAAATCATTTCGGCCGTAAAATGTTTTTGTTGGACCAAATATTTAAGTAACATTCTCAACTGACTGAAATTAGTCCGTGGAACTAACGGTTCGGTTGTATAAACTATGCGTCACTTTTCACACAGCTAAGACACCAGCGGTGTGAAACAAAGTGTCAGTTGGGGATGTTGTAGGTTAATGCAACTGCAAACTTTGTGCATTTCGCGCGCGATTTGTCCAGCCCGGCGCGTGCTTTACTTTTAACCTGTAAACAAACGGTGTTGCACGGCGTCCAGACTTCGGTGGTGTTTGTTCTTTTGTATTTGTGTATTAGCTCGTGTGTAGTGTATATTTTAGGTAAGAAACTAGTTTACTACAATTAGTCATTTGCCCCTGTAAATTCAGTGGCGACATACTTTTTAACTATTCATATATATAAGAATATATTCTTATGTGTTGGTTACTTATAGATACCTCGAACAAATAATATGGATGAGCGGACTGAAGTAGCAGATTTATTAGGAACATGGGGTTTACCTGAATTGGTTCCAGTTTTTAAAGGTTAGGTAATATTATTGCACTCCTTTAATTACACTATTGTAGTTTTAGGGTCTGAAAAAAAATCCAAAAATGTGAAAATGCCATTCCGACTGAAAATGGCCTCCTGAATCCAATGGTGCCCACCAAAAGTCTCCATCACGTCGGAATTTCGAGAATTTTTTTGTTTTGTTTTGTTACAGCTGAAGTCGCATTTTTGGTATAGGGCCTATACTATAGGCACTCACACTCAAAATTTATCGAATGCTTACCCCTGTTATCATGCAAGTATGTTACGTTGTACCTAAGAATCATTATTAAGTTGTTAAACAAAGGCTTGCACTTCACGTAAACATCACGGTTTACTGAAGAAGTATAGTCAAATTTCATCTTAATGTACCTATCTGTGTATATTTACCAAAGAATCGTTTTTGTTTTATTGTTAAAATATTTATAAATGTTTTCTTAGAGTAATTATTAATTTTTGTTATAATGTTTAAACCAAAATTTGGTGTTTTCAGTTATATTGTTATTTTTTAATTTATAATAAATATTTATAAAACGAACGGGCATGAATTTCCTTTCTCTATTTTTTATAATATTTACACAAAAAGTGTTATATTTACTAAGCAGGTATGTACTGTGGAATAATACCAATTTGTTGTTGCTACTAATGCAAGCATTTAATATTAAATATAACTTAGTTACAGTACAAAACAAATTTATATTATATCAACTATTAAATTCTTTAAATGTACCTAAATATCAATTATTTGTATGAAAAAAAAACTAATTTCGATGCACTTAAACTTGTTGGTTGGAGCTACCAATATTGGCTGTTTCGACAACAAACTGTAAAAACAAATTTGTATTAGTTCCCACAACATATTTTTTTGTTGTGCCTATTTTCACTAATAAAATTGGTTCTGGAAACTAAATTTTCATTGCAAATACCAGGTCTTTTCTAAGAGTGTATCAAGGTATATTCCCAAATATTTAATTGAAAGCTGATTATTAAAAGAAGGTTGTAAAGTAAAATACATGCTTTGGGGTTTCTCTTCATTTAAAAGCAAACCATTATCAGCAAACCAAAGTTTGGCATCACTTGCTGCAGTCAAGGACTCCTCTCCAAGACAAGCTTCATCCTTGCTTTTACATAAAATTGTTGTATCGTCCGCATACATAAAAACGGAAGCATTGTTTACAACAAAGTCATTCATAAAAATTATAAATAGCAAAGGCCCAAGAACAGATCCCTGCGGGACTCCAAATTTTATTTGAACAAAGTCGGATTTTATTTTGTCAATTTCTACACATTGATATCTATCGGAAAGGTATGACTTAACTAGTTCAAGGGTCACGCCTCTTACATTATAATGATTAAGCTTGTCCAGAAGAAGATCTCTTGACACAACGTCAAACGCCTTAGACAAATCAAAGAATATTCCCTTAGCAATGCATCCCTCATCCATGGATTTCACAATATTCCATACTAAGAAGTTAATTAGTGACATTGTAAAGAGACCATCTTTATATGCAAATTGAAAAGTATTTAAAAAATGTCTTTCATTAAAGTATTTTTGAAGACTGCCCTTAATTAAGATTTCTAAAACTTTACCCAGAATAGGTGTAATGGATATTGGTCGAAAATTGTTTGGGTCTTTTAAGCTACCCTTTTTGTGTACAGGGACAATTTTGCAAAATTTAAGAACATTTGGAAATATACCATGAACAAAACACTCATTCGATTGTGTAAACCATGAAATATTGTTTGACATCTTACCTAAAAAACCAACGACAAGTATTTGAATGGAAAGATATACAAACCAAAAAAGAATTAATAAACATGGGAGTACCACAAGGATCTACCTTAGGACCAATTTTGTTTATCCTATACACAAACGATCTGACAGCAGATGTTAATACTTCAAAATCATGAATTTATGCTGATGATACCACTTTTATAAATACAAAAAGGCCAAACAAAAGTCCAAGGAAGCAATAAACAATGTACAAGATTGGTTTGAGACAAACGGATTAAAACTAATTAAAGAAAAAACTTGTATTTTCACTAAAAGATCTACACTACCTGAAAATATTCTTTTGCTAGGGTTTTATATGGATAGTACAATGACATGAATTTAACATATATATCACCTTTTAAAGAAACTAACATCGGCCATTTATTTAATTAGAAGAATAAGTTTTGTCGTGAACAAAAATGCCGCGAATTTTTAAATTTCTAATGTATGTATTGTTACCTCATTTAAATACCTATTTAACGAGTGTGCGAGGTGCGAAGTATCCCAAAAAAATTTGCCATCACTGGTTTTTAAACTGAAATCAGGGGATACATTGAAGTGGGTTAAAGTTATGAAATACATCAGCAAGTGTTTAAGTTGTAGTATTACTGTACCAAATTTCTTTATAATTTGATTATTTCAGAATGGTGTGTTATTTAATTATGTGTATGTTATTTTTGTGTTCATTTATAAATGTAAATTTCTATTAATTTTTTTGTTTAGGAAATTGATTAATAAAGCAACATTTCTTATCAAAATTCTTTTCATTTAAGTTCCCAATTTCCAACAAATACTTTTGTTACTGGGTCTAGAAAAAGGTTTGTAAAAATAAGGTCATTTTTAAATATCATTGAATTATTGACAGGATTTTTTTATTAAAGCTACAAAATGTTTGTAATAATTAGAAAGTACTTATTCATTTGGTAAACAGATTACAGTTGGTTAATATTTGGTTAAAACTAACAAATATTTGTTTACTGTGCTTGATTTGTATTTCTAATCTTTATAAAAGTGTTACAACAATTATTGTAATTCTTGAGAGAGTTGCTATTATCCAAATGAGTTCCTTGCAGGTTTTCATTTTGGAAATGGTTTTGAAACATATTAGGAATCTTTGATATTATAATAAAAGCATGGGTGTCATCTAGAAGTGGAATAGTGAAAACTGTATTAGAAAAACTGTTTGATTAATATACTTTTTCCTTGTCAAATCTATCAAGTGTGTAAAATAAATATTGGGCGAATAAAAATACAGGAGACGCAATTTTTATCTTGACATTGATTGATTTTTTACATTAAAAGTAAAAATAAAAAAGAATCTCTTCTAAAAAATGTTGATGATATAAATTAATTTTTTGATAATAAACAAAATATTAGTGTTAAAATCAGTCAAAAGAACATTCAATTTCATTAGTTTTAGAGTACCGCTTTCATGCAATAAATATAAGTTTGCTTCTATAAAACTGAAGATTAAATCTTAAAACTTAGATACCAACAAGACAAACAGCAAAAATTTAATTAAAAAGGGTAGGGGGCCGCCGTGACGTAATTATAACTAACTTTTAATTTTTCAACAACTAGGTTTTACGATAAAAATGCAAGCTTATAAAGTTTGTAATTTTTAACAACTTGATAAGACAACAGACATGTTCCGGATAAAAACGGATTTCGCACACATTTCAAAAACGCCATAAAATAATGAAAACGTAGCGTGTTCTTTTGTTTTTTACCGCACAAACATCAATTTCACGTTATCTATAAATTCTTCCAAGTTTCTTGTACTAATAATTTTTCAATTTCTGCAGCTAATACCTTGCGCTTATCATCCAGTTAATAAAGTGTATTAACCTTTAATGTCGGGATCGATATTTTAATTATAATCATACACAGCAGAACCTGTATTTACAGAGATTAATAGGGACCCCATAAACAATTCGTATGAAATTACTAAATTATTAAATTATGGCGTCTCTTAATAAGTTTGATGCCAAAAGTTTAATTTATCACGACACACGATCCCATTATGCCAGGCTTTGATAAACAGAAATTGATTATTCGAGATTTCAAATATGCTACCACCATAACAAGTGGCCAAATCAACGGGCCTTTGTTATTAATACTCCAAACTGCGAAGCTTTTTTATTGTATTGTTTGTGCTTACCTACTTTTGGTTTGGTTGTTAATGATTCTGTCGAATGGGGAATCAGTCTTATTAAAAAATACAACCAGTCACTGACCAATATGTATTATCATCCTCTTAAATGATAATAAGTTATTTGGTGACACTCTGTATTTAATTATTAAAATCTGTTTCTTAAATATATCAATTTTCTTATGAGGCCATAAATTTCATGAATAATACTTTGTTTTTCTTTAGAATGTTCCTTAAGATTTATTATTTAGTCGTAGGAAGGATACAAAAGAACAAAGTAAATAATTTGCATACAAAAATTTATTTCATTTATGAAATTAATTAATTTTATCTTAACCTTTTTCATTACAAAAATTTATATTAAAGCTCATCTTTTTGTTCTTGTTTCAAATTTTCCAAATTAAGTTTGTTCCAAAAATTAATGTGCGAAATAGTCTTTTGGGTGTTGACAGATATTTCACTAGGACTGGTTATGTTCAAGAACGCTAGTTCATTGTGTTTCGTGGGTTTCCAGGTCACATTTTCCACTTTGGGAGTTCTAAAATATTTAATTGTAAAAAAATACATATAGATTAAGTGAATTGTTACCCCGTTCCTGCAAAAGAAACCAAAATATCCAAAAGAGTTTCTTTGATTTGTTTGTCAGATTCAGATAGTTGCCTATTTGGAAAAATTTCTCCATACAAATGTAAAATATCATCCCCATGACTGATCCCTAAAATAAAGTTAATAACATATGCAGTGTATACTTTGTCCATTAATAATAATAGTTATCTATGGTACTAGTGTGTTATGTTGAAAATCAAAGTCACGCGAGAAAGATTTATACGACGAGGCCGTCAGGCCTTCTCAAGTGACAAGTGGACGAAATCGTTTTTTATGAGATAATAATTAATAAGCTTTGTGATCAAATCAGAGCTACTTGCGTCTCAGTATCCTATAAATGTCAGAATCACTTGACAGTGACTTTTACATTTTGGTCAAAGAAGGTTGTTTGTTTGGTTGCCACGGGCATGATACATTGTTAATTAGAGTCTTGGATGAATTCACGAAAGATAAAAGGTATCGATGAAAATGTTCTATTGGCTTATTTTTTACATTTGCAAAAAAAATTAGCCCCATCGTCGCTATGGACCAAATACTCGATGCTTCGCTCAACTATTCACCTTTATAAAAAAATCGACATTTCAAAATATGGCAAACTAAGGAGCTTTTTGAAAAACAAATCACAGGGATACAAACCAAGGAAGTCCAAGACATTAGAACGACCTGAAATAGAGAAGTTTTTGAACGAAGCTCCCGACGACGAGTACCTGTTGATGAAAGTGGCTTTGATAATGGGGATTAGCGGTGCTTGTAGATGCGATGAATTGGTCAATTTGAAAATAAGACAAAGGGAAATATTTTCACGTAGTTTTGCCAGACACTAAAACCAAGAAATTGAGAAGTTTCACCATACTTGAAGAAGAATTTTCAGGCAACCCGATCAATTTGTGTAAAAAATACATGTCTTTGAGACCAAAGAACTAGTACTAGCCGCTTTTTTTGTTTTTTACAAAAATGGGAGGTGTACCAGCCAGTGTGTGGGAATAAATACGTTGTCCAAGAATCCTTCAAGAATTGCAATGTTTTTAAAATTGAAGGAACCAGCGCTCTACACCGGTCACTGCCTGAGAAGGTTTTCGGCGACTCTTTTGGCCTATGCAGGGGCTAATATGACTACTTTGAAGCGTCACGGAGGATGAAAGTCCTCGACGGTAGCAGAAGGATACCTAGAAGAATCGGTGCATTACAAAATACAAATTGCGTCGGCGTCTTCCAGCACTATCAGCAACTGTTCCGATATGGGAGCGTCTGGTTTCAATGAACTAACGAATTTTACAATGACTTCAAATTCAAATAAACCGTTTTCCTTTAGTTCTGCTTGTAATAGTAATAATTAAGAGAATACCACATTAAATATGAACGTGAGTTATAATCCATAACTCACTAGTGAGTTATGGATTATAACACACTAGTGTGTTATTTGATAGTTTACTTGTCTAAAATGACATTAATAATGACAGTCATAACTATCATGTGTTGGATAAATACCTTTAAATTCTGGTTTCAAGTTAGGAAAATCCAAATCACTAAAAGTTGCAGTTGTTCGGTAATTATAGAAGTAATAGTATACAGAACTTTTTACAGCTTTTGATTGCAACTTGGCAGCTCTCTCAGCTTCTGTTATGAAGTATCGATCTGTAAAAAGCTGGATATTTTGTTAGTGATAAAGCTTAAAAAATTAAAGATTTTATTACCTTAACCAGCTGCCTGTAGGTTGAAGCGCTGATTTTTTCGTCTGTACCGATATAATAATTTTTAATAGTTTGAGAAATTTGCTCCCAATCAGATTGAGGCTGAGTTTGTGAAAATAAAAGTATATGTGGCGCCATTTTGGTCCATCCTTCGTTAACTTCATCGAATTTCTCTGCAAATACTACACTTTTCTATTAAAAACTTATACATTGTATGTAATGAATACTTACACCCGCTTGGCATTATTCCATCCTCGGCGGTATTAGAAAATATCCAGGGTATATCAGGTAAATTTTTGTCCATTAAAATATCAAGTGGAGCTTTAGGTAAAAAGTCCCCATCAACAACAGGTACAAAGTCCATCGCCAACAAATCGTCCTCCGATTCAATCGACTTCTTAAGCAAATCCAACGCAGGTCTTTGCTTTAGACAATCCACCATCTCTCTGGATGATTCCACGGGACACCCAAGTGCCCTTGAAATACCTTTGGCCTTTGTAACAACACTATCCACAGGCTTGGTGCTCCACAAATTTAACGCGGTACCACTGTGCGAAACTCCACGATTGAAAAGGCCGCGCGATTTTGGCGACAGGTAATGCAAGTGAGAGCTGGCACCACCGGCCGAAAATCCTGTTAAAGTTATCGAGTTCGGGTTCCCACCGAAGTATTTGATGTTGTCTTTGACCCACTTCAAAGCCAAAAGTTGGTCCTTCAAGCCCAGATTGCCTGGCACTACTTCATCGCCGGTACTAAGAAAACCTAAATAATGATGTTAGTATTTCAATTGTTGGAATAAAAGGTGTCCCAACAAGTTTTGTTGGGACACCATTCGTATTTATACCAAAGACTCCTAGGCGATAGTTGAAGGTAACGAAAATAACATTTTTATCCATCAAATAATCAGCGGCTGTGTAACTATGTGGGCTTCCCACTTTAAACCCCCCACCGTGTATGTGGACAATAACGCTTAATTCTTCCAGACTTAAAGGCTGCTCTCTGGGCACATACACGTTCAAATACAGACAGTCCTCCAAACCAATAATTTTTTTGCTTATGTCCGTTTGTATGCACTCGTGAGACGTGGTGGCATTCCACTTTCCTATCCATGGGTCTGCTGGCTGAGCTTCCTAAAAAATTTGATTGTATATATATATCTATAGTACACTTGAAAGTTAAATGTACCTCAAATCTTAGATTGCCCACAGGTGGTTTGGCATAAGGGATACCTTCGAATGCTGAATATGGTTTTCCTCCATATGATGTTTTGAGGTAACCAGAAACCAAACCCACTGAGGTTATAACATCTGAACCTTGACCATGATCTACAAGAAAAAGTATCACAGTGGGATTTGGAATATCATCTTAAAGTATGCAAATTATTTGGCTGTAACTTTAAAATTTCCAAAGGAACACCCTATTTTTATTGCAGATTCGGATCATTCGACTAAAATAGGTAGATTTTGTCTAAAACATTTTTACTACTGATTAATTTCCCCCCTTGAATCATTTAATTTTTATTTTAAACATTTTTTCGTAAAATGCATACTAGTTGAGATATTTCAAAGTTTCAAGTTGTATATTTAAATGGTACATTGGTAGGTATAATAGGCGTGTCAAGTTTTACGAATACAGTATATGCATTGCAAGGTACACGTAAAAAATAAATATTAAACTCACAAATAACCGATACGAATAAAAATAATATAAATGTTCCCGACATGTTTATTGACCACATCGTACACTCAACAGTTATAAAAACATACTAAAACAAATATGTTTGATTTAGCTTATCTTATCCTACTATTATATATAATAAGTTTATTGTGTGATTCATTATATTTAATAAGTGGTTTAGTCGTATATCTATGAGGCGCCGTTTGTGCCATAATTATGTTGCTAATATATATTTATTTTTGTTTGAATACCTATATATATTTTTTTAATATATTTTTAAATTTACTTAATATATTTATTTTTTTACTTAAAATATATTTATTTTTTAAGAACAATATATTTATTTTTTTGTGTTAATATTAATAATATTATAATATTATTATGTTTTTTTGACATCTGCTAATATATATTTGTTTTTTTGACAGACAATTCAATGTGGCAACGTTGCATTGTCATTTAACCCGTTGTTCATAGATGTCGTTGTTGTTTTAAGTTAACACATACTTCCATGGAAGTATGTGTAAGTTAACTGATACTTTACCGGTAATATTTTTTGAATGTTTGAGGTTAGATTCTATCAGCGATTGTTTTTATTTAAAAACGAAAGAAAAATTCGGTGAATTTTCGGTGGCTACTCAAAACAAGTGTGCTACGCAACTCTGGACTACTTCTTTCCATTATTACTAAAATTTCGCTTTTACAAAAAATATTCCAGAAAATTAATAAAGAAAAATTTATTTTGTATTTACCTGTTTTAAATAACCGCAAAAAATTTACCGTCTTCACTATTTCTTTCGTTTATAAATAAAAACAAAGTCGTTAATGGAATCTAACCTCAAAAATGCCGGTAAAGTATCAATAAACTTACATATACGTAAGTATATATACATATATGTAAACTTAATACAACAACGACATCTATGAACAACGGGTTAAATGACAATGCAACGTTGCCACATTGAATTGTCTGTCAAAAAAACAAATATATATTAGCAGATGTCAAAAAAACATAATATTATTAATTATATTATTATAATATTATTAATATTAACACACAAAAATAAATATATTGTTCTTAAAATATGAATATATTTTAAGTAAAATAATAAATATATTAAGTAAATTTAAAAATAAATTTAAAAAATATATATAATCAAACAAAAATAAATATATATTAGCAACATAATTATGGCACAAACGGCGCCTCATATATATCTTCATCTTATCAAAAATAAATATACAAAATAACATTTATATTTCAATTCAATTCAGTTTTATTAACATTTTAAAAATACAAAATATATCATAAAAATTAAATTTTTAAGTTATTTTAATAAAACTAAAGTTTTATAAATTTTATTTATAAATAGAATATAAATTAATAGTAAATTATTATACGAGAGATAATGCGCATAATCTCGAGTGTAATACTATACCCTATGTACCAATAAGTAGATAATTAATGATTTTCTAAAATAATTAAATAAAATCTAATATCTTTTTAATGGTTAACCTGACTTTTTACTCATTTTAAATGTTACTATAGTCGCCTTCTCCCAATTTAAAACCAGAGTGGTTCTGATCCCTAACAACAGGAATAATAAGTTTTATTATTATTGTTTTGTATTTAAAAACATTTAACTAATTACTGTTTATCATTCCTACACGGAGAGAAATGTATAGTAAATTTTAGATAGTAAAAAAATATAGTAAAATTTTTAGGGTAACAATATTATATATTCGTCAATACAATATTAAGATTGTAATACAAAATACTATTTTTTATTATGCAATTTTAGTAAAGATTACATTACCAATATTACTAAATCATAAATGCATAATATATATTTTAATTTTTAATTTGTTCGTTTAGTAAATTGATTTTACTATCTACAAATAGTAATATTTACTATATGATTTAATCAAATGTAGGGTGTACATCTAATATTATAATATATTAAACATTAATAAAAAATATAGTAAAAATAAAGATACTTTTATGTTTAAGGTAAATAAACAATATATTTAAATATAATATACAATATAGTAACTCATGACATTTTAACTATGATTTCGCGAAAGAATCGAACGATTTTGGGGTATTTTTTTATAACACATCTCAGATTTTTGTTATATTTTAATATTGCGTTTATACATCTAATTCCACCCTAAATCTAAAATTTTTCTTTTATCTGACCTAAACTTTGGCTCCCAGAGACCATTTAATTTTACCTTTCGCAAAAAGCCATAATTTCATTATATTAGCATAATTTTTTTATTAAAATACTGAATGTTTTGAGATGTGGTCCATAAATAACCCTTATTAGTACCTACAATTCTACCAAAAAAAAAATTAAATTTTTTACATATAGGTGGCGCTGCAATTTTTTCTTCTTCAAAAATAGACGGTTTTTGAAAACCAAAAACTCTCTTAAGCAACAATGCTCAAAAAAACTAAATAGTATACCAGATAATATACATATTCCTTTATAATTTGATGTATAAAAATTTACTTGCAAATGATGTTGCCGCCCGTAAAGCCAACTTAAAGTTTTGTTTACCGCATTAAAAAAATTGAATTACACTTACAACTTTATTCTTATTTATTAACTAAGGAATTCCAGGAGATTACTTTTATTGGTAACAATAACACAGCAAAAAAAAAGTTTTATTTTTTAACACCCAGGGGGTGCTGCAGCCTTTTTTCTTTAAAAACTAAATAGCATTTCAGATAATATAGTTATGTATTCCTTTATTATAAAGAGTTATTTATTCCCTTATTTATTTAATAGGTTTGTTCTTTATTTTATTTATTATGTTTTTCTTTATTATTATTATTGATATTCCTATTTCTTTATTATTTAACATATAACAGTTTATCTGCAAGATTTGCATATATTAAATAATAAAGATATATCCTAATAATTATTATAATAATAATAATTATTACCTTTACATTAAATTTTAAACTTGTTGGGCTCTAAGGGGTATATTCGCTAACTTTTTAGTTATAAATAACCCTGGTTTATATCATACCGGCTGGTTCAAATCTCTAGAGCGATTCTCAGAATCAGTCAAGAGATTTTAACCAGGGTTATTTATAACTTAAAAGTTACTTAGGCCGCAAAGGAACTACTTTAAAACTGATAAAACTTCAAAAAAACTTCATCCGCTTCTGGGCTAATTTCTTCAATTTCTTCCGGCAATTTTTATTAATTTTCTTTTTCTATTTTTGCTTAACCTTCTATCTGACGATAATCTTGATAATAAGCCGCGTATCTGATTAGGATGCATATACTCGTTTGAAGAAAAATAAAATTTGCCATTTACTTCATAATTTTGTAAAGCTGTTGCTATATATTCAGGGGTATATTTAATTTTGGTTTTTTCACCTTGTTCAAAAAGGTTGCCAACAAAATCTTTTTGTTTTTCATTAAAACGTGATTTTTTAAATTTGCGCCTTCCGAACCCTTTTGCATAAACTCGAAAAAACGTATTTTTAAAATAATAATTATCTTCTTCATTTGGGCATATATATATATATATATATACCGTTAAGGTAGATATTGTTGAACTAGTTGCAGTTAAAACATCTTTTTGTTTTAAAAATTCTATTCTAGCAACAACACCTATAGTTTGTCTAATTTCAGGAAATTTATGTTTTTGAAATTTAAGGTGGTTTAGAAGATCATCTTCATTTTCAAAAACCCTACTGCAAAGTAATTCGTCGCACCTATATTTAATTGCTTTTAAATTATTTAGATTTTCCTTTTGTCGACTCGATGATGTCCAAGGAACTTTCATGTTAACTCCAGAAGAAAATTCAATTCCTAGAATTTTGATTTACTTAAAGCAAATTTATTAACTTTGCGTACCTTTAAAAGCATGATATTTTCCCTCTCCAATTTCAACTTTTGTAATAACGGCAAAATTTTAAATGTTATTATGGTTACCGTTTGACAGTAACTGTCAACTGTTGGGGTAACTTGATTCCCAGCCTATAGGCTTGACTTTAGTTTAATTTTAAAGTACGATAATAAAGAATGCTTTGCCTCTCGAAGTATACTAAAATATATTTAAACAAACGGTCATATTACTATTACTATTACTATAGAGTCACTGAAATACTTGTTACCATTTGTAATTAAAATTTCTTTGGTTTTGTTACCTTTTGTCCGCATACAACAATAAAAGGCGTTTATTTAACAATATGCGGGTACTAGTTATAATTTTAATCGTCCCTACAATAGGCATTAATTATTGCAAATAAATTTTGTCAAACAATAAAAGAATATCTATATTATCTGATACATTATAAATAATGTCATTAGTTTTTTAAGCAATGTTGCTTAAGTAACTTTATGGTCTTTATAAACGTCTATTTTTGAAAAAAAGGCTGCAGCGCCCCCTGTATATAAAAAAATAAAACTTTTTTTTGTTGCGTTTTAGTTACCAATAAAAGCCATCACCTGGAGTTCCTTAGTTTATAAATAAGGATAGAGTTGAAAGTGTAATTCAATTTTTTTTAATGCGGTAGACCAAACTTTAAGTTGGCTTTACGGGCGGCAACATCATTTGCAAGTAAATTTTTATATGTCAAATTATAAAGGAATGTCTATATTATCTGGTACGCTATTTAGTTTTTTTGAGCATTGTTGCTTAAGAGAATTTTTTGTATTCAAAAAACGTCTACTTTCGAAGAAAAAAAAATTGCAGCGCCACCTGTATGTAAAAAATTAAAACTTTTTTTTTACAGAATTGTAGGTACTAATAGGGGTCATACATGGGCCAAATTTCAAATCATTCAGTATTTTAATAAAAAATGTATGCCAAAATAATGGAATTTGGCCTTTTTGTGAAAGGCAAAATTAAATGGTTTCTAGGAGCTAAAGTTTAAGTCAGATAAAAGAAAAATTTTAGATTTAGTGTTAAATTGGATGTATAAACAAAATATTAAAATTAAAAAAAAATCTGAGATGTGTTGTAAATCGATCGTTCGATTCTTTCGCGAAATCATAGTTAAACATTCAATTTTCTTAGTTTCTTCAATAAACTTTCTTGACCCATTACTGGTAATACTACGTTAGACGGTGTGGATCACGTGATGTTCTTACATCTCGCCTCTGTTGGCTTTCCAAACTATGTTATATAAGCTCAGGTATTTCTTTGTTTTGGGTGTGTTCCACTACTACAAGTTGCTTGACAGTGTCGTATCGACACTGATGATACCCAATATAGGTCAAAACACCTGTTTGTCGGTATTTAAAGTTGATGGAACGCACTCAAAACAAAAAACTTTGTCGAGGTGTAGGTTCAATTCTTTCTCATAACATTTTTGTATATTAAAAAGTACAATAAATATGTTACAATTTTTAATTGTTAAGATATAAAAATATTCGATTTTAAAATATTTTATATTTAAAATGGCAACATAGTATTTTAAAATTTACTATACTTATTAGTAATGGAAAAATCTAATTATAATAAGAATTAAAAACAAAATTGGTTGAGAATAATAATAATTTACCTTAAGGTTTAACATACATGGATATTTAAAAATTACTAAATATGCATAGTATCTGGCAATATACAATATAGTTGTCCCAAATAGTAATATAAATTATAGTAAAGGGTATTATAATTATGGTAATTAGCATTATACTTTTCTCTCCGTGTAGTGAGTTTCAAGATCATGCCTTAAACTTTGCGGTTATATAAATAAATAAATCTCAGTATTTAAGAATATCCACTCTAAAGAACATCAAGCAGGCTTTTTGTGTGGAATATCGCCATTCAATTTCTGAAAAGTGCAATTCTTTAAATTTGCCCTCTTACTTGCTACCTTTAAAAGTGGGTACATTTAGCATTGGTCTTTCATTCAAACATCATTTCAATTCGACTCGCAAGGCGACCAAGCGATAATGAGGAAACTTTTAAGGGCCATCAGAAACAGGCCATGAGTTAAAGCGACACTTTTTAGGAAAGTAATGTAGCAGTTAGACTGGGCCAAAAAAATCGACTATTTTTTTTGTATATAGTATATATTGGGGTGACCCAAAAAGTTCGAGTCCATAATAATAATATTAAGAGGTCTATGCTCTACAAAAAAAATCTCTTAACATTTTTGGCTAAATTCACTAAATCAAAAGTTATTCAGGACTAAAGTTAAAGTCAAAACGAAATTCTTATTTTTTAGTAAAAGTTTTTACGCTGTAGACTTATTTTTCTATGGATGATTATTTGATTTTTTTCTTTATAAATGTGTATTATATAACTAATGAACAATTTACAATAAAAAAACATGATTCTTATTATTTAAATGATTAAATAACAGTGAAAATGATATTTTTTAAGGAAAAAAGCTTCTTAAAGTGTTATATATATTTTTAATTTTTAGTAATTTTAACTGAAATTGAAAAAATCTACAAAGGTAAAAACACGAATTTTGTTTTGACTTGAACTTTAACCTTGAATAACTTTTGAAGGAGTGAATTTAGCCAAAAATGATAAAAGACTTTTTTTGTAGAGCATTTTCCATAAGAATATCTTTCGGTTTTTTCTCCGAATTACAAAATTCGAAAGTTAAAAGATCAAATTGTAAAACTACCCCAATTTTTAAGGCATGATTGTAAGGAAACGGTTCATCTAAAAGGAAATTTAAATCAAACCTTTTTGTAGAGCAATCAATTTTCTCCAAAAAATATATTTAAGTCAATTTTGTTAAACTCAATGGTTTGGGAGTTCTGAGACAAAATCTCGCTTAGAAAAAAAAAATCTAAAACTGCGATGATAATATTAATATTATGGACTCAAACTTTCACAATATTTTTTTTTGTCACCACAAACAATATTTTCGATATACTTATAAATAAATATAATAATAATATAATAAATTTTTTTGGTGGGTCTTGGGTCGAAAATAGTACATTATCTTATGCAATTTCAATGTATTTTTATTATTGGCATAATAAAGTAACAATTATGGTTATTTAAAAGTTGATGTCGAGAATGTGCCGGTAATAGGAGCATGTAATCTTTTATTAATATGTTTTTATACCAAGATTTCTTAAAAACCAAACTATTCCATATTTTGTTTGGCAAGAAATCCTAAACAAATATTTGTTTTTGTAAAGCTACCTTTTATCTGCTCCCTTGTTTGTTTTCAATAAATATAAAAGAATTCACTTTACTCCGGTAAAATATACAAAAATATTGACTTTTGTATTATGCATATTAGAACTATTTATAAATAGTTAATTAAGGACACCCTGTATTTATAATTATCAAAATTAATTAGTTTCCATATACGTTTATAACAAAGGACAAAGGACAAATGTAGCTTCTGGAATGCACTATTGTTTAATCCTATAATTACCTAATTAAATGTAATTATATTATACAAGGTTTGTTCAGAACTTTTTTTTTTAATAATAATAATAATTTCTTTAGTTTTTCAGACAAAAAAGTCAAACGGGGTCGTGTCTGGCAAATAGGCGGACTTGGGCATCATTATGATAATGTTTAAAATTCAGAAACAAGCAATTCAGTTATTAATAATTTTTCCACGCTTTTAATAATGCTAAATGATGTTTAAATTTAGATGACTTATTTTTTTATGATTCTTACTGAATTGAAATGTTTACAATTTCACGTAAATCATTACTAAAATTTTATTTATATTTACAGGGACTGTATGCAATTTATTTCTTCATTCGGATTTGCACTGTTTATTGGGAAACCGGTAAAAACTCAACCCAGAGGAGTCTCGAAAAACACCTAAGAACACAAAAAATTGTACTACGGTTTTTTTCTCGATATTTTTTACATTTTCGATACTTTTTTAGCATTATTATTATTATATTTATTTATAAAATAAATCAATGACTAGATAATATCGTGCCGTAATTTAATTAATTTAATTTAATAACTCTAAAGGTTGCAAGCACTTAATATTGACCTTGGACACATTAAATGCAAATTTTCTGTATTATTCGTACAGGCAAGAAATAATAATCAATATGAAATACAGTGTTTCATAAATATATTTTACAAAATGTTCAAACCTGTGTCCAATATAGACAAAACAAAAAGTTATTGTTTAATCCTATAATTACCTAATTAAATTTAATTATATTATACAAGGTTTGTTCAGAACTTTTTTTTTAATAATAATAATAATTTCTTTAGTTTTTCAGACAAAAAAGTCAAACGGGGTCGTGTCTGGCAAATAGGCGGACTTGGGCATCATTATGATAATGTTTAAAATTCAGAAACAAGCAATTCAGTTATTAATAATTTTTCCACGCTTTTAATAATGCTAAATGATGTTTAAATTTAGATGACCTATTTTTTTATGATTCTTAGTGAATTGAAATGTTTACAATTTCACGTAAATCATTACTAAAATTTTATTTATATTTACAGGGACTGTATGCAATTTATTTCTTCATTCGGATTTGCACTGTTTATTGGGAAACCGGTAAAAACTCAACCCAGAGGAGTCTCGAAACCTAAGAACAAAAAAAAATGTACTACGGTTTTTTTCTCGATATTTTTTACATTTTCGATACTTTTTTAGCATTATTATTATTATATTTATTTATAAAATAAATCAATGACTAGATAATATCGTGCCGTAATTTAATTAATTTAATTTAATAACTCTAAAGGTTGCAAGCACTTAATATTGACCTTGGACACATTAAATGCAAATTTTCTGTATTATTCGTACAGGCAAGAAATAATAATCAATATGAAATACAGTGTTTCATAAATATATTTTACAAAATGTTCAAACCTGTGTCCAATATAAACAAAACAAAAAGTTATTTTGACTAAAATTTTATTTAAAAAAAGTATTGCTATTTATTATTAAAAAGGGAACAAATATTTATAAAGTTTAGAAGTATTATCTCATATATTTATTTATCACACTGATATGTGATAAATATTTGTTTAAATATTAAATTTAATTATAAATATTTTAAATATTAAATAGGAAATTAATTATTTTTATGATATTGGAAAAATTTTAATTATTTTTTTTTAATTTCAGTTTAACGGTATTTGGGCCTTGCCAGGATTTGTGTGCGATTTTTACATTGCAATGGACGTCACGTGTTCCACTTCGTCCATTTTTAATTTAGTTGCCATATCCATAGACCGGTAAGTGTTTTATTGATATAAAAAAATAATTAGTTTACTTATCTTGTTTACATTTAAAGTCGTTCATTAATTAATGAATATTTTTAATTTGCAATTATTTATTTTACATTATACAGTGAGCACCATGCAAATTTTCTTTAATTTATCCCAGTGGTGGCTCTAGTAAACCATTATTAATATAAAAAATTAACTAAAAAGACAAAACAAAGAAAATATCAAAGCAATCTCAACCCAAATTGCAAAACTCAAAAACAATACTTCGTTTTTTAAAACTTAAAAAAAGTTTATATATAAAACAAATAAAATATCGTAATCCCCACCCCCTAAACTCCAATTGTTTTTTCCGCATAGCCACTTTGGTTTTGTACTAAGATAATTGAGTTGAATTGAGTTCGAGAATATTGATTACCATGCCTCTATCGTTAAATATTGATGCAACTTTTGGCATTGGATAATGTCATAAACAAGATTCATTTAAAAAAAAACAGAAATATTTAACTAAAGAAAACCCAACCTTAATTAAACTCAATACGACTTGTTGCTTAAGAAAAACTGCTAATTCTACCTGTGTAGCGTGTATGTACCCCCTTGCTTCACAATAATAAAATAATAAATTTTACTTATCAAGACAAAAACATCCGCTCTACACACACTGCAACACAAACTGCCATCCACCACATCTTGAGTCATGTGATATAAAACCACCAATTAGAGCAAGCCCAAGCTCCAATCCCTCTCCTTAAGCTCTGACGAGCCGCCACTAATTTAACCGACTTTGATGAATACTTGGTGCCTTCTATACAACAATACACAGTAAAAAATTTTGCCCGTGTAAATTTTTTAGTGTAGGGGTAAAAATATTAGAGTTGATTTGTAAGTGTAAAAGTTACACTACAAAATACACTAGGTAGCATGTAGTGCTTATTAACTTTATTAAACACATTATTCATTGGTACAATCACACTAGTTATTATTAAAATAAATCAAAAGGGTAGAAAAACTTAATGCGAGTGTTTATTACCCTTTAATGTGTTAAATAGTGACAAAATGTACACTACAGTGCATGCCAATTTCTTTGTCTGTTTTGATGTTACTAAGAGCTCTTTTTTCTTTACACTACTAGTGCAAATTGTATCACAATTAAAGTTAAATTACACCAATACTGGCAAAATAGACTGATAAAACTGGTAATAACAGAAATGCGTTTTAAAATGTTTGGTTGGTACCTATCTACCTACGCAGTGCATATCCGGAGATACCGCGTTGTGGAAGTGTGGCATTTTTGTTCAGTTAGATTTTAATTACGGCGAATCCATAAGAGGACATTCTTATTTTTTGGTAAGTATTATATTTCCTTTTTATTTAAGCCTTAATACTCAATAAATACCAATATGTTAAAAGGATGTCCATACCCGACCCTTATTATATATCAATAATTTACGGCAGTAGGTCGGGTACTTGTAACATTAATAATATAAATACATACAAACTTGTTTTATTTTTTATTTTCAAGCGTAATGGTTATTATATTAACGTATACCTACATTTTTATTAATATTATGGAAAATTTGTACACGTGTGGTAAATCCCCGACATACAGCCGCCTGACGCCTCTCTACCAATGGGATCACCCATTTTTTTATAATGGATTAATGATGAATTCTCAAGATAATTAATTGCTTACAAGTTGACAGCCAGTAAAACATTGCATTGATCTAAAACTTTTACGTTTTAAGGAACCATTTTGCTTAAGCCAGCCATACGACTCAAATATAAAATTATATTTTAAAAGGCACCGATTTTGATAATTGTCAAAGATTTTTGTTCCAAATAAATGTTTCTCTTTATTTACCTCTTCGTTTTATTCACTACCACCGATTGGTTTTACTCATATAATGGTGTTAATTTACTCTAGAAGTTTGCACTAAAAGGGTAAAAGTACCTTTCTAAAATTAGAACTTTTCCAAAATAGTGTTAATTTATACTACAAATTAACTCTAATTGTAGTGTTAAAAAACAACACTATTTAGTGTGGACCTGTGTGAACTCTAATTAGTGTTGCTTAGAGTTGATTCTTTTTTACTGTGTAAAAAGGGAATTTGGGAAATGACCCTAATATCCAGGTGCCAATTATGAAATATATGCATATAGCAAACGAGAAATCTGGCATTTAAGAACAAAGGTGAATCGGATTTTGAAATAACCTCAGCATGTAAATGAGTTTAATTCCTTCCTCAAAAGTGATAAATTCAATTGACTTTTGGACAAAAGCTGGAGGCACGACGCTACCCTTCCTAAATACCGTAACAATTCAATCAATGAATCATGTCTGGGTTAAATCCATTTGGCACACCGGAGACTCCTGCGCGATATTTGCTCTGGGATTTGGAGCCTCGAATTGCGGAATATCATTTCTCTGTACGTTCGGCAAAAGTGGGGATCACATTTGCCCTGCTCTTTGCTGATTGATGGGCTTTTGTTTTGTATAATAATGGCGCCGTTAGGACACATAAGAATGCTTCGGGTTAATGGGAAACCGTGTCCTAAATAAATGCTAATTTGTTGAAAATGTTAAATATCCTGTTTCCGGTTTTCCTGAGGTGACTGGTGTCAGTCAATTTTAAACCATGTGAAATAAATTAATGAAATGTAAAATTAATTAAAACAAAAAAATGCGTTTCGTTATTTCATCAGGACACCCAGTATTCCAAAAAATATTTCAAATAAAATCTTTCCTGGATTTTTTTTAAGTTAAACTCCTATTTGACAAGGCTAAATTTTGGGCAAAAAAATCATATGGTGGTGTAAAATCGGATAAATGATGACCTCAGGCGTCCAAAACAGATAATTTTACGTAAAAAGCTGCCCTTGTTACAAAGTTATGGAGCCAACCGTTTTCAAGAAAAACACAGTAAATGGACAACACCAATAACTTATTCCTGTTTCGAATGCCTCATTTATCCGATTTTACACTACCAGATGAATTATTACCTAAAGAATACCCCAAAAATTTGCAAAAAAAGTTTCTTTTCACTAAATATATTAAAGTTATTTCCTGAGACCCTGTATTAATATTATGTGTCAAAGAAAGTTGCCAGATTTTGTTTAAATTTATCTTAATTACAAAAATGACAAAATCAACACTGCGAATTTTATGACAGAATCTAGTAAGTTACCATTAATTACTGAATTTCTTTCAAATTTTAGGTTATGTCCTCAAATTGTAAATATCTTAACTAAGGGAAGTTCTTTTGTGTTTATTTACATAAATTAAATGTTTAAAGTTAAACCTGTAAACTTTTTGCGGTTGTGGAGTTTTTAAAATAGGTACTAAATTTTCTAATCATTACTTAATCTAATAGCTGGATGAGAAAATAAAGGGTGTTAGAGCTTTAAGAGTCTAAATCTTTTGTACAGGGTGATCCCCTATAATGTCGCCCCTCTTTAACTTTCTTATTTTAAGTGTCCCAAAAAATTTTAAAGTGTGGTTATGTAGGTACTTTTTTCTACGTATAAAGAAAATTGGAAAATTTATCAGTATACAGGGAAAACAAAAAGTTTACTTTTTTTCAATGGACCACCCTATATATGTTTATTATTATTATTATTATTATTATTATTATTATTATTATATACCTAAATTCAACTGTTTTTGAAGTATTTAAATTATTTTTAAGATAATAAGTTGAAATAGTTTGTCTTTCTCTGTCTGAGTAAGCCATTTTTACTTATTTAACAAGACATATTAACATAATGTAACTATAGTAAGTTATTCAATTATTCAATTAAAATTTTGGGATACTGAGGCTTCTTGATTTCTACCAGTTTAAAAAAACATTTAATGATAACATTTCGAATGCGAATATTTCAGAAACGGTTGAATTTAGGTACATATATGGTTTGTTATATGAATTATGCTCAAAATTTTACAAGGAATCGAAAAATAAATTCATATATAGGGTGATCCATTGAAAGAAAAATAAACTTTTTGTTTTTCCCTCTATATTGATCAATTTACCATTTTTTTTAATACGTGGAAAAAAAGTATTTTTTAGTACCTACATAAACACACTTTTAAATTTTTTGGGACACTTAAAAAAAAATTTAAAGGGGGCGACATTATAGGGGATCACCCTGTATTTATTAAGTTTTTATTTATTTTTTGCAAGAAAAATTTTTAGTGACAATTTTTTAAGACTGGTAACGCAAAGATAATTTGTTTATTGGTATCTATGTACTCACAGAACAGAAGTGTGTAACGTAAAGTGGCGTATCAAAAAAAATATAAAAAAGTTCTAATGCATATTTTTTCTTTATCTTTATTAAAAATATTTCTTCGTTACACCTTATGTCAAAAGGTATTCAGTATTTTAATATATTACATTAATTACATAACACCCTGTATGGCAGAGTTTTTTGACAACCTTTCGTAAACACCCTGAATATTACACTGTAACAAATTTTAAAATTAATTAATTTAAAACTTACTTAAAATTTACTGTTATTGGAAGGAAGATCCCACATAAGATTACAGTACGAGTCCATTATTTTGTAATTAAGATAAGTCCAAACTTAAGTTAATAATTTGGCAGTTTGCCAGAATCTACAGGTGTTTAATTTAATACACTAAGATAGGAGATCAAATGATAATTGACAATGAAAATAATTAAATTAAATTTTATTGCTTTAAGTACTAATAAATTATACCTGTTAACTTAAAAATTAAATTAATTTTTCATAACTTAATCTAATTTAAATTTTAATAACTTTTCTGCGATATGCTTAAAAGCATAGACATACTAGTTTGTTTTGTGTGTTTTCGCTTAAAATACAATGGTGGTTTGTTATGCATTTGGTTGTTAAATCTATATAAGTTATAGTGACAAAACAGAGTTACAGGTAAAAATCTATATTCGAGCCTAACTAAATAAATGGACGGTCTTTTATTCAGAATTACATCATTTGCAAATTTTGCATGAAACTGTTTACAGCTTAGTTCACACATTCCAAATTCATTCTTTTTTATTGTCTATGCTGAAACAGGCACATTAGGGTGCTTTTTTTCACGACTATTTATATTTTTTTGCTCCCCACTCAAAATATTGTTGAAAATGTTCAGAAAAAAAATCCCTGAAAATTTAAGCCCTTAATATTAACTCTAAGTCCTCTCTCAAAGGGTATAAAGATTTCACTTTTAAAATACACGTAAACTTTGATTTTTTTGTAAATATCTATATCTCGTAATCAAAAGTTCTACAAAAATGCTTTATGTGCCATAGCTGTAATCTGCACCTGTAGGATGGTACTGGTCACTAAATCTGATTTTAGTGAAAAATTCTCATATTTTTGAAGATATTGTGTCTGGGTTCATCGAAAAAATGTAAAGGACAAACTTGTAGAAAATTTAATTTTCTTTAAAAAAGGTTTTATCAGTTAAATCGCTAAGATTGATATTTGTTAAGATTACGATTAAGACATTTTATGAAATTTTTCAGGATTTTCGTACCAAACTTTTTATAAATGATGATTTTCAATTGTTTTTTCTACACTTGGGTGATTAGAGAAAAATAAATAACTAAAACAATCAAGAATAATTAATAATAACATAACTTTAAAAAGAAAAGATATATCTAACCTAAAAATTGATATAACAAGGTGTATTACTTACAACATGTTATTTTATTAATAATTAGGCTTGATTGTTTTATTATTATTATGTAGATATAAAAACAAATATGTTTTGAAAGTTTCACGTGTTTTATTTACTTTTGACAATTGTTTCGTCACACAGTGACTTCTTCAGAATGTAAATATTTGATTGTTTTAGTTATTTATTTTTATCTAATCATTCGACTGTAAAATAAACGTAATTACATTGAGAAACAATTGAAAATCATCATTTATACAGGTGTTTATAAAAGGTGTATCACCCTGTACATATAATATTCATAATGAGATTTAAATTTGAATCCCGAATTTCTCTAATGACGTACTATACATACATGATATACTGTTGAATTTGCAACGCTCTTTGGTTATGGCCTTAATGAGTTCATTAGTATGAGTGACAGCCAAATAGACGGTGTTGACATCTAAAGATTTAATTCTTGTATTTATGCATGCAAAGAAGATTTTTAATAATTCAGCTGCCTGGCAAACGCAAAATTATACAAGATTTTTTAGCATTAAAAAAAATAACAAAAGTAAAATTGAAGGAGTTTCAATAAGGTCTCACAAATAAATATATACAGTGCAGATGTAAACCACTCTCTTTTATTTTTAGGTTAGAAATCGGAATTTACTAATTTTTTATTTTCTGTATAGGGTGTCAAAATAAGAAAGTTTGACGTGATCATTTTTTGTATTAGGGTCATTTTCAAGAAACACCCGCTTTCAGGAAAATGAAGATCAAAATATTTTTTTTGCTTAAATTGACTTTTGGTTGGATTTTTATAAATGTTTAGAGTTTTGTTTACTTACATTTAAGACAGGCAGTGCACTTTTTTTAACGTTTCTTTCAGAAAAATGTGTTTAGCTAGCTTTATATATCTTCACTGTGTTACCAAATTGAAATCCAAAATTTAATTCATTAAAAAAAGTTGTTATAAAAATAATTTGAAATAAAATGTACTTAGTTCACAAACTTTTGTCTCCAATTTTTTATTTTATTTTTTATTAAAAATTGTATGCTTTTTTTTAAACATGTTTGTTCGTTAAGTTACTTTTTAAAAGAAACCATTCCGATTCTTTGTTAAAAAACAATACCATTAATATTTTCTTTTAGTCACTGTATTAGTGAATTAAACTCTAATTTTTAAACAAGTATTACCAAGTGATAGTGTATAAAAATCATTTTAAGTATTTTTTTTTTAACAAAAACTAAAAAAAAGTAACAAAATAGACATTGGTATCACAACGGTCAGGGGTACACCAAGGACTTAATCAGATAACGTAAAAAAGAAACTATATAGGGTGGTACGATTTTAGAGTAATGCATAAACAAAGTCCCTTGTAGTGGTGCTCACTTGCAGAACAACAACTTAAATTTCTAAATTATAGACACCCTTTTTCTTTGACTATAAGCTGGTGAAGGTCCCTTTTAGTACTTGTATATTGCGTGGAATTTTTCCTTGGATGTTATCTATATCATGAGTTGTAATTACAAATAATTTTAAATTGGTTAATCATAAACTACTTTTAATAAAAGTGACGGTAAATATCCACTTTGTTGTCGAAAAATTCCATTGCGTTACCCTAAATTCCATTGCGTTACCATAAGGTAACATGGTGGACTCGGTAACGCAGTGGACAAAGTTTTGTAAAACCATATTTAAAAAATAATAATAAGACATTATAATCATTAATTACTCTCAATGAGCTTTAGTGCCCTAAAATAAATCGATATCCAATATCTTCTTCTTGATTGAATAAATAAATTCAGCTGGGTAATGTGTACGTCCGAACATCATTTGTTGGAAAAAATGTCTGGGACTTGAGTCAAATTTAAAAAAAAGTAGATTAAAATTAATTATTTTATATATAAATTGTTTACTATAAAGCAACACAAAGTTCTGGTTATTCAATATTTAAAAAAAAAACATGTATGTTAGTTGTATAAAACGCTAATGGGACATGCGAAAATGTGTGTTTCACAAGTTTCAAAATTAAAAAAAAATTATTCTGAAATAACTAAACAAAAATTTTCTGAAAGAGTTTACTAAGGGCTTGTTAGGCTTTCACTTGGTTTTTAAATCAATAAGATCCGATAATTTTTAACAAAGTTATTGGAATTCAAACTTACGGACAGCGGAAGGCGTGTGTTTTTTGAAAACGACCCATTAGTACCATTTTATTTGTTAAAAAAATCATTAAGATGTTTATAAGTAAAGTGGACATTTTGTGCCGCCACTGGTTGAGGCATATCTCTTTTTAGGGAACGATTTTTTCAGTTCTGGATAAAAGAAAAGCTCACAGGGGGCTAAATCTCGAGAATATGGAGACAAATTCCTTGTTTTTTTCTTGGCGAAACACGATTGTTATCGTTGCCAATAAAGACTTTTTTATGTGTATGTTAATGTTGTTGCGAATCGTAACAGCTTGATTAGCTATAAATCTTGACTTTATCTTTTCAGTTACATCGCCGTAACGCAACCGATAAAGTACGCGAAACACAAGAACACGCGGAGAGTGTGGCTGACGATATGTCTGGTGTGGATGATATCGGCGGCGATCGGATCGCCCATAGTTTTGGGCCTAAACAACACGCCTGATCGCGTGCCCGACGCCTGTCTCTTCTACAATAGCGACTTCATCATCTACTCAAGCCTCTCCTCCTTCTACATACCCTGTATCATAATGGTGTTTCTATACTACAATATTTTTAAGGTAAGTTAGGCAAACATACACACTGTTATAAAAATCAGAGTTTGTAGTTTATTAATTTTAATTTGTAAAATTTTAACATAATTTTTTGTAGAAAACCACACAGAAAAAAATCTAACATAGTATCAAGAACAGCGCTGTCATTGAATGCATTAAAATTGAAGCAATCTAAATTGTTATTTGCTCAATTAATTACTATTAAACTAAAATAGGGAAATATTTTGCCTAAATGTCAAAGAATTTATTGCGTTAAATATATGTATACATAGTATACATACAAAAGTAACGTTATTAAATAAATCAAATTAGTATTTAATGCGAATAATATAAATATCAATAGATTTAGGAGCGATAACTTTTGTTGTTAATTTAAAAACAGTAAACGATTATAAACCAAGTACTAACTACCTATTGGTATTATAGGAACTGTTATTCAGGAATACGGATTACAAGATCCCATTGGTTTAATGGTTCACCCATTCATGCTACGCTAGCGTTTTTTCTGTGCAGGGTTTGTAATTATAAAATATTTTACCGAAAGTTTGTAAAGGTAATATAGGCGATTCCTTGATTACTAACGGGACACACAGAAAGAAGACAAAATGTTTTATGAATATTTTTGTGGATATGTTGTTCCTATAACAATAATTTTATAATAGTTATTATTACTTATTTTTTTTGCTGAGAACTGTCATAAAATTATTGTTATAGAAACAACACATTCTCAAAAATTTTCATAAAACATTTTGTTTCCTTTTTGTTGGTCCCGTTAGTAATCATGGAATCGCCCATATGTAATTTTGTAAGCATTTTGTTAATTACAAAGGTTACAGATTATTTTACAATGTTTAACAAATTATTTCGTTGAAAAAGAAGTCAATCAAATCATTTTCCACTGACAATAAGCATCAACAAGTTCAACTGACTTCAATAATAATAATAATAATAATAATAATAATAATAATAATAATAATAATAATAATAATAATAATAATAATAATAATAATAATAATAATAATAATGTATTTATTTAGTATCAGTGCTACATAAAAAATACAACAAAAATAGAAAAGTTTACAATCAGAATTTTAACAAAACATTTTTATAAATAGAAAACTAAATCTTAATTAGATATAATATAGTAAATATAATATAAAGAAGACAAAAATGCTAAAAAAATTTAGCTTAAAACAAATCTTCTCAGAAAATTTTTGAACTGATTTATATTATCACAGATTTTAATATTCACAGGTTCAGATCATTCGACTAAAAATAAGTAGATTTTGTCTAAAACATTTTTTCATAGTTGTAATAGATGGCGCTGTAATAAAAAAAATCATTTTTGTTCGATTTTTCTTCTGTATACGATTCTCCAATAATTTTTGAATAAATACTTGGTCTTTAAATTTATCTATTTATTTCGTTTTAATATTCTGCTAATACTGCTCTGGGATATTCCCAAATCTCTAGATAATTCTCGTGTGCTTGCATGAGGATTAGCGGCCGTTGCTGCTAATACATTTATTTCATTATTTCCACCTGTGACTGTTCGACGAACTCTTTTTTTCTGTTGAATACTCCAGTTTGTAGTAAACTGCTTGACTGTACGGTGAAATGAAGTAAGTGATCGAATTTTTTCCGGAAAACGCTGAGCGTAGACATTAACAGCATCATCAAGATTCCTGCCTGCTTCTCTATAAATCATAATCATTTCTATTTTTTCTTCCACTGTTAAAAAATCCATTATGAGTAACTGCTTAACGAAAGGAGGTATTTTTGTTTGCAAATTAATCCTCGAAATAAATTGATAAAATAATGTTAAACTATGTATAAACAGTTTCTTTATACCTCAATAATAATTATTATTTATAACTAAATACCATTTTTTATACCTCAATTAGGATTAAATTAATTAATTGACAAAATAATATTTTTTTACCTTAAATGAGGTATTTTTATTAAAAATGGTACAATAATCCTTTAAATTAAAGGATTTAATGCTGGCAGGTAAAAAGTGACCATGGTGCGCAATTGATAATTATCACCGAATGAAAATGTATAAACTTAAACCAAAGGAAACTTAAATATTAGTTAAAAAATCGTGAGTATTTAAAAAAATCAGATTTAATTTAATAAGATAATTATTACCAAAAGAGTGATATTTTTATAGAAAAATTATTGCAGAATCGTATAAGAAGAAAAATCGAACAAAATTGATTTTTTTTATTACAGCGCCATCTATTACAAATATGAATATGTTTTGGTCAAAATCTACCTATTTTAAGTCGAATGATCCGAATCTGCAATAAAAATAGGGTGTTCCATTGGAAATTTAAAAGTTACCCCCTGCTCCCCCTATAAGGAGGAGAGTATGAGGACCAATTTTAGTACTGATTGATTATCCCCCTCGAATTATTTAATTTTTATTTTAAACATTTAACCCTGTATACATTGACAGATTCTTACCTATTCTGTTTATAAATAAAACTTTTTTTGAGAATTTTTTTTATAATAAAGTCTGCATGTCACCTCTACCATATCATTGATGTACAATAAAAACAATAATGGGCCCAAAACCGTCCCTTGAGGTACACCGTATTTTACACATTTTGAAAATTATAAAAATTATAGTTGAGTTATTGATATAGGATTATGTTATTAAATCTACAAAATGTTTTTATAATTACAAACTACTTATTCAATTAGTAACAGATTACAGTTGGTTGTAAACTTGACATAAAGTTATGTGGACCTGGATTAACATAAAATCTGGTTAAAATTTTGTTAAAATCAGTGGCGTAGCTGCTGGCAAAAAAATTTCTGGGTCAAAGTCTATTTTGGGCAAACAAAATAAATTTTTTAGGGTATAATTTTTTTGCATTTACCAATTTCTTATAATTAAATAAATAATATATGTATACATAGCTTTTTATGTACAGGCAAATTTAAAAATTTGGTTTGGTTTTAGAAAGTTAACGTTCTTCAACATCTTTTAAAGGGTTTCTATTTTAAAATAAAGGAAATAATTGAAACTCAAATAATTATTTCTAATTTGCTATTAATATAACCTATGATAATAAAACACAAAGCAGACTCATTATGCGGCGCAGAGCACAAAACAATATGGGCAGACTGCTCCGCAGACAACGCATAGCGGAAAGGTGCGGGCAGAAACATTTCGTATGAGTTCACGGCCTCGTTGGAACAGGAGGGTATTCAGGAAAATTTTAATTTAATAAATCGAAGTATAAGAATTAAATAATAATATTATTTATTTATTTAATTTCATTCCTCAAATTTTTGTAACATGTTGGTAATATGTTGTTTGCTTACGCATGTCGAAGCCAATCGGGCCCCCCCTAGCTGGTAGCTACTCCCCTGGTTAAAATTAACAAATATTTTTTTACTGTGCAGTATTTAGTAATTTTCTTTTCTTCAGGCTTTAAGGATGCGCGCGATGCAGCAACGCTTCAACCGAAAACCGCTGCCTAGCGAAATAAAACCGGGCTCGGTTATCGAGAACGTGTCGAACCCGGGCCGGCTGGCCGAGACGGCCCTGGGGCCCACCATCGAGGAGCAGGCCACCAACACCGGGTCCGGATCTGGCGACGAGGAGGACGAGGGGGGCGAACAGGAATGTCACGTGATCTCCAACGATAAGACCACCGAGTTCATTTTGGCCACCGTGGTGGAGGAAGCGGCGTAAGTGTCAATTTCGAGATAATAATGATCATTATTTTGCGCACGGATACGGTACACTTTTTTATCTTGTTTTTGTTCTGGATTTTTTATTCAACAATAGTTTTTTTTATTTAATTCAAGACATAACACAATTGTTCTTGCTTTTATGAAATGGGCGAATCTCACGAAATGTCCCCCGATGATATTGCATTTAATTAGCACTTTCGTAAGTTCCAGTTATATTTAACTAGAGGTAAATTGTTAGTTAAATTGTAATCTGTTTTTTTCGTGCATCACAACTTAAATATTACCGGAAATTGACATATATAACCTTATTTTGCAGTGTAAAAGTGAATTAAGAAAAGTAAACTTTGTTTTGTTATTACTGGCGTCCCGACTCGTCGGGAATATACTAAAATTTACAGGACCTCTCAATCATAAATTGTTTAAATTAAATTTGGGAAGCTTTGGTTTAAGTGTATAAATTTATATACTTAAACCGAAGCTTCCCAAATGTAATTTAAACAAAATATGATTCCTATAAACAAATTGTGTATATTTGATTATATTTCACCCTCCAGTTTCAATTTATCCCATTTTACGTTATTGTACATTTGCAATAAGTATACTTTTTTTTTTGGCTGGCGGAGAAATTCTTTACGAACACTCGGTTCCTCTTGGGGCCCCGAGTAGTGTGGGACTCCGTCTATTGACGTATACCCACTAAAACTCCCCTGTTAGGTGGTTTAAAGCCCTGCACTGCGGTTTGCTTTTGCAATCCCATTGTGCCCTAAATGGTATTACTTACATAGCTCTAGCTCCGTTGCTTCTATGAAGCGCAGTAGCCGAGGCAGTGGGAGCAATTTTAAAAGTTCTGGTGTGAGTTTAGACTCTCCCAGGTGCGTTTTTCTTAAGGTGTTGAATTCCTCACATTGACACATAATGTGAAGAGGTGTTTCCTCTTCTTCTTCGCATCCTCTACACAAGGGATCATCTGTCATCCCCATTTTGTGAAGATGTTTTTTGAATGGAGCATGGCCTGTGAGAAGGCCTAATGCTTTCTTTAGTTGGGTCCTGGTATATGTCCTCATTGGTTTCTGCCCTTCAGCAGATGGATTGTCCAAAAGTGCTTTCGAATGCTCCAGACCAGAGGCTTTCCCAGTATTGTTTGTGTTGTAGTTCTGTCCAGTCAATTAGTTTTTTCCTGGACGATTCTTGGCTGGTGCCGCATGTGGGTTCCGGCCCCATCAGCAGGGTTTCGGCTTCATCAACTGCGAAGTTTGGCTTCCACCTTATCGAACTGTTTATGCCTTCTTCTTGCACAAGGATAGGAGTTATCTGGTTTTGTGCTTCGGTTAATGCCGTCATATCTCTCAGACATTCTAGTACGGCCTTCGAATTGATTTCAAATGCCTCCAGTGCCTGGATTGGTTCTGGTTCGTGTGTAATGATGGTGAGCAACTTCTCCGTGGGATTGCTCTCCCTCATTCGTTGGAAACCCAATTGTATAGCAATGATGCCCGCTTGAAGATCGGTTATCTCTTTTCCCAGGTTTAGTATTTCTTGACTGCCCTGTTGAGATACCTCGTTTTTGCCATAAGTATACTAAATGCCGTTTTGTCTAGTACAATTTGCAATGTGGATTGATACCAAATTCAGTTTATGCTTTTTTTATCTAATCCGGTTAAGTTTGGGTTATTAAAACTAGTTTAAAGTATAAACAATTGTTGAGTAAAAAACCCTACGAAAAGAGTTAATTTTTAACAATTTTGTTCCATAATTATGTTAAACACGTTTATAGTTTGAGATAAATTCACTTTACTTATAAAATGGAAAATACTCACTGGCTAAAAAGAATCGCTTTGCGGAAATAATTTACTAACTTTAACTTTACTTAACTTGCAAAAACAAAATTTATTTTGTCATTTCATTACATTTGATTTAAAAACAGCCAATTCTCTAACTGATGTGATATTGTATCTCCAGAACGTAAATTACAAAAGGTAAAAACGCGACAACATTCGCTTTTGACAGTTACACTTTTATAAGAAGTGTTATTTGAAATCTAAACATGAATTGTGAAAACAAATGAAGTAAACTACAAAGAAAAAAATATTTTAAAAACAAGGTATGGAAACAAAACATAAAGCAACAGAAAACACGCAGTATGATGAATGCAGTGAAAGTCTAAAGAGAAGAGCAGAAAACAAAGAGATTGTCTAATTATTAAAAAAAACTTATAAATCAAACCATATATCACGTGTTTATTATACAGTGTTGCCGGATCTTCTAGACAAGAATTTTGGTTGGACACAGTCAACATTATTGTTTATTATTGCAAAACTGTGCGGTAATAGTTAAGAAAAATGTATATGGCAACTTAATTATTTTTTTACTCGGAATCCAGACGGTCAATATTTTAAGTAGACCTGTGCCCAAAGTAAGACTTCATTTTTATGTATTTTGAAATAACATTTTAGCAATTAGTGCCTTATTCTCTACGTTTTTAGTTGTTTTATCTAAATTGTAAAATTAGTATAGGATAACGATTTTATAAGTCAAAAAGTGTGCGTTTAGGGTGTTTCACGATTCTGACTCTATGTCCTGACCATTGTTACATTTATTTGAAATTCAGCGAATTTTCTTAGGGAAACATTCCTAAAAATTACAGGCTGGAGGCCACCATATACCACTGTCACAAGAAACAATTTACTATTTTTTTTATAAAATTTTACTTTGTTTCGGGTGTTACCATGGTTCTGTTTCGGGTGTTACAAGTACAAAAAATAAACACTTTATATGGACAAAATCGGTGTTTTATTGGTCTCTAGGTTCTAAAAAATAAGTTAGTAAGTTAGTTTTCAATCAAGAAAAACATATATGAAATTAGTCTCATGCTCAAATATTAGTTGGTATTTTAAATCATTACCACTATAACGTTACTTTTACTAAATATTATTACACTAATCAATCTGTAAGGTATAATAATAAAACAATAACATGATTTTTCGTTTCGGGTGTTACAGTGGCAAAGTAAGAAGAAAACACACTTATAACGTGATAATTATCCATTGTTTCAAGACTGTGACACAATCCACCAATACTACGATAAATAATCTCAAATTACAACGAGGGAAAATGGTTGACAGATTGATAGTTTTTTTTCTTATTTCCAATAGTTAGAGGCATAATGGTCATTCAGCCAGTTCACTTGAGTACTGATTTTGAAGACTAATTAACTTAAAAATTACGCGTTTCTTCTAGTTTTTATTGTCTCATATTAGATTTAATGCGAAAAGAACATATATATTTTTTCACCCTATATTTTTATAAAATGAAAGGTTTTTATTTTTTTAATTAGTTTGTTTCCAACAAATACCTATTTAATGAATTTTTCTCAACTATATTTTATGTCTTGCTTTAATATTTTTTTCATTAATAAATTTTTAAATATAATATAGCACTGTCAAGCCGTTACTCGTAAACCTTACAATTTTTATTTTCCTTCTGACACGAAAACGAATTTCGAAATCTTTCACTGTATATCAGTGATATTAAACCACAACGATTGACGTGCCTTAATATACGGTCTTTCTGCTAACCAACTTGAAGTAAATTATTTGTCAAAAAACAAAGAACAACCAGGACTGACTGCTTTTATGTTTCCACGATGCAACATTAAAATAAATTATTTACTTTTAATAATGAAAATGCATATCTAAAACTTAATTCAAACACAGTGGTTGCTTTGAATAATTCCGCTCCCAACAATCGTAGCCAGAGTTTAAATTAAAATCTACTGTGTACTTTAATTTAAAATTTCATTACAATTTAATTTTAGGTAAATGAATGTTTCCACAATTTTTAAGAATTATAAATTTCCCAAATGAGAAACATTTTTGTGTCATGTTTTATGATTATGTAATCTTTCCATCAAAAAAACTATTTTAAAATGAAAATAAACATAATAAAATACCAATATTGTCGACTAAATATTGAAGTTGAAAATCAATAATAATAAATCGTTTGTAAATATGTATTTAAGTAAATGAAATGTAAATTTTATGAAATGTATTTCTGTAAATACATGAAGTTTATGAACTTTTACCCATTCTAGGTTTTCACACGAAAATGATGGTGGTAGATACGATGATGTGTAAGTTTTTTTAGTTCAAATACACCCTACCAAATATTTTCCAGGATTTGTACACACTTTAAAAACCAATCACCTAACACCCAATCTATAAATTTAATTATTTTTTTTTACTCCCACCTTTAAAACACCCTTTATCGTAAATGTTTCCATGACACTAAGTGACCTTTTAAATACACATTGACAAGTTGTGGCTTTATGGCGCTTTAGTCACGGGCTGAAGTTAGTTTTAAGTTAGTTGACAGTTGTCAAATGTCATACAATCGTTACAATAAATTGCCTTTCTTGTAAAATAATACTATATGTGAAAATTATTTTATTATCTTAATACAAAAATACAAAAGTATTAAATAGTTTCTCAACGCCAATATTTGAAAAGTTTATATGAACATTGTACTGACTTTTAATTTCGCCGGCTGTAAACTATAACTTAAATTCGGGGACGGACTCCACTGTAAAGTGCTCATAAAACATTTTCTTTACTTTCACTGTGAAAAACTGTAATTTTCAAGAAATACATTTCGATTTATAACCTTTATAATCTATGTTTATAAAATGTAAAAATTTGACATTTGACGGTGACACACAGATTCCCCTATTGTTTCATAGATGGCGCTCTATAAAAATATTTGATTTCAATCATTTTAAGATAATAATAAGTATTTGTCGTAGAAAAGGTATAGTATGCACCTCGTTTATAAACTTTTCTATACACTCATTAATTTAAGAATTCGCTCGCAAGCTTGCTCGTGCCTAAATTAAATTTACTATTAAACACTATTAACTAATTTTCTGGGTGTCCAAAAAATACCACAAAAAACTAAAATAATGTCCACACTAAACTATATACAGCATGTAAAAATTATATTTTTTAAGTAACTCAAAAATAAGAAAGAAACAACCTTTCACAGTTAATTAGGTTTAATCCAACATAAAGTTTTTTTTTATAGTGGATGCTCAATAATTATAAATTTATACGAAATATCCCCAAGAGCTTTTACTTTAAAATCTAATTTACTGTTTAATTAAGACTCTTTTTAATAAAAAAAATTACGCATTCAAAATGGTGTGGATATCAGTCGTTTTTTCATTCAAGTCCATAGGGATTAAAGCAAGCTACAGTTCTTCGCTAAATATGATGTAAAAATTTAAAATTAAAATTTTAATCAATACGTCAAAAAGTATCAATATTTTTTATTCTTTTTTTTACTCTGTTGCATTTCTTTAATTAACTTATGCTGAAAAATTAATGGAAATGGCCAACTTGATTACCATTTTAATTAAAATAATACTGTAATTAAAATGTTAATCAAGTTAATATAATATTATTATTTAAATAATTTGAAATGAGATTTGTTTTAAATGATTTAATTTTTGTAATACTTGTTCACAAAATTCACAATTTTTTCGTTACAAATTATTTGAGGTTTTTGTCCATAGGAATTTCTATACCTACCATGTTAAAAAACATTGGATCATCCCTTCAGGCTTTGTTTATTTTATTAATTCAATGAAACAGAGTTAATTAATTTGGTTTCAAAACCTAATGATATGTTAAATAAATATTCGATAATGATTAAAATCAAATTAATCATGTAAATCCGTTACCTCTAAAGCATTGCATACAATAAACCACGTGGAAATTTTACACCATTTTTAATTCTTTTGTTGGTTGGTTTATCTGACTATTTGTATCTCTTTGAATGGCATGAATTGCAATTAAGAGCCTTTATAAAATAAATTTTATTTAAAGTAGTAAAGTTTACACAAAAAATAAAAATACGATATATATTAATATATTTATAATAATGTAATATAAATTAAATAAATATCTAAAAAAAATACGAAATAGTCATAGTCACCCTGTATAATACAAGTATTTAAAATAATTATTACGAAGTATTTTTGTTTTTGTTTTAATTATTCAAGTAGAGTTTAAGAAGCTATTTGCCAATAATATGGACAATAATTCATACAATTACATATTAAGGACTTTCAAAATAAATACACAATTGTCTCAGGTATGATAACCCTCCAGATTTTTGTCCCAAACATTTCCTTAAAATGCGCACTCTTGTACAAATTTACCTTACTATTATAACTGCGCACTATTAGGACATCTTACCTATTAACATCCACTCCATTGCTAATTCAAGGCCTTGCGGAGGTGTTTTTTCATCATATTTATTAATACAAAGGCAAAACCCATAAATTTCGTATTCCCCCTGGTTTAGATAATGATAAAACTCATAAATTACAGACCTTTTCTATAATTCTGTTTTATTGAAATGTATTTTCCTAAAAATGATTCTATAAGGATATTAAACATAAGCGTTTTCCGAATTCCACTCTACCATGGGCCTACATCCTATGCCTATAAATCTTTATTGCGAATAATATTTTATATAAGTAATGTCATATAGGGTTTAATACATATTTTAGCAATAATGTATTGCCAATTTTTATTTTTTTTAATTTTGACGTTTTATATAAAACTTGATCTATTATTGGTATTATTTTTTTAATATCAAGTATTTATTAATATTTTATAATACAAATTTAACATCTTTTATTTGTTATGTTATAGTACCTGTCACCAAGTATATTTCTATGTATGGGTATCATTTTTATTTTAAGGTTTACAATTCATTCATTGCAAAAATATTAAAATGACAAAAATTCTGCGGTTTTTAAATAATTTCAATAAAACTAAATACCTGTAAAAACGAAAAATCGTTAAATAACGATTTTATATAACTTCGTTATCCCTGGGAGTTTTTTTGCCTTTTGTTTATCCTTTTTATTTTTGAAAGGTTTTTAGTTTTTTTTAATATTTTAAGAACAGCTGGCCTTTTTTTCATTTCATAAATGCGTTAAAAGGCATGTAATAATGCAACTTTTCTCTTGTAGCCTTTTAAATAAAAATTACCAATAGAGTATAAACATTGAAAGATACTTAGTGCCCCCTGTATGGTATTGAATTTTGATTACCTCCCTTTTAAATAAAATTCATGAATATATTTTTTTATACCCAGTCCATTTCACATGCGTAAAACTCCCAAATAACTCGGTGTGTCTGACACTGTCTCATCAATTTTACCTAATTTTGCAATTTCGAAAATTTGTTTCAGCATATCGTCTGTAGTGGCCAGCCTGGCTTCGCCACCAAACCTGGCCGATCCTAACGGCAACAACGATTCAGGTTATGCTCCAAGTCAGCTGGAAAGTCCCAGAATCCAGTCGAATAAGCCCAGGAATCAGTCGTCGAAAAGAAATGGAGTCGATACTGAATTAAGGTAGGTAGTTACCATTTGTAAAATAGGTCATTTTAATTCATCATATATATATATATATATATATAGTCTTGGAATTCCATAAAAACAATTTTAACAATTTATAACTTTGTTCAAAAATGGCGAATGCGCCGGGATTAATTTTGTGAAATATAAAAAATGTTGATAAATTAGTTAACTTTACCATAGTTAATTATATATATATATATTAGGGTGTTTCGTTTAAAACGAAAATTTTTTTTTCTTGCTGACACATGAAAATTTTGTTTTTTAGGTTGAAAAAAAAATTCCCTGAAAATTTGAGCCCTTAACTTTTATTCTAAGTACTTAATTTTGTAGTTTTTCCATATAAAAAGCATGTATTTTTAATCATTTTTACTTTAAATTTCTATATGTAGGCCGGGTTTTGAATTGTAATTTTTATCACCATAATTTTCTGCATAGTATTCACGGTTTTTAAAAGGCCCCACGTTGGTACATTTGGCGTTTTCAACTTAAAAAATATATAATCTTCCAAACATTTTTTTTTTAAATAGTGATAATATTAGCTTTACTTTGCAAGAAAAATTAAAATCGCGTATGTAGCCGTTGTGAAGATATACACTTAAATGTATTTTTTATAAATTAATTTGCAATAGTAAGCTTAGTCTCTGTGTATCGCCTCTTGTGTTGAGGTTTTTTGGACATTTTTCTATTTCAATGGCTTCACTGATGGTACGTTTGGTTCTGTATTCGATGCTAGCCAAGACCCTTGTTTTTTTAAGTCAATTTTCCAATATAGCCAGCAATAGCCAACTTATTCATGGAAGACATAGTAGTATGAGCAATTGAAACGGCAACACTAAAATCAAAGTTATGGCTACGATACGTAGAAGACACATTTGTCATCTGGACCCACGGAGAAGAGGAACTGAAGAAATTCCTGGACCATCTCAGCAGAATTCCAAAATGGTTAAGTTCACAATGGAAACCGAGAAAAACAATTACATTTTCTGGATATCTTCATAATCAAGAAAAATAATGGCAAACTTGGGCAAAAGCACAGTCACACCACCACCCGTCACAACTGCAGTCAGTCATTAAGACACTTGTCACGAGATCCGAAAGGCTGGCGGATGATGACCACAAGAAGACCTGAAAATCCAAACGAGGCTACAGCAAAACGTATTCTTTAAAACCATCATCAAAAAGGCTCTTAGACCACGACGCCGGTTAAATACCAAAGAGGACTAATACAACAAACCAACTTCGTAGACCTTCCTTCCCTACGTGAAAGGGACAACCGACAGAGTAGGCAAAGTTCTCAAAAAACATAACATTGAGACAACATTTACCGCCCCAAAAAAGATCGGTCAAATACTTCCAAACGCCAAACCAAAAATAGAGTTGGAGGCACAAGGGGTGTACGAAATTCCTTGTAAGAATTGTGACGGAAGCTACGTGGAACAGACCAATAGACGAATCAACGTTAAACTCGAAGAACATCGTAACGCAGTCTTGGCTAGCATCGAACACAGGGCCAAGAAACCTCAACACATGAGACGATACACAGAGACTACCAACTGCATAAAAAGCAGCTCTCACAACCTCTAAAACGCCACGCAAATTAACGAGATTAATGTTCTGCTTTAGGTTTTCACGGGCGATATATGTATTGATGGTTTTCCGGGATCTGCTCTGTGTTGTCGGATTTTGTTTCTTAAAAGAACCGTATATCTGATGACGTTTCGGTACAATCTCATGTACCCTCTTTAGGTTTTATCTTCTAGGCTGCTGTTGCGGCTCTGCTGCTTTAGGTTTCCACTGGCGTTATATGTATGAATTCGCAGCAGAGCAGCAACAGCAGCCGAGCACATAAGACCTGTAGATGGTACATAAGATTGTAACGAAACGTCGTCCGACATACGGTTCATTTAAGAACCAAAACCCGACAACACGGAGCAGATCCCGGAAAACCATCAATATTTATATATATATATATATATCGATATATATATATATATATATATATATATATACATATATAGCGAATTGCTGTGGTATTTTTCACTAGAACACATGTTAAGCTTACTGTTGCGCATTCATTTATAAAAAAATACATTTAAGTGTATATCTCCACAACGGCTACATACGCGATTTTAATTTTTCTTGCAAAGTAAAGCTAATAATATCACTATTTAAAAAAAAAATTTTTGGAAGATTATATATTTTTTAAGTTGAAAACGCCAAATGTTACGTTGATTGTAGTAGCTCCAAAAGTCGTTTTTTCACTTTATTTCACATATTTTTGACAAAATCGAGCGAATGACTGGTTTTACCGAAAAAGTTCAAATAAAAAAGTTGTAGAAAATTTAATTTTTGACAAAAAAGGTTATTACGTTTATATCACTAAAGTGCTTTGTTTAAGAGATATAAGCAATATATAGTTGTTGAATCAAATTACATACATGTATACATAAATTTCAATAAAACCTATTTTTTCTTTTTGGTTGTTAAATTGCTTATATCTCTTAAACAAAGCACTTTAGTGATATGAACGTAAGAACCTTTTTTGTCAAAAATTAAATTTCCTACAACTTTTTTATTTAAAGTTTTTCGGTAAAACCAGTCATTCGCTCGATTTTCTCAAAAATATGAGAGAAAAAGTGAAAAAACGGCTTTTGGAGCTACTACAATCAACGTAAATAAATAAAGAACAAAATTGATGCAGTGCCTTTCAAAAACCGTGAATAGTATGCAGGAAATTATGGTGATAAAAATTATAATTCAAAACCCGGCCAAAATATAGAAATTTAAAGTAAAAATGATTAAAACTACATGCTTTTTATATGGAAAAACTACAAAATTAAAAAGGAAGTACTTAGAATAAAAGTTAAGGGCTCAAATTTTCAGGGAGTTTTTTTTTTCAACCTAAAAAACAAAATTTTCATGTGTCAGCAAGAAAAAAAAATTTTTCGTTTTAAATGAAACACCCTAATATATATATATATATTTATATATATATATATATATATATAGTCTTCGAATTCCATAAAAACAGTTTTAACATTACTTAAAATTTTAACTTTGTTCAAAAATGGCGAATGCGTCGGGATTAATTTTGTGAAACATAAAAAATGTATATAAATTGGGTTACTTTATTATCTACATATACACAATACCATAGTCAATTAAAGTAATGTAAATTAAACAGGCATATACAAAAATAAAAAAGTTTATTTTCGCCAAAATTCCAAATTAAAAACCGTATCTGCCGCATAAAGCTTTAGTGTCGCATTTCCTTAGCCGTTTTTATTTTGCTACTTTTTTATGGTATACATTGCTCATGCTTTTTTATTTCTTTTACATCCACCGTTGGAACCGAGTAACTTTTTTAGTCTTGATATCGTTTTAAACGTGCCGAACGGTGCTTTTTAAACGGGACTTTTGTTTTTACTACTTATCTTTTTCGCGCGACACACAGCAGCGTTTCTATTGATTTAAATATATTTTGGGGTGATATCTTCTAAGGGTGATATCCTAAGCGACAAAAAACACCGTGGATTTTAGCATTTTTAATTGGGGGTTTGCCTATAAAAAAGCTTTGTGTTAAAAATTAAATAATTACAATAGCAGTTAATTAAATATTATATTATACAGGGTGTCCCAGAACTCGCGGTATACGAAGTGGTATTTAACGCATGTTTTTATGAGGTTTACTGTTTAATGTTTTTTATAGTTCAAATTATTTTGTTTACTGATTTTTATGGTTCAACTTATTATTTAACAATTTTTCTTTGTATCATGGGTACGGGATTTGCGTCGAGCAGGTCAAAATCTATTGGACTGAGCTATTTTTATTACCGACCTTTTTTTGTTGTTGACTAGTGATATCAACTCTCTAAAAATGACTAATTTAATAATTATTAGTGGCTGTTTTTTCACTTGTATCATGGTTAACTATGGAATACCATGGTTTCCCAAAATTTAACAGCCAATTGTTATGTAAAATTGCCCCCTGAATCCGAAAATACCGTCAAAAATTATGAAAGTGGAGCAGTTTTTGAGATATAGTCAATTCCATATTAAATGAGATATTATCTCAAAAACTGTTCTACTTTTTTTAACTTTTGACATTTTCGAATTCGGGGGACAATTTTACATAAGAATTGTCTGTTAAATTTTGGGATATCATGGTATTCCATAGTTAACCATGGTACAAGTGATAAAGCAGCCACTAATAACTATTAAATTAGTCATTTTTGACTAATTAATTTTTAGAGAGAAAAGTTTTTGTGAAAATTAAGTTTAAAAATGAAGTTTTCGGCCATTCATTCATAAATAAAAAATCAAGTAGGTACATCGAAAGTGAGTTTTTTTGTGGACATTATTGTCTTGCCAACTTAAAGGATTCAGTGGGATTTAAACATCAAAGTCGGCTCAAAAAATCAACACCGCCTTTGGCAACTAGATTTGTGCGCAAAAAATCAGATATTGAATCTATAGCATTAAGTTTCATACCTTCGTCTCAAATATTTCAATTAATTTTTACAACCTTTGGAAATTTGAATTGAAATCCGATTTAACTTTCTTTCTTTATGAATTCTTTTTGTTGCTGGATTATAAAACATCGGCATGAAACTTGAAAAGTGATTTTTTATTCCTTAATAACTTGGATTTCAGCAAAAAAAACTATTAAAATATTTACCAATGGTTAAGTCTAATTGGTATTGATTAAAAAATCCGCTGAGTATATTTTTCCTAGTATGCTTCATTAGTGTTCATATTACCTTTTTAATTAGGAATTTTGTTTTAGCAAAATAAGGCTAATTAATAAATTATTAAAAAAAAATTTTATTGACGTTTATCGAACATTTTGTTTTAAAATACCTTCTAGGTACCAATTAAAAAGTATTCCCTTGATGCTTGTTTGTTTGGTTGGCAGCTGCAAAACTTGGTTTAAGATAAAAAAAAAGTTTCATACATTTTTAACCCTTTAAGATTTATTAATTCAAGTTTATTAAATATACCGGGTGTATCTGAGAACTTTTTTTATTTATAAAGATAGACACATGAAATTTAGCATGGTTAATTAGGATATAAAATGCCACTTATAAGAGTACAAAATGAATTTTTTGAACTTCCGGTTTCGCCGGAAATGATATCAACTTTCGATTTTTGAATGAAACGCCCTATATATTTTTACATAGTTAGAATCCTGAAAAAATTCTGAGTCGGACAGCATCCTCAAATTGACCTTCGTCATCAGAAAATGCATCATGAAAAGTTTCAATCTAGAGTGCAAAAATGTTACAGGGGTGCGCCTATTCTGACACAGAATTCTTATAATAATCTTTAGAATTTTAGAATTAAAAAAGAAATAAAGCATCACGATGTGGTAAAGAATTTTTATATATAAAGAGCATTTTTTTTAACAAAAAGCATTTTTTTAACAAAAAGCATTTTTTTTAACAAAAAGCATTTTTATTGATCAAAAAGCAATTTATTGTAGAAAATAAATATTTTTAATGAACAAAAATATTAAATAATCAGTTTTGTATACTGTTTTTAATTTTTAAAAACGAAAAATTTTCAAATTTTCAATTCTTTAAACTTTTAATCATTTGAACTTTTATTAATTGCAATTAATTTCTTGTTTAGACCATTTTGTCGTTTTTCCTACTTTCATAGATTATTTTCATGTCCAACAATTTTTTTTAATGTTTTATGTTATTTAACAAAAAATACAAAATTCAAATTTTTTATTATTCAAAGAAAACGAAAAAACGACAAACTTAAAAAAACAAATTTATTTTTTTAAAAAACTGAAAAAAAAAATTTGTTTTTATTTCTTAAAAACAAAAAAATTTCAAATTTTCGAAATTTTTAAAATTTAATTCAAATTTTATTGATTGTAATTAATGTCTTTTATAAAACATTTTGTCCTTTTTCCTACTTTCATAGAATATTTTTATGCGCAACAATATTTTTAATGTTTTATTTTAATAATAATAATAATAACTTTATTGTGAAAAACAGTACAATACATGTATCACAAAAGGCATGAGTTCAGCTTCACTGATCTTCCACTCACCCAGCAAACAAATATAATTTTAAATTGTAAATAAACAATAAGTATATAAAAACTAACAAATATCAACAACATATTAAAATTACAAGATTACAAAATTTCTTTGGCTTGGATCTCTAATAAAATTTTTAAGATATTAATTTTAAAAGTCCCAAGGGATATATCACTACTCCACAAAATAAAATTTTTATTCACAATGCTGGCAGCCAAATATTCGAAGGAACTCTCAAATTTTTTTGTTTTATGGTATGTAATTGACAACAAACAATTACTTCTAACATTTACATCATGACTATTATATCTATATTCCAAGAGTGAAAATAAATATAAGGGTAATTTAGTTTTAATAATATTGAACAACATAGTCGCAAATTGCTTGTAAAAGACATATACACATTTCAAAATATTTAACCTAATATAGTGTGGACCTACATGGTCTCTGAAGCTAACATTATAAGAATATCTTAAGCAGCAGTTTTGTACTTTTTGAAGTAAATTTTGAATTTTTTTATTTGCATAGTTAAAGTAGACAGCACTAATTTAATGTAATTTAACAAAAATACAAAATTCATTTTCATTATTCAAAGAAAAAGAAAAATTCTTCGTTGATTTTTCAGGCCGATCCGTACGATAAGCGGCAGTACAGCAGCGAGCTCGACCGGCTCTAAAAAGGAGCGCAAAGGCACAGCGGCGGCTCGTTTCACGATCTACAAGGTGAACAAGGCGAGCAGAAAGAAGCGAGAAAAATCGTCGGCGAAGAAGGAGAGGAAAGCGACCAAAACTTTGGCCATTGTTCTCGGTAAGTGCGCGGCGAGGGCTGAAATTCGCTAATGACACCTAATGACGGCAATGCCATAGTCAAACGCACAATGCTCTCAACGTATTATTACTTTTTGATAAAAAATTAAATTAGTAAATAGGTAAAAGCTGCTTTATGATTTTATTAAGGATATTGCGCTTAGTTTGAATGCTCAAGTTTTAAAAAAATTCGCCAAAGATTACAATTTTAGTAGGTCACAAAAATTTTAATAAAACTTTTATTGATTGTATTTAACATTTTATCGTTTTTCCTACTTTCATAGATTATTTTCATGCGTAACAATTTTTGTTATGTTTTATTTTTAATGTAATTTAACAAAAAATACAGGATTCAAAGTTTTTCTCTTTTCAAAGAAAATGGAAAAACGACAAACTTTTGAAAAACTGAAAAATTTTAAGTAATATGACATTTTTTGTTTTGCTTTTAATTATTAAAAACGAAAAAATTTAAAATTTTCGAAATTATAGATTAATTTCATGCGCAACAATATTTTTATTGGTAATCTAATTTAACAGAAATTCAAAATTTAAACTTTTTCTTTTTTGAAAGAAAAAGAATAAACTTAAAAAAAACGTTTTTTTAACTAAAAATTTTCATTTAATAATAATATATTTATTTATTTAGCCTCTGCTATTTAAAACAAGTATACATTTACATTATTTTAACTTTTTGATATGACGATTTTTTTTGTTTTTAATTCTTAAAAACTGAAAATGTTCAAATTTTCGAAAATTTTTAATTTTAATCAAACTTTTATTGATTATAACATTTTGTCGTTTTTTCTAAATTATTTTCAAAACTGAAAAATTTTAAGTAATATGACATTTTTTGTTTTGTTTTTAATTATTAAAAACGAAAAAATTTCAAATTTTCTAATTTTTTTAATTTTAATCAAACTTTTATTGATTGGATCATTTTGTCGTTTTTTCCTACTTTTATAGATTAATTTCATGCGCAACAATATTTTTAATGTTTTATTGTTAATCTAATTTAACAAACATTTAAAATTTATAGTTTTTCTTTTTTGAAAAAAAAAGAAAAAGAAAAAACGACAAACTTTAAAAAACCAATGTTTTTTTGAAAAACTGAACATTTTTATGTAATATGACAATTTTTTTGTTTTTAATTTTTAAAAGCGAAAAATTTTCAATTTTTTATAATTTTAATCAAACTTTTATTGATTGTAATTTTTATCTTGTTTAGACCATTTTGTCGTTTTTCCTACTTTCATAGATTATTTTCATTTCAACAATTGTTTTAATGTTTTATTTTTAATGTAATTTAACAAAAAATACATAATTCAAAGTTTTTCTTTTTTTCAAAGAAAAATAAAAAACGCCGAACTTTAAAAAAACAAGGTGTTTTTTTGGAAGAACTAAAAAATTTCATGTAATATGACAATTTTTTTGTTTTTAATTTTTAAAAACAAAAAATATAAAAATTTTCGAAATTTTTAACTTTTAATAATAATATAATAATATATTTTTTATTTTATTTATACTTTGCCTAGATATAATAGGGTGTACACGTCATTAAAGTAATGGGTAAAGTTCACAAATACTTAGATAAATACACATATACACTGCGCGTCAAAAATAACGCATAATAAGTAAAAAAAATCTATTTTTAAAGCCCTTTTATTTAATAATAAAAAAACGTTCTAAAAATAACTTTTAGGGAATTTTTTTTAAGTAAATAATAAATTATATATACCTATTTCGAAAAAAAAAAGAAAAAACGAACTTTAAAAAACCTATGTTGTTTTGAAAAAACTGAAAAATTTCAGGTAATATGACAATTTTTTTGTTTTTAATTTTTAAAAACGACATATTTTCAATTTTTTATAATTTTAATACAAATTTTATTGATTGTAATTAATATCTTGTTTAGACCATTTTGTCGTTTTTCCTACTTTCATAGATTATTTTCATGCGTAACAATGTTTTAAATGTTTTATTTTTAATGTAATTTAACAAAAAATACATAATTCAAAGTTTTTCTTTCTTCAAAGAAAAACAAAAAACAATGAACTTAAAAAAAACAATGTTTTTTTGGAAGAACTAAAAAATTTCATGTAATATGACAATTTGTTTTCTTTTTTATTATTAAAAATTTTCGAAATTTTTAAAATTTTATTGATTGTAATTAATATCTAATAGAATATTTTCATGCGCAACAATATTTTTAATGTAATTTAACAAAAAATACAGAATACAGAAGTTTTTCATTATTCAAAGAAAAAGAAAAAACGCGAAACTTTAAAACACAAACGTTTTTTGGAAAAACTAAAAAAAATCATATATTTGACTTTAAATATTTTTTTGTTTTTAATTTTAAAAAGGAAAAATTTCAATTTTAAAAAAGTTATGAGCTAAAGCACAATATTTTTTATTTTTGTGGTGTTAAAACTTAAAAAAAATATTAAATCCATTGTTTCGCTAATAAAATTTCTGTCCGCTTAAATTTCAGATATGTTGGACTGTGCGTGCGGTTAAGGAGTTAAGGTTTCTTAATTGAAATACTAATTGTATTAAGCGTTGTCTTTTAAATTTTTGATTTACATTGCGGAAACCGAATATTCTTTTTATTTGCACATTTAAATTCCATTTAATGGTTTATCGATTGATCTCTCAATTGTTTGAAATATAAAATAATTAATTTAATTTTGTTTTGTTTTATAGTTTACATTATTTAAATAAATTTAATTTTTGCTTTATAGGTCCAAACCTTTTGGACAATCTCATCTATTTACATGTGTTGGTAATCTCTCAAGTTTAAATAGAACATAGATTATAGTAGGTACTAAAAGACGTACAAAAATAATAAAACAGCATTTCTTTCTACTTCGATTCTTATTTGTTTCTGTAAAATATTCCCCGATGGCGCAAATAAAATTGGCAAGACCCGAATGAAAAGATACGACGTACGCTTGGAACCTGAAACACGACATATTAAAAATACACCTGAACGGGCTTCTAGAGTGGTGAGGGGTAATAGTGCGCAAAGTTTTCCAGTCGGCCAATAATTAAGCCTTTGTTTTCAAGATATTGTAAATACATATTTGCATATCGACAAAAACATTTTGTGGACCTGCAAAAATAAAAATACGGTATGAAACAGTAAACTGTTAGTTGCCATCTTGCCCTGCTCTACTCTACGCAATTGTGTCGACTTTGGCCGTCAAAGAAGAAGAAACTCTGCATAGAGCCATAAATCTTGACGAGGTGAAAAGTTTGGCCGTCTGCGGTGCATTGCGGGTTATTTGTCAATATTTTATTCATATGTCACAAATTCGCGTTTTAAACTTTTTAAATCGCAAGTGATTTAACTTAGCATGGCTTTATTTTTTATTCTATGGTTTTATCGGATCTATTGTTATCCCTACTTCCAAAGGAAATTAAACTTTTCTCTTATATATTTGTTGATAGTGATTTATGCTTTATTTGTTGAAAGTTTAAAGTCACAATTTATATGCAGGAGAACACATTTAATGAAATTCGTACAGTAAAATTTAATTCTAAAAATTATTGCAGGTATTAATTTACAGAATTGAATTCTATCTGGTATAAATTTATTTTAATAGTATATTATGTATCGTTTGATAAACGACATTTTCGTCACGAATTTAATTTAATTAAATGAGGGCATAGAAAAATTTATAATCGAGTTGCATACTATATAATTTTGTTTATTTAGGGGTGTTATTTAACACCCAAAAATGGGCATTTGGATTTTTTAAAATAATTCCTTAAAAACGAAAAAAGAAAAAAAATGTCACCTGGATCACAAATTTACTAACATATTAAAAAAACTTGCTTAATCATTTTGAAAATATATTTTTTTGCTAGTTAATAATCCTTTTAAGGTTTTATTTAAAATAGGATTTGTTTAAAAAAAACAAATTTATTATTTATAAAAAATGTTGAGTACAAAACTAAGTAAAAGCAAAATGTTCCATTTCTCAACTTTCTTACATACTTAAGTATTTTTAAAATATTTTCTGTATTTAAAAAATGTCCATTAAAAAAGTGAGTTTACGAAATTTTCTTTTAAAGCTTATTAAAAACGTTTTTTCTAAATTTGTTAACTGGGCCCATCTTGTCCAATTTAACGAGTAATAAATTAATAAACAGTTTTAGTCATTAGTAATATTAATAAAATAATATTTCAGTAAATATTATATAATATATAGTGAAATGATTTTTTCAAACCTTCAGACACGTTGATTTTGTTTGCAAGACGGACAATTATTGATTAAATTACATAAAGATACCTTATATTTAATCCAAAAGTAAATATTGTATCGCCAAGAATTATAACATTTGTATCAAAAAATGCTTATTCTTAAATTAAGCATAGTGTATATTTTATGTGAGGGTGCTTGCATGAGGCGCCGTTTGTCCGTAAATAATTTTTTCTATATATAAGAATATTTTTTCCTTTATTTATATAAACTGTTTAGTTCAGATAATGCCGCTTGAGAATGAGGGCGCTTTGTGGTAATCAACTAAACAGCACTGTTGCCAGAGTGTGCCAATGCAAAGTTTAGGTCAGTGTTTCCAACATAACGGATCTTCGGCCAGATCTAGCGGAACAAAATGATACCAAAAAGTATATGATTTTAGTTTAAATACTTATAGGTAATATATTGGTCGGCAGAGCTGCAACAAGTCAGTTTTAAATCTTAAATCTTAAGTCAATTCTAAAATCAAAATGATTTAAATCTTAAGTCAATTCTAAGATAAAGTTCAAATGATTTAAGTATTAAGTCTTTGAATTAAATCATTTTCTTTCAAGTCAAGTCATTTTCCCAAATTCTTAAATCAATATAAAGTGATTTAAGTCATCTTATGACTTAATTCCTTTAGTAAGTCGTTTTTATGACTTAAGTCTATATTTTTTATTTAAATCGTGATCTAAGAGTTAACGGCCATTCCACGCGTAACGGATGGGACAGTTGCAAGTTTTTATTTACAAAATAACATTGTTCTATTATATTACTAATGTCAAATTTTTATAAATAGTTCTAAACAAAATCGTGGTTGACTGTTTAATTCCTTAAAAATTAATTTTTTTATTCAAAAACCCTACTAGTACTGTTTTTGAATAAAAAAATTAATTTTTAAGGAATTAAACAAAAAACCACGATACCTAATATTGCCAAATAAAAACCTATATATACATAAGTCACAAATCATTTTGAAAATAACTTAAATTTTAAGTCTTGAGTCAGTTTTAGAGAAATGACTTATTACCAAATGACTTAAATCAAAAAAACGATTTAAGTTTTCTGAGAGCTTGCAGCTCTGTTGGTCGGTTGGTCTATTTTTATAGAAGAGAACATTTCTCTTCTTTGACCGTCTCCATTTCTCTAAATAAACACGGCTTCGTTTTTACTAAAATGTATTTAAAAAAACTAAAATTTCTTACGTTTTGCTTCTCTTGTCAATTTATAATAAAACAAAGAATTTTTTTTTAAACTTGGACTCTTACAAATTAAATTATATAGGTACAAATCTTATGACAAATACCATTTGATATTATGTTCAAGTTTCTGTTAAAAAATCCGTCAGCCGTAAGAGTATCTTTTTTCCCTCGACCTTTATTAAAATCTGCCAGATCTGGCGAAACGTTATGTTGGAAATACTGACCAAAACTTTGCATTGGCACACTCTGGCAACAGTGTTGTTTAGTTGATTACCACAAAGCGCCCTCATTCTCAAGCGGCATTATCTGAACTAAAAAGTTTCTATATATATAGGAAATTTAAAGTTTATATATAAAAAATATTCTTATATATAGCAAAAATAATTTACGGACAAACGGCGCCTCATATGCTTGCATTTAAAATAATATGATAGTTTTTCTTGAAATAAGAATAAGTTTACCCTTGCACCTAACATTGAAATTATATCCAAATAATTATAGGTTAGTACATGCATTCAACTATTCAAATAAGTACATATACGATAATGGGCATTTTAAATATGTATAAAAAATAATTGTACATGTTGTTAACTTAAGAACGCCGCTAAAACTAATTTAAAATTGTCGCCGTTAGATAACCAAATAACCAAACTATTTTACGGAACGTTTAAAGTAGACAAAGCCCACACAGCGGGCTCGCGGAAAATTTAATACTAAACCGCTCTATGCAAATTCTCTGGATTGTTGCAGGTGTGTTTCTCATATGCTGGGTTCCCTTTTTTACCTGCAACATACTGGACGCGATGTGCAGCAAACTCAACTTGCAATGCCAGCCCGGCGTGACGGCATTCCTTATCACCACGTGGCTGGGGTACATGAACAGTTTCGTTAACCCCATCATATACACCATCTTTAACCCGGAGTTCAGGAAAGCCTTCAAGAAAATTATGTCAGTTGGTCCGTAAGTCATTTCCCTTTTTATTTTTAACATTTTGTGTTTTTCATAAAAATGTCTTGTGTAAGGTATTTTAAATTAAATTCATCATAAAATATTGGAAAATTAAATGTTCATTCAAATAAAAAATAATTTTATTAAAGCGTAAATTTATTTAGGCAATTAAATGCATTGTTTTTAAAACATTTTTTCAAAAGTATTTTAATTATTTAATATAAATGTGGCTGTGATTTTTTAAACAAATAATTTTTATTCCTTTAGTTAATTTAGCAAAACTATTTTTCCTCCCATTTTTATCCATACACGGTGTGCCTGAACGAAGTTTAAGTCACATAAAAATGCCGCCAAAAACTGATTGCAGTTTCTTGTTCGGGACCCTTTGGTGACTTAAAAATGATATTTACCAAAATCCTAGCTGCTCCTATTTTCGAAAGTCTACCTTTGACAGAGTACACATTTGTACACCGATTTTTATAAAATTAGAGTATATTATTGAAGAGACTTAATACTTTTCACATCATTTGATATATACAGGGTGAGCCAAAAATCGCTTATTTTTAATAAAGCAAAAGCGTAAATTCATGACTTTGGCATAACACGCAAAAAAGATTTATCCCAATTTTTGTTTTAGATATTTCCACGTTTATCAGGTTACAAAATGGCATTCTTATTAACCTTTTATAAAAAAATAGATTTTTAATAAAATTAAATAAAATAACGCTTAGAGAATATTTAAAATGTTGTTTAATTTAGGCTTTTTAGTAGTTTTCAATTTTGAACAAAAAATTGATTAAAGTTTTTTGATCGGCACTCTTTGGAGATTTAAAAACGATATTTACCAAAATTCTAACTGCTTTTTTTTAAATTTGTTAAAAAATATTTTTTTTTAATTATTTGTTTATCGCCAAGTCTACCTTTGCCAGAGTACACATTTGTACACCGATTTTTATTGATTGCAGTTTCTTGTTCGGGACCCTTTGGTAACTTTAAAATGATATTTACCAAAATCCTAGCTGCTCCTCTTTTAAAAATTTTTTGAAAATTTTTAATTTTTGTTTATCTTACCTTTGACAGAGTACACATTTGTACACCGATTTTTATAATATGGGAGTATATTGTTAACGAGACTTGTAGAATACTGTTTTCATACTGAGCACATCATTAGATTTATACAGGGTTAGCCAAAAATCACTTTTTTATATAGTAAAAATCATAATGCACAATAGTATATTACACTACAAGGGCAGAAAGTGTGAGATTCCTGCACTGCGCGCCATGATGCCCGAGGCGAAGCCGAGGGCATCATGGCGCGCAGTTCAGGACTCTTACACTTTCTGCCCGTGTAGTGTATACTATTTTTCTTACTACCCTGCAGAAAATACGGGAAAAAATTAAATGTATATAAAAAAATGTGTGTCAAAATTAAAATCTGACGTTTAATTTAATTCTGACGTTTACATTCAAAATCAATCAAACTGTAGCGTTGTCATGGTAATTCAGCGGTGCCAATACAGTAAAAATAAAAGGTTGTATTTTAATTAACAAATTACTACTTTATAACAAATAAAAGTACCATTAAACACTTAAAACAACATAAAAAGTAAAAAAGTAAAAACATAAATTGTTTATTTGTTGTTATAATTGCAAAATTATGGTTTAAAACTGTCATATTTTTGTGTTTCTCATGTTGGCAGTACGAAATTTAAATGTTAAGCACGCGTCTAAAAAATTTTTACTCCCGCTATTAGAGTGTGCGCGTATAGCTTGACCAATGCAAGAAACGTAAACTTTCTGCCGTGAAATCGGGGACGAAACAACGTATTTTGAGTCGAGGTAGTAAGAAAAAAAGATTTATCTCCAAAAATGTTATTTTATTTAATTTTATTCAAAATCAATTTTTCTTATAAAGTCTTAATTAGAATCCCATTTTGTAGCCTGATAACATAAAAATATCTAAAAAAACATGGGTGGGATATATCTTTTTTGCGTGATATGCCAAAATCATGAAGTTACGCTTTTGATTTATTAAAAGAAGCAATTTTTGGCTAATCCTGTATATATTAAATGATGTGCACAGTATAAAAAATTCCAAATTTTCTTAACAATATACTCCAATATTATAAAAATCAGTGTACAAATGTGTACTCTGTCAAAGGTAGACTTTAAGATAAACAAAAATTAAAAAAAAATCATGAATTTTCAAAAAAATTCGAAAAGAGGATTTTGGTAAATATCATTTTTAGTCACCAAAGGGTCCCGGACAAGAAACTGCAATCAGTTTTTGGCGGCATTTTTGTGTGACTTAAACTTTGTTCAGGCACACCGTGCATATATACTTTAAGTAAGTAAGTTGTATCTTTAAATTAATAATTCCATCTTAATGCTCAAATAGACATGTTATTCCATTTAAATATGCTCAACTTTTATTATAATTTTTACGTTAAACATTCATCAGCAAATTTTAAATTTAAAATAAAAAAGTTATTCCGAATTTATAGAAAACATATCACCAAAAAAAATCCATAAATTTTAGGAATAAATTGCAAAAATCGAGCTTGTACTATTGATAATAATTAGTGTTTTTTAAATTAAATTAAATTTACCAACAATATGGTCTACATAGTTGATGTTACGCTGATTTGGACCTTACGTTTTAATTTGTCATGATATTGTATATTAATGTAAATATTGTAAAATAGTCAACTGTAAATATGTATTTAGTTTACTTATAAGGCCTAAATGGTAATGGCCGCATATTACCAACGTAAGAACCAAATCAAATCTAATGTTGTTTTATACAGGGTGTTCCAGGTTTTAATAGGAAAGTTATTTTAAATAGAAGAACACAAAAGTACTTTTTGAGATAGAGGGTGTTAAAATTTTTATATTTTTTTAAGATTTATTCTAAAATATTTTAATTTGTACGAGGTGTGTTCAGAAAATATCGGGAATTTTCGTTTTTTGAAACAAATATCTATTTATTCGTCTACATTGATGTTGTCGCCTTCAAAATAGTCCCCATTGGATATTATGCACATGTGCCAGCTCTTCTTCAAATACTCGAAACACTTCTAAAACTCGATCTTTGAGATAGCCTTTAGTTCTTTCAGCGATGCGCTTTTAATGTCATCTATGCTTGCAAAACGACGGCCCTTTAAGGTTCTTTTTATTTTTTGGAATAGGAAAAGTCAGACAGAGGCATGTCTGGCGAATATGGAGGCTGGGGCATCATTACAGTAGTGTTTTTGGCCAAAAATGTTGTTCAAAATTTTAGAACAAATTTTGCTGCCACGCGTTTCATACCCAAAACATTCGAAAAAATTTCATGGGATGAGCCAATCGATATACCAACATCATGAACGACTTCTCTGATGGTTTATAACCATTTCTGCCACTTTTTCCATGTTTTTATCGGTTGTTAATGTGCTTGTGCGTTCGGGGCGTTCGTCATCTTCAACGTCTTCAGGGCCATCTTGGAAACTATTATACCACTTGTAAACTCTTGTTTTACTTATAGCAGACTCACTATAGGCCTTTGTTAACATTTCGCAGAATTTATTTCATTTTTTAAGCAAAATTGGATACAAATTATTTGATCCATTTCTTTTAACGAACGAAAAACCGCCGAGCTCATAAAACACGTCTAACCTTAGCGGCTGCCACAGACAAAGTAAACAATGAAAACGGTTAAAGTTTTTATCATAATTCGGGGGCATGTATACCAACATAATAAAGAAAATTTTATGACAACCGAACCCTCTGAACCCGCGAAATTTAACAATTCCCGTTATTTTCTGAACACACCTGCTATATACTCAAAAATACTCAAATTCCAAGAGAATTTTTTTCTTAAAATAATGTCCCAAATTCGCTCCATGAAATCATATGCTAAAACCTGGGACACCCTGTATATTGCGTTTAATTCCAAAAATATGATTCTGTGATCAATGTATTATCTAGTTATTTCTTAATAATTTATTCTAAATAAATAATAAAATATCTGTTAATTGGATACAAATTTTGTGAATAGGACAATCAATTTATTATTATTATTTTTTCGTATTGGATTTTTAATAACCTTATGGTTTATTTTAAAAATTGTCCACATTGTCACACTAATATAAAAAACTACATATCTTCTAAACATACCAAATAGGTCACAAAATTTTATCCAGTTTCCGCCATTGCATGTTACCACCTAAATACTATAATGATTGTTATTGTTTGCTGTACATTTTACAATAAACAACTTTACTAGATAATAAAAAGGTTTAATAATAATTGTACAAAATGTATATAACCAAAAAAAATATGTATACTTAATAAACGGCAGTATTATCTATTCTATTTCATGTTAAAATTTAAAAAATAAAACAAAAAAGCCATGTTTTTAAAAATGTGTGTGACCTATTTACCTATTTGTGAATTTGTTATACTGAGCCCCGTTTTTGAAAAAGTTGGCTTTTTTTGGCAACCATCCCTTGTAAATCAAAAACCTACGCTTACTAACTTTAAAAAAATGTATTATAGATTATTTAGAGTGCAATGCATATATGTAAAATAAATAAGCTATTTATTAATCGTGTTTTATTTTTTCCCACAAATAAACCTTTAAAAGTGTTAAAAAGTTTACATCGTTTATAACATTTTTAGCTCATTATCAAACTTTAACTTTAATCGTAATTCGACTGGAAATGGAATTTTATTTTACAGAATATATAACTGGAAACAGTATCTAATACATTTTCTACAAAAAACTAAATATTAAACATACTGCATATTACGTACATTTGCATTTTATAATTGAAGTAATTAAACATTTCGTCCCGATTGTAAAAATCGAATAAAAACACGTTTTAAAATATCCCCTAAAATTTATGGAATGACCGTTCCAGCTAGGTGAGTTAAATCGATGGCGTTCAATTAAAAAAACAAATCAAAATCGCATAAATTCTGCAGTAATTTATTTAAAAGTATTTCAGGCATTTTATTTTTCCACATAAACATTGATAAAAAATAAATGACGTATTTATCCGAAAAAACTTTTTCGTTCTTATTTAATTATAAATATTCATGAATCCCACGTTCCGAACATTTGAATATTTTACAAGCTTTTGCCGGTACTTGAACTTAGGGATTTAGCTAAGATCGAGTGAAAATTAAAAAAATATGAAAAGATTCTTTAAAAATATTAATAAGTGGATAACGAAACAATTCGTAGAAAAGGAAAATATGTTTTGGTTTTATAATACTTTTATAAAAATATAAATACTTATTATGAACTAAAAATTATTTAAATTTAATATTTGTAAAGAGCGACATCTTTACAAAAATAGAGTAACCCTAAGAATGGGAATCTGTATTACCGGCGGAAAATGTCAAACTTTTCTGTGTAAATTGAAATTTATCCCTTAGAAAAAGACTAAAAACCGTTTAAATCCGATATAGAAGCAGTTTTTTATAGTGAAAGTGAAGAAAATATTTTATGGGCACTTTACGGTGGGGTCTCCTCCAGAAATTTATTGGTTTGTTGCAAATATATAGTAAATTTAAAAGGAAACGACGTACACGTCATCAAAATCTAAAATCATTGCATCTAGTGAAAGTGGTAGTGCAACTACAGGGCGATAGATGGCGTTTATATGAATAATACCATAGGGTCCCTAGATTTGGGACCTTAGAATACCAAAATGTCAAAACCTTTATGATGCACCGCCAAAAGTATGTTTTTAACCATTTTTAAAGACATTTTCAGCTATAAAACCCAGAAATTTTGTCATCAAGTCAGTCTCTGGTATATATATTATTATTTTATGTATCCAACATATATTTTGTTAAATATTCTAATATATAATTAATAATAATCCTATTTACCTCTCTAACAGCTGTTGAAGGTAACAAAGATCCATTATTATCCCGTTCTGCCTTAAAATAGCGTATTAAGAATGATACCAACTCTTGACTCCCACTATTTAAATGCTTCGGCATTTTAAATATAGGAAAAACAAAAAAACGATATAAAATAACACAAACAACAAACAAAATAAACGAAATTATACACGAATTAAGCCTGTACGATTTGTGCGTCTTGTAAAAAGTCAATTTATAGATTTCCGTGTAAAATTCCGTAACCATGCGCGATGACACCTAAAATAGTTGACATTTGTTTTTGTTTATTCTGCGTTTTACCCATTGTGTGTATATATGAAAGATAAACATTTATATATTAGTGCAGTGATCACAATTTTGCCCAGGCAGCTTGTATTATAATAATGAAAAAAACATCGAACAAGACGTTGGAAGACTCGCCAACTTTACCAAGACTGGGAAAATACGGGGTTTTACAAAACAACGTTTCTAAAAATGAATGACGTTGATCATAAACAATATCCAAATATCCTATTTAGGCACAAATTATTTGATAAACTGAACACCTATCTTAAATCATACTAAACAATCATGTATTTTAAATATTTTGTGCCTACGCGCTGTCACCCTACAGCGCATGTCTATAACAAGCACTGTGATTGGTCATGTCAAAGACCTTTACGGTGAAAGATATATCTTATAAAACTTAAAAATTTCTACGGGAGGAAGGAATGCCGTCCTTACGGTACGGGAATCTATAAATGGCACTACGATTAAATAAACATTCTTGACGTAATTGTCACCATTAACATTGCCCGTTATTAATTTTAATTAAAATTAACAATTATTGGTACTTTAAAATAGTAAAATAACTTCAAAATATGATTTTGGTAAAAAATATTTTATCCTTTAATTGTTTTATTACTATAATTGCAAAATATTATCACAAAGTATTAAAAATTCTTACACGGGAAATGTTAATGGTGACAATTACGTCAAAAATGTTTATTGGGTTTCGTATTGTCCATCTTCTACGGGAGGAAGGAAGAAAGGCAATCTATAATTCAGGCTTTAAACGAAATATTCAAAAACTTTCGAAATTCTAAAACGTCAATTTCTTTTTTTATGCGTCATTTTATTAAGCAAAATTTTAATCTAAACATGACAACATTGCAATTGCTGCCAACTTAATTTGGTTAAAATATTCAATTACAGACTTCGTTTTATACATTTAGTATTGGTACCAGGGCGAAAAATTATGACGTCATCGATGACGTGTACGTCGTTTCATTTTAAATTTACTACCTATAAACTTTTTAAATATTGGCGTTGAGAAACTGTTTATTACTTTTGTATTTGTGTTTTAATAAAATACAATTATTTTAACGATTGTAGTACATTTGACAACTGTCAACTAACTTAGAGCTAACTTCAGTCCATAAAGACAAAGCTTGTCAATGTGTATTTAAAAGATTACTTAGTGTCATGGAAACCTGTACGTTTTAAAGGTGGAAGTGGAAAAAAATAAAAAGGCTATTATATAAAAAATATTTAATAAAAATACAAAAGTGGTAACAGAAACGGAAAAATATGTACAAAAGAAAACAGAAGTACGCTTCAATTTACTTATTGAGCGTAAGTAATACCAGCTTGGGCATATTTAGAGGGATCTGCTTGCTGAGATTGGTAGTACTGACCGGAAGTATAGATTGGTTGGGCTGCAGATGGAGCGGCTGTTTGGTACTGTTGCGGAGCCGATTGGTACTGTGGAGCAGCTTGGTATTGTTGAGCCAGTTGGTATTGTTGGTATTGAGGTTGGGCTGATTGGTACTCCACAGGTTGAGCGGTTTGGTACTCTGGTTGAGCGGTTCGGTAGACCACTTGTTGAGGGGAAGCGTTTCTGTAAGCAGCTGGTGCAGCTGAGTAAGCGACTTGTTGAGGAGCTGCAGCGGTTCTGTAAGCTACTGGTGAAGCTTGGTAAGCGGCTGGAGCGGTTCTGTAAGCTGGAGCAGCTTGGTATTGCGGTTGTTGGGCGTATACGACTTTTTGGACTTGTTGTGGTTGATAGGCTACTGGAGCTGGCTGAGCGTACGTGATTTTTTGTGGTTCTGGAGCCGCTTGGTATTGCACTTGAGCTGGAGCTGGGGCAGATTTACCGGCGATATTTCCAGCCAGTTGGTTAAGAAAACCTAGGCTGTTGTATTGTACCACTGGGCTTGAGTAACTGAATGATGAAACATCACCAGCCAGGGAGTAGTGTGGCGCTTGTTGTGGAGCTACAGCATACTAAAAAAACATTTGGCTTAAGTAAAAATATGTTGAATTCGGTAAAGTAAAAGGCTATGGTATACCCTTTCTTGAAAAAAACTGATATTGTTTCTTTAAGTAGTTTGTGCAACTTTCACTTAAATACAGTTTGAATTACATTAAACTGGATGCGACATACTACCCACAAGGTGAATGTTAATTTTGTGCTCTGATTTATTATATCGCCTTCAGCGAAATTTCCTTTTTAAATACTTAGATGATACATAACTTTTAATTGATCTTAATCGGTTAATTGCATAACTCAATACTTTCTATGTAATAGTATTTACGGTTCTGCAATTGTATGAAAATTAGTTATTAAGTATGACTTTACAATTCATAACGATTCCTCCTGAGACGGTTTAAATTATAAATTCTCAATTGTTGCAAGCGGTTTTGAACCGAACATGTTCAAACATAGACTAAACCGAATTAGGCTTGCAAACTTTCATAGAAATTAATATTTAATGCATAACATTAGCATCAAACTGAGAAATTAATTAAAACAATGTTTTATGAAAGTTCGACATTTTAGGTTTGAATAAAAAAAACTACGAAGATAACTCTTGTTCAGTATATACAGGGTGTTTGCCATTCGAGGTCCATAAGTTTCTGGGGAACGGAAAAAGATATCGATTTGAAATTTTAATAGTATATTATGTATCAAGTTTGATAAACGCCATTTTATACACGAATTTAATTTAGGCACGAGCGAGCTTGCGAGCGAGTTCTTAAATTAATGAGTGTATAGAAAAGTTTATAAACGAGGTGCATACTATACTTTTTCTACGACAAATACTTATTATTATCTTAAAATTATTTAAATCAAAAATTTGTATAGAGCGCCATCTATGAAACAACACACAACACAATTATAAAGGTTATAAATCGAAATGTATATTGAACAGTGAAAGTAAAGGAAATGTTTTATGAGGACTTTACAGTAGAGTCCGTGCCCGAATTTAAGTTATAGTTTACTGCCGGCGAACTTAAAAGGTCAGTACAATGTTCATATAAACTTTTCAAATATTGGCGTTGAGAAACTATTTAATATTTTTGTATTTTTGTATTGGGATAATTAAATAATTTTCACATTTATTATTATTTTACAAGAAAGGCACTTTATTTTAACGATTGTATGACATTTGACAACTGTCAACTAACTTAAAACTAACTTCAGCCCGTGACTAAAAACCTGTTGCTAACTATTTTTACATTTTTAAATTCTACATAAAATTCCTATACCCTGTCCTATACCGAACGTAATTAGTTTTTGAGTTATTGATTTTTTTTGTTAAAATTTGAGAAATGCTCGTCATTCAAAAATAGCCTATAACTTTTTTGTTATTATGTTTGGGAATATGGGGGTGGAATTTTTGGAATCTTAAAACATTGTTTAAAAGATTCTTCGTCAATTCAACAAATTACTTGAGAAAACCCAGGGCAATTTAGGATAACTTAAAAAATTAATAACTTTTTATTTTTTTAATTTCCAATCCTGGAGGATGTCAACTAGAAAATTTATTTTATGAAATATTTTAATGACAAAAAGAATGCGTAGGTAACTGTAACAATTTCAACAATATTATTTTATTTGCGACTTGAAAACATCCTTAAATTTTATTTAATTGTATTTATTAAATATTACTCTTGTTTTTAGTACACAGCAAACGGAAAATTATAGAGGTGTATAGGATGACGCCACGTTTGAATATCGATTTCTAAATCTCCCTACGGTATAGAGTTGTATTCGTCAGTCGAGCGTTTCAATACTCTCCACAGTATAGAGGTCGTAATTTCACTTTTGAACTAGTATTAATATAAAAATTATTTTATGCTTAAAAAAAACTATATACGACATGATTGTGATTTTTTTCATTTTATTAATTAATTAAGCTGTGTTGAATATTTTTCCTAAAGGAATAATTGCCAATGGGCCATTAATTCATTTGTTCGTAGATGCTACAATAACCTGCACTGGTGTGTACTTTTTCATCAACCAGATTTAAATATTACAAAATTAACATATACCAGTGGAGATAGTGCAGGGTCTACCAACAGACCTAATTACTAAATTATTAAAGTTTAATAGCATATCGATCATTTTTCAACATAACCTCTTAAATTTTTAATACAAATATAGGTACTTTATATAATACATAAATATACTTAACATCATATCCTCTGTGCTTTACATACCTGAGTTGTTACGGTAAATAAAAATCAGACAAAGGAACCAAAGAAAGGAACTATTTTCAACAAAATCATATGGAGAAATGAGAAAATTCATCCATCAAAAGATCAATATTACACCCTCTTTTTATACTCTCAGAAATATTGACTAGAACAGTATTAGAGAGACTCTAGTTTCTATAACTTGGTAGAGTAAAGAGAAGTCGAAACCGTTGCGATATTGCATTGCGCTGTTTTTGTATAATTCTCGGGGACATAAACGAAAATCATTGCCAGTAAAATTCGAAAAGCTTGAGTTTCTATGTCTCTGAGGAGAATAGGAATCCGAAGTTGCTGCACCATTGGACTGAACCCTTTTTTAATAATTTCTAGAGACATATATGACTGCACCATTCGACAGGGTCGAGTTTCTACTCCTCTGTTGAATATAGAAAATCAAAATAATGTATCTTGTAAGACACCATTGAGTTTGACTTTAAATATAGTCGTGCATAGGTATAGAGCCGAAAAATATAAAAACAAAGCACGATTCAATACAGTTATGATAAAACTTTAAGATTTGATATTCAAACGCGGAGTCATCCTATACACTTCTATAATTTTTCGTTTGCTGTGTACTTTAGCTTGAATAATTATTGAAGTCTACACAAGCATAAAAATAAATTGGGACAACAAATATAATTAATAAATACGAACAACTGTAGGCAATTTGGGTGCTCCAAGAGAAACCTTTAATAATTTAAAATAAAATTAATTAATTAACGTTTTTTATTGATTGATGTATAATTTTATATAAATTAAAATAATTTTTTCCAAATCTAAACTGTTTATATTTTACTTACTTTTTGTACACCAGCTTGCACAGGCGCCCTCTGTTGTTCACTTTCGTACTGGTATTGTGGGGCTGAAGCATATTGTTGTTGGGCAGGTTGGGCTGTGTATTTTAATAGTTGGGCTTGTTCTGATTGGACAGCCCCGCGTTTCTCCTGTTTCTCCTCCTTGGCCTGTGCTAAAGCCAATAGGGCAAGTACTGAGAACTAAAAAAAGATTTTAACTGTAAAAATTCTTGTTTTGTTTAAGCTCTAATAAAACGCTCACTATTGGTTTTGTTAAAAATACACACCAAATTGAATTTATTTTTAATATGAAACCAAAGTATAAAAACAATTTAATTCAATTAATAATGCCGACGAGCCAAACCAAAAAGTAATTACATTGTATATTTATTTATATTGTTAAATTAGTTATGTATATATATATAAATTTAAATTAGTTATGGCCATAGTAAGTTTTTAATATTAAAATAAATTAATGGTTTGAATTTAATCAACCATAATTAATTAAAATATAATGCATAGGCATGGGCGCCGCTACATAGGGGCAGGGGGGGGCCCGGGCCCCCCCCTGGAAATTCATACCCAGAAATTCCGGTACTCCATAATTTGTATAATATTATAAATAACCAATAGGCGTGTTGCAAAACAAAACAAAAAATAAGACGTGTTACACACAAAAATTGCTTATAATTATCCTGTTATTACTACTCTATGACATATGTCATGCTATAGCATAACATCGATATGTATTACCTAAAAAAGTCGCTACAGTGCAACCACATTTTTTTAAGTTTTTGTTATTGTTATAACTTATTTTTAAAATATTACTCATGTTTGTATTTAATTTTTTTGTTATATTTTAATTTATCATAATTTGTATAGCGTATACATAAGACGGCTGTACTACTAGAGGAGATTCTATGAGGCGCCATTTGTGCCATAATTATGTTGCTAATATATATTTATTTTTGTTTGAATATTTATATTTTTTTAATATATTTTTAAATTTACTTAATATATTTATTTTTTTACTTAAAATTTATTTATTTTTTAAGAACAATATATTTATTTTTTTGTGTTAATATTAATAATATTATAATAATATTATGTTTTTTTGACATATATTTGTTTTTTTGACAGACAATTCAATGTGGCAACGTTGCATTGTCATTTAACCCCTTGTTCATAGATGTCGTTGTTGTTTTAAGTTTACTGATACTTTACCGGCAATATTTTTTGAATGTTTGAGGTTAGATTCTATCAGCGATTGTTTTTATTTAAAAACGAAAGAAAAAATCGGTGAATTTTCGGTGGCTACTCAAAACAAGTGTGCTACGCAACTCTGGACTACTTCTTTCCATTATTACTAAAATTTCGCTTTTACAAAAAATATTTCAGAAAATTAATTAAAAAAATTTATTGGGTATTTACCTGTTTTAAATAACCGCAAAAAAATTACCGTCTTCACTATTTCTTTCGTTTATAAATAAAAACAAAGTCGTTAATGGAATCTAACCTCAAAAATTCAAAAAATATTGCCGGTAAAGTATCAATAAACTTAATACAACAACGACATCTATGAACAACGGGTTAAATGACAATGCAACGTTGCCACATTGAATTGTCTGTCAAAAAAACAAATATATATTAGCAGATGTCAAAAAAACATAATATTAGGTATTAATAATATTATTATAATATTATTAATATTAACACACAAAAATAAATATATTGTTCTTAAAAAATAAATATATTTTAAGTAAAATAATAAATATATTAGGGGCCGTCCTTTAATCACGTGAGGTTCAAACAGGGGGGGAGGGGGCTAGAATAACATCACGATTGATCACCATGAGGGGGGGACGGTATATTGGGACAATCACGTGTATTAATTTAATTTTTATTATTTTTTTTCCATTTTTTTTATTTAAATTTTTATTCATTTTTATTAAAATCCTTTTTTAATTGTATTTTTTTCACTCCCATTTTTTAATTATATTTAATACTATTTAATACCATATTATATAGAATATTATTGTTGTGCCGCACAAGTTTTGCGAGCACATAATGTATATTGTTTGCATAATATTCTAATTTATTAATAAAAACGAATGTTTTTGAATTGAAAAACTGGCTGAAAATGAAAAAGTATACAATACACGAGTCGTGTCACACGACGCAAATTTCGAAATGATTACTACTGTCTCTACGCGTCTCGATAAACTCTTGTATTGTAATATACTATTTCCATAATATTTTTCCAATAAAAAAAATATTTTTTTAAATACACAAAATATTTTTTAATAAGAAAATATTTTCCGTAATATTAAAAAAATACACGTGATATTGAATGGGGGGAGGGGTAGCCTAAAACCTCACGACGCATCACCAGGGGGGAGGGGGGGGGGGTAAAAAAGTGGCTAAAAACACCTCACGTGATTAAAGGACGGCCCCTTAGGTAAATTTAAAAATAAATTTAAAAAATATATATAATCAAACAAAAATAAATATATATTAGCAACATAATTATGGCACAAACGGCGCCTCATAAGATTCCTCGGCGATACAATTTTTTTATATTTATAAATTTACCAAAAAACTGTGATGTATTTTTTGCAATATGTACTAATATAAATAAATAGGTAAATATACATATAAAGATGATATTTTATTTGACTTAAGTTTAATGTGAACTTCCACAGTACAACTTGATTATAAATAACATCTATCAAAATTGTAAAAAACTTTAAGGCCCCCCCCTAGACAAATTTCTTCCGGCGCCCATGTGCATAGGTATCTATTTATAATTGTAAAGGGTTTTATCAAAAATTTTATCCATAAATAAACAGAATTTCCCGTTATTAATTGCTTTTAGCGATTAATAAACGATGCTTTATTAGTACTAGAAATATAAATAAATAAATAAATAAAATAATAAATATTGATTTATAGGTATTTTTTAGTTTTAGTTTATGTAAAATTACAATCAATATTAACGCGGAACTGTCTCGGAATAAATTAAAATTAATTACAAAATATGCTAATAACTTTCATCAAACCCGTTTGATGAACACGACTTAAAATCATTAACATAAGTTCCATAAAAAGGATAGAGTTACAAAATTGTGTCGCACGCCTGTTTTATCGCCGATTTGAATGGAAAAAGAAATTGTATCACTTCCGGCAAGTTATTATTCTTCGTTAGAAACTCCTGGACAAGTTTTGTTACGAACTATTGCAAATATATTTTGCGGGAATTCTATTGTTGACGTTCTTTTTCTATTGTTAACGTTATTTTTCAAATGTTTTTACAAAAATGGCGGATATGCCGGTGTCAATTTCGACATTCTTAAATTTATACACAAAATAGTAAAATAATTTACAAACAAAAATATATTAATATTTAACTAAAGGTTAATGAATATTAAATTTTTAATAACTATTCCAAATGGCATTTGTATTTGTTTTACTATTAAATATATTTATATATGTTTATGATTATTGCAAAATCATGATTGCTCTTTTAATTTAAATGTCAATTTTGTTATAACAATGATGTTTTAATTTAAAATTTATCTATATAATTATCTTAGTTCAAAAAATCATTCGATTTCATTTTTTAATCTTCTTCAATTTTTATCAAAATAGTATATTATTATATCCTTAGTTGATTTTAAGAAAAAAAGTTCAAATAAACCTATGACCTTAATTTTTGAGTTACAGGGAGTTAAAAGTTTTAAGAAAAAAATCGTTTTTTTATTATAACTTTAATAACTTCCTAGATATTTTTATAAAATTTGGCACACGCCTTCTAAGCATTAACAGTAAGTTTTTGATGAAGAAGATTTTTTATTTTTTTATCAGTGGCGTCCGTACAGGATGTGGTCTAGATATTTTTGGAAAAATATACACGCCACTGCTATTTTTCAAAATAAAAACTATTTTTTAAATCCCCATTCATTTTAGGGCAAATTTGATTTCTTGATCATTTTTCGTACAACTGACGGTTTTCGATGAAAAAAATAAAAAGCATATTGAAAAAACAATGCCATGATTAAATAAACATTAAAATTAAATTTATTTATAAAATAATTTTAAAAGAACTAACATTAAATAACGTAAACAAAAACAAAAATAATTTAAGTTATTAAAGTTATAATAAAAAAACGATTTTTTTATTAAAACTTTAACACCCTGTAACTCAAAAATTAAGAGGTTGAGGTCATAGGTTTATTTAAACTTTTTTCTTAAAATCAACTAAGGATCCACACCCTTAAGGTTCAACATCTTATTCTGAAACACCCTGTATATATTTATATATCAATTTGATAACATTGAAATAATAAAAATAAAATATAATATTAAAAATCGCGTCAGTGGGCTATTTTTGGGAAACCTTGTATGTATGTTTTATTTTTTTTAAACCAATGGTAAAAACAATTTGTTACCCTTAATTTTTTATTTGGTTAAATATAGGTAGTACAATTATTACTTTTTGAATAAATAAAAATTCAAATTTTAAATTTACACAACTTTGTATTTGATATACATGGGCACCAAGTATACATCTATGTATGATTATCTTTTTTATTTTAAATGCCACAATTAAAGAAAAGTTGCATTAGGTACCAAAAGTCTATTTAAATGGCATTTAAAAATTGGGAAAAAAATCAGAGGTTCTCAAATATTTTGAAAAAAACTGAAAACCCGTCAAAAACGAAATCATTAAACAAAAGATTGGTAACTCAAAATATAGTAGCAAAGTTATAACAATTTTTGGTTTTAAAAGGTTTTTAGTTTTTTAAATTATCTTGTCTTGTTATCCAAATTTATAATTTTTATACTTTAAAATTTAAAACAAAGTATTATAAAATAAAACTTTTTGACACTTTATATTAAATATCTTAAATATATTAAATCTTAAATTTTAATATTTTAACTAAAACGTAAATAATTTTTTTTTAAATATTGAGTAAAATTTAATAATTACAGTGTGTCAACGGATAAAGATACAGTAGGAAAGAAATATTTATCATTCATTTTAAGACAAAACGTCATTCTCTATAAAATTATTTATTACTATTAAAAAAAATTATTTATTTCTAATGACAAAAATTGTATGCAACAAAGTCTAAGTACAATTTTTAAATGAAAATTACCTTAAAGCATTTTAATCTTTTTTTACCGGAAAATGTATAATACAGATTTTTTCCTATTTTCAATATCAATTAAACAATTTTCCATAACCAAAGACAAATAAACATACATTAATAATGAAAGTTTTATAACCCCAGTAAATGATAAATAAGCCTTTAAAATTGTTAAACCGCCGACAAATATAATCCCTTCAAAGCTACACAAAATCCACAAAACGATTTTTGCACTACACATTTAGTCGCACAAAACACGTTAAATCACTGTTAATAAAAAAAATATTGAAAGTTGGTACTCACTGCAAGAAATTTCATGTTGTACGCCTGGGTAACCTGATTTTGTTCGAATGTTAATTTCGTTGGTCTACCGGTTTCTTATATACCTAGCGTCTTCGTCGGTCTCCTTTCTCCACAGCGGCTATCTTACACTCTTTTACACGCCCTTTAATAAGTCGATTTTGTTTTTTTCCATACGATAAAAATCTAGATACGTTTTTATACGGTCGTAGGTCTCCATTGTCAATCGTGCAGGTTTGAACCTGATTGTTATTTTGGTTTAAGCGAAAATCAGTCGACCGAATAAACGGATTTACTTATCTAAACAAATCCAAACTAACAATTAAGTTGTTAAATCCTAAGAAATATTTTTTTTTAATTTTTTTCTTTTCTTTTTAATTTTTAAATTCCCTTTATCCACAGTATACCCCAGAATGTTGCAAAATGTTCAATTTTTTTTAATCAAAACTGTGTACAGGGTGAGTCAATATTAAAACGAATTAAATAAATAAATTTAAGAAATAAAACCAAGTATTTTATTCAAAAATTATTGGAGAATCGTATACAGAAGAAAAATCTAAAAAAAAATTTTTTTTATTACAGCGCCATCTATTACAAATATGAAAAAATGTTTTAGTCAAAATCTACTAACCATTTACCAAGTTTTAAGTTAAATGACTCCCCTGTATTTTAACGCCTCAATTAAAAAAATATATAACTAAATTTTATAAATCCACAATTTCTGAAAAATTGCGAAACTCACGCGTGATTTAAATCAAATAAAACCGTAAAAAACGGCACACAAATAAAGCGCTGAGAATTTACAAAGATAAATATCGGAACAATTGTAATTGAGTTTGATTGTCCGCTGCAATTGGCACCATTGGTGTTACATTGTTTGAGAGAGAAATATGAATTTTTCGCTACAAAATTTCTCTATTTTTAGAGCGGAAATTTCGCGCACCAAAGGATTTTAATATTGCCTTTCATGCCATTGTTGTCCAAGCCAAGTAAATAAAGTGGATAAATTATATTTTGTGTTTGTAATAAAAAGCGGATTAAATGTCAAATTGACTTGCTTAATATTATATTTCGGTTATACCTATTAATAAGATATTGTCAAAAATGTTACATAGGTACATTAAAATTCATATATACAGAGTGTCAAGATAATGACAATTTTTTGGCTAAAAACAATTTTATTTCTTTAAAAATATGATTTGTAAGGAGAAATGCTTTATAAATATTTCTAATTTATTTTTTTAGTTTAATTAGGACCCATGGCTACATTACCAATATCCAAAAAAATATTTTGTCGAATTATAAAAAAAATATTAATGAATAATTCTTAAACACAGAACACAGATTTTTAACCGCAATTAATTATTTTTTACAATGTTTTAAAAGTCTAAAACCTATCCTCCGTGACTGTTACTCTTTCTAGGTTAACATACATGTTTTCAAATATCTGGTACTAAAATTATCAGTTCACTAAGTAAATTAAACACATCCAAAGCAATCGAATCAAATATAAAATATTATTAAAAATTAAAAGAAATAATTTTTATAACCATTTATGCAGGTGTTACAAAAATTGATTCTATCCTCCGTGAATCTTTTTTTGCTTTAAATTTTATGCAACGGATGGCGCTTTAATCATTTTAAATAAGCAAAAACCTCTGTTTACGACATTATAGATGCATGTGAATCCTGAAGGTCAGTTGGAATTTATATGCAGATGAGAGTGTTGCTGTTTTATAATTCAAAAGTTTAAGTTCATTAATTTGCTTTTTAAAAACCTATCCACCGTGAATTGTAATATCTCAGTAAGTAGATTTTTTTATAAATATTTTATGTATGTACAATTGTATTTTTAAAAAATATTAAGGTGTCAAAAGATACAATAACTTATTTTAAATATACAAAGGGATGTTTAAAAAAACATACGAAATCCTAACCTCCGTGAAGCTCTAATATTCAAAATGTATGATTTCTTAAAATTCTTGCATTAGTGCAGAACCACTTATGTTATGTTATTACTAGACCAACTTCCCAAAAACCCCATTCTAGACTAACAGTAAAACAACCAAAAATAAAAAATAATCCTTTTTACTCAACATCTCAATATATTCACCCTTATATATTTAAAAATTAAGTAGCAAACCTAAAATATTTTAATATTTTTTATTAAATTATTTAGATTTAAAATGGGTCTTTTTGATGAATTTAAATTAATTGCATAATTAATTTTCATAAAAGGATATTGCAGATATATTAAAAAAAAACTAAAAATCTTGATTTATAAAGTTGAAGGAAAATATTTAGCATTTTTTCAATAAAAAATACATTTAAATTAAATTAAAATGATGACCTTAACATCCAAAAATTTTAAATAAATAGGTATTTGATACAGATTAAAATATCAACAACTTTTTAAATTAGAAGAAGGGATGAAAATGTTTAATTTAATGATTATGATCAGTCTATTTTTAAATTATGTAATAGTGGTTATTAACTGTCTAAAACTTTTTAGATATAAAACTCCTTTTTGGGTTTTGGGTAATGGCTTCAATAATAATTTAAAAATATATAATGTTATAATAATTACAACTAAGCTAATAAATAACAATAGAAGTATATTCCACTAGACAAACGGAAAAATAAACAATTTTCATATTCTCTCACATCTATTATAACTAATATAACACCGACAATTTTGCAACGCAAATTCCTTGAAACAGCAAATTACTTCAAACAAATATTAAACTAAAAGTTTTTGTGAAATAAATTAATTCTGTTAAAGACAGCAAAAAATAGCACGACTTTCTTTTAATTTCATTTTAACTTACATCTGTTAAAAAAAGAAATAGTTTAAGAATTAATTAAATGTTAACACTGTGTTTACATGATATATTATGGAGAAAAAAATGATTATATTTAAACATATTAAAGAATGGACTCGTAATGCTCATTGTTGTGTAGTGGTGAGTAAAGCATACCATGTGAAATATTAAAAAATCATGTTAAAGAGTATTGATTAGAATTCAATTAGAAATAATAATTTCCTAACGCCTTTAAAAATACTTGTGTAATCATATACCTACTTTAATAATTAAAATTAACTACCTTAATACAGCACATACACGACAAATACTATGTTATTTATGCAATCAATTTTTTGTGGTTTGAATATTAAATACCCCGCAACCACTGGTTAAAATTAGCCTACCAATTATGGTACAGAAAGACAATATAACAGAGTGGCAAAATAATTGGTTTGCGAAAATTATGGCCACTAGCTGTCGGACAAAATTTGAAATTAGGCAAGCTCTAATTAAATTGTATAAAAAATACGAAAGTGATGGATTGTAACGTTTTGCGTGATAAGTATAAAAATACGAGTTATTTTTGTAGGTAGTAATAGTTAATAAAAGTAAGAAACTATTTATATTTTAAAAGGAAGTGGGTTTATCATCAAATAGCTTCATTAAATCTAGAATAATGTATATATATCAAGGAAATTGTTACGCCAAATTAACTGTTACAATTTTACTGTAGTCAAAGGTGGATAAATCAACTGATATTCAAAATTTCACTTTTAATACAAATCACAATTACTTTATGTGGAACTTGTTTGCACTTATATATATATATACATATACATATATATAAATATTATTGCATTTTGGAATTCTACGTAAAATTCTGCAGCAGTTGCATTTTGAATCGTTTTCCTATCTCCAGTAATTGTTATTGAGATATTTAATTTTTTCAAAAAAAATTGACCAACTAAAATGTCTGTATTACCAACAATTGTAATGTTAAAAAGTTCATTTTTTGTATACACGTTAACAAAATCGTATCCTATCAGGAGCCATTAATAATATTCCAAAATGTTATACAGGGTGTTACTTTTTTGCAATTTTAAATGCCAATAACTTTCTTATTTCAAATGGAACGACCATACATTTTTTACACCATTCGACGCGGAATTTTATTCTCTATTGAAATGTTATATCATACCCTTGTTAAATATAACATATAAAATCATCCAAAGCACACTTGTGGCAATACACACAAGTTGAATGAGGGTTTTTCACATTTTTAGCAATATATCTGTAAATACTTATTTTAGCTATAGGGTATGCTATAACATTTCAATTTAGCTACTTCATAAGTAAGACAAAATTACCCCTCATAGAAAATTTAATGCTCTACAAAAAAGGTCTAATTAACATTTTGCGTAAGTCAAGCCGTTTCAAAGATATCGTGCCTCAAACTTCAGACTGTTTAAAATTATGATTTTTACAAAAAAATCAATTTATATGTATTTAAAACCCAAAATTATTAACATAAGAATAAAAATATGCATATATTATGTATTTGATGGATGATAATTTTCATTGACTTTTAGCGAAAAATATTTACTTATCTAAAAAATATGGTAGAAGTTTATTATAAACTATCATTTGTCAAATTATGAAGAATTTTGGATCTGCATTTCCTCAAATATATATTTATTCTCACCCATAATATAACAAGTGGGTTTTAATACATATAAATTGATTTTTTGTATTTAAGAAAAAAAATCCTAAAATCGTTTTTTTTATAAACGTTTTCACTACCAAATGGATAAACTCGATTGAATTAAAGGTTTCAAAATAAATAACCACTTTATTTACCGTTGTAGATGCAGTCTTCTTGTTAAATAATACCAATAAACATAACTGGACCCAAGAGCTTGAACTGGTGAAAGTTAATAATTATGACATCACACGTGCATGTATATGAATCGGTTGCGAGTGGAATTTTTTTAACGGGATCATTGCATTTGTAAAAATTCAATCTTATAACATCCATTAACTGTGCAGCTGAAGGTTTATGATGAATTATGGTAATTTTAAGAATTAATCCCGGCGCATTCGCCATTTTTTGAAATCGGTGAATAAAAAGAATACAGCCACTAATAATAAACGAACTGGAAAATCAAAATTTTTTATTGCAACTTAATTTTTAGGCAATCAGGAGTTTCTATAAAAAAATAGTTTTTTTGTAAAAGGCATTTTCATATTTTCTTTATTTCTGAGCACCCTGTACATTAAATTAAATATTTTTATGGGAATCTTTTAAAAATGCATGTCAATCAGTAAATTAAATACCAACTAATCATTTGCTTTTTTTCTTCAACTTTAAAGAATATTGATGGCAGCATATTATGAGACTTGTAAATTATGAGTCATGTTTTTGCACAAATATTTACAATATGAAATAAATGTCCTTTGCAATTTTAAGCAACATATTATTTCACATAAATTCCTTGTTCTAATATATTTTTATTTAAAGTGATCTAAGAAATACTATTTCAAAATAAGCCAAGTACTGTAATTACTTATTTAATTAAGTATCTGTTTCTTACTATGACCATGATATTTAAGTAAAGCAACACTATTATAAATAAAAATTGTTTTTAATGTAACACTTCAACAGTTTATTTGAAATAAAGTACCTCAGGGTTCATACACTTCATTCATACTCAATAACTTGAAAAATAAAACTACTAAATTGGGAGTCAGACAATTTTTTATTCTTATAAATACACACATAAAATGCGCGTAAGTTAACTTATAAAAATGTAATGTAACTTAATACAATCTTTGTGGGGGTCCCATGGAAGATTTGACGTGGAGGGATCTCACGTTTTGCCAATGTTTCTTTAACAGAGAAACCAAGAAATTGATTGACAAATGTACGTTTTGTACAAGCTCATCTACACTCATGTCAACGTGTCCTACGGCGACAGACAAGCACAATACCTGGAAAGAAGATTGAGTTTAAGATATGTCATTTAAAATGTTAATTATTAACAAATGTCATTTATTATGTCAATTAATTTGTCAAATGTTCATATGTTTATACGTTTAAATGGCAACCTTTCACAAGTATTTAAATTTTTAAATTGACAAATTTTAAGCCACATAAACTTCAAACCAAAACATTTCATTTAAAATTAAATAAATGTCATTTAAAATGTCGCATATTTAAAAATAAAACATTTCACCTAAAATTATTAAATTTTCATTTATAATATAAAGTTTTGAAAAATGTTACCTATTTAAAATGTCAAATTTTAGCAAATGTCACTTGGAATGTCAAATTTTAGCAAATGTCACTTGGAATGTCAAATTTTAACAAATTTCATCTAATGTCACATTTTTACAAGTCATTTAAACTTAAAAATTTAACAGAAAAGCTTTACAATTTAAGAAATTTTATTTAAAAAGTCCTATCTTAAAAATCAGTTACTTAAATTTATCAGAAACCATTTCGCTGGTTTGGTGCAAGACTATCCCAAGTCCATTTTCAAAGAATTTGATAAAAACACTATTAAACACTTCTATTTATTGTAAATAAATTGTTTTTTTCGTCATTATTTTAAAAATTGTAAGGTTTTACAAGAATGACGCAAAAAACCATTTAAAATGTTGCATATTTAAAAATAAACATTTCAATTAAAATTTAAGAAATGTCAAATTTATCAAAAAAGATTAAAAAAAACATTTCACCTAAAATTAGAAAATTGTCATTTAAAATTTGAAGTTTTGAAAAATGTCAAATTTTAACAAATTTCATCTAAAATGTCACATTAAAGTCATTTAAACTTCAAAATTTATCAGAAAAGATTCAAAAGTAAACATTTCATTTAATTTTTAAGAAATTTCATTTAAAATCAGTAATTTAAATTTAAAAGAAAACATTTCATTTAAAATTTAAAAAAAATTAATTTAAAATGTCAAATTTTAAGTCATTTAAATTAAAAACCAACACATTTCATTTAAAATTTAAGAAATTTCATTTAAAATGTCACATTTTTAAAAATAAAAATTCAACTAAAATATAAGAAATGTCAAATTTTAAGATGTAAAATTTATCAAAAAAGATTTTAACTAGAATTAGAAAATTGTCATTTAAAATTTGAAGTTTTGAAAAATGTCAAATTTTAGCAAATGTCACTTGGAATGTTAAAGTCATTTAATTTCAGTTATTTAAATTTAAAAGAAAACAATTCATTTAAAATTTAAAAAAAATTAATTTAAAATGTAAAATTAAAATTTGAACTACAAACCAACAAATTTCATTTAAAATTTAAGAAATGTCATTTAAAATGTTGCATATTTAAAAATAAATATTTCAATTAAAATTTAAGAAATGTCAAATTTTAATATGGAAAATTTATCAAAATTAGAAAATTGTCATTTAAAATATGAAATTTTGAAAAATGTCAAATTTTAGCAAAATTCATCTGTCACATTTTTACAAGTCATTTAAACTTCAAAAGTTATTAGAAAAGATTTAAAAGTAAACATTTCATTTCCTACTTGGGAAATTTCATTTAAAATGTCCTATCTTAAAAAATGTCAAATTTTGAAATTTATCAGAAAAGACTCAAAACTTAACATTTCATTTCATTTAAAACTTTCATAAATGTCATTTAAATTTTGAAATTTATCAGAAAAGATTCCAAAGTAAACATTATAAAGAAATGACATTTAAAATGTAAATTTCATTAAAAATTTCACATCTCAAAAAAATGTTAAATTTTAAAAAATGTCAGTTCTAAAAAATAGAATTTTTACTTCAAAATTTATCAGAAAAGATTCAAAAGTAAATATCGAATTTAAAAAAAAGTCAGTTAAAAAATATCAAAATTTAAGAATGTCAAATTTTAAAAAACGTTACTATAGTCATATTTTAACAAATGTCACTTAAAATGTCAAAAATTCATGGCAATTGTGATAACATTGTTTGCATTGTTTAAAGCCAGAGTTACACATGTAAAAATGGTAGTTATCAATGCAAATAATTTTGCAACATTCTTCCGTACAATTCTTAATTGGCAATACATTAGATTGTTGGCTTGAATGTGCTAATAATATTAATATTAATAACCTGAAAAAAATATAACAACTTACCTTTTTCATTTGGAACTTGATGGTGGCCTTGACTTCATCGATCTTCTGGGTCATGGACTCCTGATGGGACAAAAGACCAGGGAACTTGCCAGCTTTGTTAAGACCGGGTCCCAGCAACCTAGGGATCTGTTTGATCAAAGCCTCGGAAGCCAAGAAGGCGTCGTATTTTTTGGCCAACTTTTTGACAAGCTTCTTGTTTTTGTTCAATTTTTTCAAAGCTTCAACATCCATGAAAGGAACGCCTTGGGCTTTGGCTTCGTCGCAATGCTGTTGGTCACCAAGGACACATACTTGCATTTTTGGCCTTGGAATGTGCTTTAGTCTATAAACAATGGCAAAAATCAAAAGCACATTCTAAAAGCCAATATTTTGATATTTTCAATGTTTAGGTTGGTATTTTTGACATTTTAATGTCAAAAAACCAAGCATAATTTGATCTAAACAAAACAAGAGAATATTGTATACCCACAAGATCACCCGGGTAACCTAAAATGCTACCAAGCTTAACCTCATGGGTAATTTTATCTAGCAAGGAAATGATTAAATTGTTAAGCCATAGACTGGTTTAAAAACCCTGAAACCTTGCACATTTAATACCTACTTTTACATAAAAAACGTGCTAAACTTGGACTCACCAACAAAATAGTAGGCGTTTCTTAAGCAAGCACATAACCTATATTAATTGGTCGATAATGACAGATAAAATCTGTCAAGATCTCCCCAATTGTTTTAAGACCCTGGGTGCAGGTCCGCCCGTTTTGGGGGCTTCCTAACAATTCGAACCGCCTTTAGGCTCAAAAAAAAATTCTTATGACAGCATGGTTACTGTACATAACCTAAAAACGGTTCACGTTAGGTCGACATACTTGACGGTGCCGCTGAAACGTTTGTCCTTCTGGGGGTCGTAGTTTTTCAAACCGATTTGGATTTCAACGGTTTCCAAAAAGTTCCTTTTCTTGGCTTTGGATTGATCCAAGACCCCTTGGACGCACTCATAGAAAGTGTCACGAGAGACTTTGGACCTAAAATTACACGAAAATATTAATAATCACCCGAAAATATCTATACAGATATAATCCTTAATGATTTATTTATCAAATTAAATTAAGAACGTTTTAAAATGTATAAGGATGACTTGGAAAATTAAAAAATTAAAACTTACGTCATGATGAACACAACCTGACGCCACGAAAAACAAATGTGGAAAGAACGATGTGAAGTAGGCGCGGGCTATTTTAACTTCTAGCCAATCGCATGAAGTTAGGCGTAAATCGATAATATTTTATTTTTAGATTTATTTTTTACACATTTGAGTTCGTATTACTATTTTGAAACCTAATAATAAAGATAATTTATTTTTTACAATCGTTTTTGTTTAAAACCACTTATTTCCGCAATTTTCAAATGAAACTATTCAGTGATGTTCCAAATACCACGCAAATAAAACGCCTAAAGAAAGTTTATTTAAAAAAATATTAAAGAGTTTTTAATAACATTATTGCAGATATACAAACAATATGTTATTAATTTAATTTAACCAGTTTGTATGCTACAAACTTATAATAAATCATATTGGGAACGACGTTAGCAGGGATTTTTACCGGAAAATTCCAGAAAGGCTTTTAACCGACACCCAGCTGTTTTTTGTAGTTCGAAAAAAATCCGTTTAGTGTGCAGAACGAAGTAAACAATTTTTGAAAGCGATAAGGAAATCGAATAGGAAGAAAGCGTCTTAAATACAGCGTGTTCTGTTAAAACGATCCCGATTTTGTTAAATTACAGCAGAAAGTCCGAAAAGGCCGTTGCATGTTTCCAAACAATATGACAGGTGATCCTAACCAACAAAACCAGTCGTCAATATTTGGCTACGAGATGTATCCGCCGGCAAATGCGCAGCCGATTAATTGGCCGGAAATACAGGCCACGCAGGGTTTTAACAATCCGCACACATATCAATTTCAATCGCAGAATACCCAAAACGACATAGGAAACTTCTCGTTTAGCTCTCAAAGACAAGATCAGCCTGTCGTACAGTTCCCCTTTCAGGTGGGCAGCTCTTTTGGGGTGAATTCCAACACCATTAGGTGCAAGAGGAAAACGGACTCCCCACCGTATGTATAATTCACTATAAATGCAACTTATTGCAATGATAACTTATTTTAGGCTCCAACAATGTAAACAACACATAACGGAGGAAAAAATGGCCGAACACATGTCAAAACTTCACATTAGCACTGAAACACCTTCCTCTTCAAAAGAAACCAGCACAGAAAAACAACAAAGGCTTTATTTGTGCGAGGAAATGAGAAAACTTAAGTCCGATGTTATAATACCACAATGTCTTATAGATAGAATGCAAAGGCCTTGCACAGCTTTGGTTTTATGGCAGCCCCCCCCAAGAATATTAATCCCTGAAAGAATAGATAATTTAGATAATAATAATGAAGAAAATTTGCCCGATCAACAATTGAGAATGGAGAATGAGAATGTAGAATACGATATGGATATGTAGGGTGTGGAATTAACTGAATTTATAATATTGCTATTTTTGTGCCAACAATTGTAGAATGTATGAATTCAGTGTACTTACATGAAGACTGACCAAATAAATTAATAGTTTTGGTGGCGAATAATAATCGAATAACAATATAAATAAAAATCTCAATTGTTGGAAATACATGATATTTTTTAAGTACTAAAATCATCAAATGGTTGCTTTAAAATTAGTTTAGTATGTTAAAGTTTGCGCATTTATTAGTTTCGTTTTATTTATTGTAGGTTATAAAATTTTTGTCTAAAACTACATATTATGTTCCTTTTTTAAGTTAAAAAATACTTTGCTGTATAATAAATTAACTGTTAGTTTTTGTTACTATTTTTTTAATTTTTGGTATTGTAAAACCTGTATTTTTATTTTAAAGTGATTGTTTATATTTTTCTTGTGATTTTTAGCTTTTTTTAAAAAGTAGTCTTTACTGCCGTGATTAAGTTTTGTAAATGTTTTAATATTGATCATAGAAAAACTTATGTTATTGATTATACTATTTTTTATATACACCGTTTTTTATTTATATAAAAAATCTGAAAAAACTGAAATAATAATCTGCAGGATATTTTACACTAATGATAAATAAATCTAAAATAATAAAGAAATGCGTTAAAATACAATAAAATTACTTACTTGAGACTCATTGTGAAGAAATACAAAAGTCAAATTCTAGAATTTTCAAATTATTTTTGGACATCAGAGACCTTGATAATAAAAATAATATTTGTTGAAAAAGAAATTTTATAATTATCATTAAATAACACAAACCAAAACAATACATAATATTTCAAACTTAAATCCGTATCTATTAAAAATATCGTTTAAAATATCAAATAAAACCGGCAAACCAGATAACAGCCGGGTGTTGGGATTGCCTAGATTCAGGCGTTTCGGAGCCCACTGGCGTTAACAGTTCTTGTTTTATTCAGTATGGAAAATGCTCGTAATCTGTGATCATTTTCCATATAAATCCATTCACAGATGTTACTGACGCATGCGCGCACATCAGTTTGAAAATCAGCATGGATGTCTTAGTGCAGGGTGGTGTAAAAATTAACATTAAATGCATATTTATTAATTGACTGTTGCACAAAAAGTGTGGTGTTTGATGTTTTCGCGAAGTTCTACACGGTTGAAGTGCTTTACGAATGAATTGCACGGCGACTCGCTTACGATTCGGTAAGTTGTTAATGTTAATGTTATTATTGTTTATAAAAATAGCTGTCAAAGTTTTTTGGGTTTTTAAATTTAAATTAGGTGGATAGTGGGTTTAAGTGCGGGTATTTCGAATGGCTGTGAGTTAATTTGATGTTAGGAGGTTAAATGTGACCTACATATTGGGGAGTTTAAAAATAATTGTGATTGTATCCATGTTTTAAAAACTCTAATCAAACTAGCAAAGTACCTATGTATGTATATGTAGGTAGGGGTTTTGGTGTCGATAAATAAATGGTCTAAGGCTATTTATTTCTCTGGTTTATAAATATTACGCTGTCTGATTATTGAGTTAATGAAGCATAATATGCATATTATGATGCGACAATTCACGTAGAAAGAAAAACGGTAGATAAAAGGTCATACCTACCTACTTAATGAAAATTCAATTCAAACAGCTGACTAAAATAAAAACTCTGCCTTGCTAAATAAAGGGAGAGGTTTCGTATTTTATTTTTATCCTAAATAATGGCATAATTTATTTGAGCCAACCAATCTTATTCCGTGTAACGGATATATTTTCTTTTTATCTTTAATTCTATTCTTTTTCAGTCTTTATTTTCCTTTATTTTGCAATCATTTGTCTTTGCGACATTTTATGCAAAGCCCCAAAAGGGATCCTATTATTCTAGAAAAAAAATACATACCTAAAACTCCAATTGGACTTTTTATACAGGGTGACTGGGATGTATATAAGTAACACGTAATGATTTCTTGAAATTTGATACCTTTCTTTCTATAAAAAATGATCTCTATAGAAACCAATAAACCAATCAGGGATTATCCATCGCTCCTAGTGTGCTGTGGAAAATGCTGTGCTTGATTGGTTTATTGCTTTCTACAGAGATAATATAAAATAACAAACTTTATAACATTTATAATATAGAATATATATATATTTTTAGTTTTAAAGTTGATAAAAAATATTTTATTAATTAAACACTTAATTTACTACACGAAATTCTCATAAAAAGTGTTACCGAGACACTGCAGTTTAATTAAATTGTATTTTATCGGCACGTCAATGACAAGAGGTCATATAATCTCGAATTTGGGAGGGTGGGTTTTTGGGTCGTAAAGCGATTGGAGGTTTATTACTTCTTGCTTTAAATTGTTTTCATTTTATAGCGCATAAAGTTCCAACGGAATAGGTGGGAAACGATTTAAATTTAATAATAGAACATGTCGTCAGATGAGTATGAGTATGAAAATGTAGTTTTTGTTTTGTAAGTATTAACAACCATTGAAACAAATGTTTCCTTTTCATTATCGGTTTCAATTTGTTTTATTATTATATTGCAAGAAACTCATCGATATGGGATTAAGTGTAGGAGACACTTCATTGTGTTGTTGATACGCCAGTGACGTTTGTTTACTTGTTTTCCGCAAACTGCCGCTCGATTTTGATGGATTAAATGTAATTTCGACGGGTGCTGTGGAAAACAAATAACTATACGGGTGTATGGGGATTTTAGAACAATAAATCGAGTTTCCTATTTTCAAAACAAAGGAAAATAATAACATTGGGTGTTGCGAATAGATTATGTTACCAGTTTGGAACGAAACTAAATATGTTATTATAAAATTATTTTAATTTTATAAAAAAATTGCAGAGCAATGGTTAGGAATCTGTTTTGCCGGCTTTTTTCTGTAAAAATATAAATTATAGAGGCAGTTTTTTTATAATGAAAGTGAAGAGGATATATGGGTACTCCACCCGAAATTATTAATGCTCTATCGGCAAATACTAGTTGCTTAAAGTTAACTTTAATCCGTGACTAAAACGCGAAATTAAGTGTTATTAAAACATGATGATGAGAGTTTTAAAGGAAGGAGTAAAAAAATATATTATGATATAATTAATAACCATAACTTTTTTAATTTTAATTTAATAGTAAAAATATGTTTTATCGTCCTAAAAACGCTTCATAGTTCAAGAATGCATTTTGTCAGGAGATAACGACTATTTACAACTTATAGGTATCTAACTATTTACGTTTGCAATTTACTAGGCAACATAATAAAATTATTTTTAATATTTTTTACCTTACCTTTTTTAATTTCAATTATTATTATTGCTTTGTAAAAATGTGTTTTCTGGTCCTAAAAAGAAACGTGATTCTATTAATAAAATCAGTTGTACATATAGTTCAGAAATGCGTTTTGTATTATTGACTATTTTTCAAAACGCCATTACCCTTTTCAATACACATTGACAAGTTGTGGCTTTATGGCGCTTTAGTCACGGGCTAAAGTTAGCAACAGGTTTTAGGTCTCGGGCTTTAATTTAGTTGACAGTTGTCATACAATCATTAAAATAATAATAATAATAATAATACAAAAATAAAAATTAAATAGTTTCCTGACGACAATATTTTAAAAGATTATATGAACGTTTGCTGAAGTAGTGCAGTTAACTAGATTTAACTGATAAAGCGTTAAAAATTATAAAAATTTCTAACGGTAATTCCAATAAATACAACTGTCACTTTTTGTACCTTTAACATTTACCGTGTAAGAATTTTCAATACTGTGAAAATATTTTGCAATTATAGTAATAAAAAATCAAAGGATAAAATATCTTCTTAACATATTTTGAAGTTATTTTAATATTTTAAAGCATTAATTGTTAAGTTTAATTAAAATATTAACGTGCAATGTTAATGGTGAAATTACGTCAAAAATGTTTATTGGGATGGTTACTTTATTTTCATATAGATGTCGCTTTATACAAATATTTAATTTAAATTATTTTTAGATATTAAGTATTTGTCGTAGAAAAAGTATGTAACTCGATTATAAACTTTTCTAGACACTAGGTAATTCCGAGGGTAATTCAATTAATTAAATTAAATTTGTGACTAAAATGGCGTTTATCTTGATAAATAATATACTATTATACTATACATTAACTTTATATTATACAGTTTAAAACCCCATACATGTATAAGCATTTACAAAATAGTTTCCTAATTAATATTTAAAAAAGTTATAAACTTACTTGTCTTATTTTTATGATCTGTACCTAGAAGTTATGGGACCATAACCCATAACTTTTTAGTAAATATCAAGTTTTTAATATTTTTTAAATATATACTTATTCTAAAGATTATATATAATTAGTGATGTAAAATACCCAATAAATGGATTTTAACTTAAATCTGGCATAAAAATGGATTGAAATCAATAAATAGTTTAATTTAATATAGTAAAGTAGTAGTAGTAGTAGTTTTATCTATGATGCCAATGTTTTTTTTTAAATATGCATCAAATTATTTAAAGAAAATGTCCATGCTATCCTTTGTTCTTGCTCATTTTAAAACAAGTATTTGAAAGTTTTACCGTAAAACACAAAAAATTAAATCACAAAAGTCATTTACCATAAACATTGGAACAAAACAATACAATAATAAATATTGTGAAAGAAAGTTGGGTTATATTTGCCTGGTTACATATTCTTATAGATATTTTAACAATCGATTGAGTGCGTTCAGAGACATGTCTACTACGTTTATGTTCATACCGTTTAGCAAGGAAATTAAATATTATTTAATTTAAATAATTTAAAGTATAATAAATAATAACGTATTTATGAAAAATATCCAGTTTTGGGTAGGTAATTAAAATTTTATTTACCTACCCACTGGGTATTTACCCTATCTAAGAATAATAAGAATAAGTAATAGTTATTTATGTCATTAGATTAAGAAGTAAGGCTACAATTGAGCGAAGCACAAAAAGGCACATCTTGGCCGAATGGCATACAACATTTTATCTTCAAAGCACTTTATATAGGTCAATTTAATTCAACATCAAAGCGGCCTAACCTCACTTTTTTAGAATCTCATTTATTTATTAGCTAAAGATTACATTAAATGTACAATAATTATTATTGCTTTTAGAAGCAGTAATAGTTTGACAATACCTAGCTATATGATTTAAGTAGAAATGGGTTTTTGCTATTACATTGAATTCAATTAATTGTTTCATAAATAGGTAGGTATCTAATTTCAATTTGTTTGGATTTTTATTTAAAAAATAGGTAGTTTAGAATGTTTAAGCTGTGTTTAACATTTAATTTCACTGAAAACTTTTCTTGGTTGCCTAACCTCACTTTTTGTTTTATTATTCATATTTAATTTTACAATAATTTAATGAAAAATATTAAACATTAACAGTAAAACAAACAAATTAGTGCTTATTATAAATAAATTAAACCAGTTTAGTACGTTAATTTCTTAGAAAAGGATTAATTTGTCAAAACAATACACCTAGAGAGAAGAAATCGAACTAATTACTTGCCTCATAAATTTTTTATCGGCCTAGGCCATAACAAGGTATTTCTTTATCGAATGTTGACAACAATAAAGTTTAAATTATAGACCGCGTGGAGATAAATAAATTTATTGGAAAATTCAAAAGGCTATCGACCGAGGTCTTTCTGCCTATACGAGCCCTAACCACACTTCATAATTTATACAGAAATTTTTTTCGTGAATACTATCTCAAAATTATTAGAAGTTATGAAAAATTCAGCTTATTTTGGCATATACCCCTCGAAGCGATTTTTATTTTTAAAAAGTTTACCTTTTATTTTTAGCTTTTAAAAAAAGGCTAACTTTTTAACTTTTTTTTGCATGAGTAAAAAAAGTTATAAATGGGCCCATTAAAAAGAACATAAAATATTATACAAACCCTGAAAATTTGGTAAAAATTGTATAAATAATAAGAAAGTTATAGCGATATATATATCTGCAAAATCTCCCGTTTCCTAAGAAAATTGCAAAAACTCTTTAAAAATAGCATTTTTAAATTACTTATACTTTTTTATAACTTATTTATTTTTTACCAAATTTTCAGGGTTTGTATAATATTTTATGCTCTTTTTAATGGGTCCATTTATAACTTTTTTTACTCATACAAAAAAAAGTTAAAAAGTTAGCCTTTTTTTAAAAGCTAAAAATAAAAGGTAAACTTTTTAAAAATAAAAATCGCTTCGAGGGGTATATCGGCCATTTCAAGCGGATGGACGGGACAAATCACAAAACTGTTTTTATAAAAAAAATTGTAGCTAATTTATTATATATTATTTTTGCATCAAAATTTTCAAAAAAATTCTTCTATTATAAGGGTATACATTAAATTAAAAAAATCACAAGAAATATTTTATATAAGTAGAGATAATTTCAATAATTGACAGGGATGGACGGGACAAGATAAATCTTTTTTTTGTCCCGTCCACACCTTTCAATTATTAAAATTATATCTACTTTCATAAAATATTTCTTGAGTTTTTTTTTATTTAATTTATAACCTAATAAAAGAAGAATATTTTTGCCAATTTTGATGCCAAAATATTATATAATAAATAATCTACAATTTTTTTTATAAAAACAGTTTTGTAATTCGTGCGTTTCGCGCGCTTGAAATGGCCGATATGCCAAAATAAGCTGAATTTTTCATAACTTCTAATAATTTTGAGATAGTATTCACGAAAAAAATTTCTGTATAAATTATGAAGTGTCCGAACATTATGTGGTTAGGGCTCGTATATATACACTTTTATTTTACCAATTATTTGATGTAATTTTTTAAGATTTCTGTAGAATTTTCTCATTACTTTTTATTCGTCGTCAAAGGCCATTTTTGGCATTGTTTCCCACCCTCCGTTCCCTTTAATGAAAAGTAAAACTGTTTGGGGTTAATAAACCACTTTCTTGATTACAATTCCACCCGAGAGAAGCATAGCAGCGAGCCGTTTATCTAGACCGGCGAGCCGGCTAACGACGTCTCAATATTTCACCGAAACATGCACAAGAAACGGTTTTTAGCCGCGGGAGAACGCACAATGCGCCCGCACCAGCAGCGCGCTATCGCAATCGGCCATCTCATTGTACGGAAAGGATATTGCGAATGCCTTCGCCCACCAGAAGCCGCCGCTCGCTGCCGGTATTGTATGGAAATTTATTAAGGTAAAAGGAACGGACCATCAGCACGCGTAATCTACTCTCCGATGGAGTTTATCAAGTGTTCGAGGATCCGCCAACGTTTCGCATCCCGTCTGAATCCGGAAGACTTTTACTTTGGTTTTAAGCTCATGTACACAGAGAAAAAGCTGTTATACTGTGAATGGGTTAACCATTGAGCCAAAGGTATACTGTATTTGCAATACCTGAATTACAGCTAGGATCAAATGAATGATTATTACTTTTATTTGTGCAAACCTGCTTAAAATTAGTTCAAACATAAGAAGTCATTGAATTAAATTGTGATTCTATTAAATCCGTATTAAAACTTAGTTGGTTAAAACATAAGAAATTATTGAATTAAATTGTTATTTAATTGAAGCCACAATGAATCTTAATGAAAAACTATCATTGGCATAAATAAAGTTATGGTTTATAATGAATGGCTACATTAAATGCAATCAAAGCTCTTTTTCTTTTAAATATGTATATTCTGTGCAAATATTAGTTGTAACACAACTTTAAATAAAATTAATTCTGGAAACTGGTTCTGGTTCTTGAAATTTTCTGTAGGAACTATTAGGAACCCACTAGAAGTGTTGGTGATATTAGGCTCTAAGAAAGTTGCTGACCCATCACTAGCAACAGTTACTGAACTGGATGTGCAGGAACTGTCTGCCATGGCACATGGTTATTCTAAAACGAAATAGGAATTTCATCTTATGTATTTAGAGGCGAATCTTAAAGATTGCTGAAAGTCCAGATAAACTGTGTCCATGGTATATACCTATATGAGTACACATTTACCTTCTTGTTATTATTTAGATATAATTGAGTAATTAAATTACTGGATAATGCATGGCGGACATACAATTAAAAAACATGTACAACTAACCTTGAAAATTCTGGATTAGGAAGTACAACCCCCAAGAAATTAGCAAATATAACAAACAACCAAACACTACCCCATCCAGAGATAACTCATACACTTACATCAATCGGCGTCACTAGAAATACGACTATTTTATTAGTAAAAAATGCTGGTACTAATTCAAATAGTAGAATTTTGACTATTTCATTTTTAGAGACTATAAAAAAACTTACGCTTTTGTTGATATCAAACAATAAATGTCTTAATTTATTTAAATATTTTTTTTTGTAAACCTTTTTTCAGTCAATCTTCTAGTTTTCAACGATGCCAATATTTAGGCTTAAATTCCCCTCACTACGAAGGTCCTTAATTGTTAAATACATGTTTTAAAAATTAAAATTAAAAGGTGGTGAGGGGAATTTAAGCTTAAATACTAACAACGCTGGTAGTTTCAGTGAAGATCAGAAGCTTTTGAATAAAGCAATACATACTATTGGACCAAGAGATATTTGCTCTAAAATCAAAATATAATGCGGTTATGTCAATAGTATATGCTTCTGTAGCAAGACAAATTTTCTTTCTAAGTTCCTAAGCTTTTCAATTAAGAGATGCAGTTTTTTTGTTAAAATTCCATTTTTTTCGCTAAAATTCAAAAGAGAAATATCTTCCTAATAAATATTTTTAGTAGTAAAATTACACTTGTAAAAGGTAAAAAACTGAATACAAAAGTTCTTCCGTTCCTTCATTTACCCTGACGAGCCGCCACTGACATCTCTGTCATCAGTGCGTTATTTAGAGCCTTGCCAAGTCGTCATCAGCCATAACTTGAAAACGAAAAATCCAAAATCCTTACGCTCGTAAATATTCGCTTTTTCTGCCAAAGAATTGTACACACACATAATACGTTGAAATCGATGTCAAACTTCCATTTGCATAGCTCGTAAACCTACCCCGTGCGAGAGTAGCAACACCCCGCGTAATATACTACCTTTCGGTTTTATGGGAGCAAAAGAAGACTTTGTATATTACGATTGGGACGTTTCGGGCTAGAGTCGACGGAATGTTGTTACTTAAATTACTGCTAGCTCCCCACTGCTGATACTAATTACGGACCGAGACTATTCAATTAAACCTTATTACTTACTTTACTTTGCTAACTCATTTTAAATACAAAGTGACAGAATGTATACTTTTTGTTATCTTCTTCAAATGTTTTAATCCATTACTTAATGGACATTAAAAACTGGTTTTACATACCTTTCACATGACAAATTACAATCTTCTGTTTTTTAATAAAATTAAAATTAATTAAAAAGCTCAATTAAATATTTAGGAATAGTGATTGACAACATGTTCTAAAAAAAATCAAATTATAATATACAAATTTAAATATCTAAAACAAATACTCACCTACATGATTATAGAATTGTTAGATCATTGCAATTAGCAATTCTATGATTATGCCCTTGTAGAAAGTCATCTGTCTTATGGCATTATTGGATGGGGGAAAGTTATATTGCTTTAATCTATGTCAAAATTAATTTAAAAAAAAGATAGCTTAGCTCTGTCAGAACATCCTTATGAGACTCGCCGAATAAATAAGTATAAAGTTCCAAAAATGAAAAAAGAAGTTGGTTTATGTGGGTCCAAAATTTCTTAACTATGTCCCAAATAATATAACAGTTATAACAGTTAAATTGTATTCATTTAAAAAACAACTAAGAGATATTCTAATTCACACGTCAGAGAGTTCAATAGATAAATTAATTAAAAACCGCTGCTGAAATACATTTAAGACACTACTGGTTCTGTTGTTTAACTTTTGTATATAATTTTTTTTGTATATATTTTTACTATTGATAATGTTATTTACGTTGTTTTAGGCATAATAATTGAATTTGTTAATGTTTATTTTTATGTTTGAACTTTTATTACGTTATAAATATATTTGTATTTTCTGTATTTATTTCCCCAGACAAGTTGTAACTTACTACGTACTTTGTATTTATTTTACCAGTTATTTTATTCCATTTTATATTTAAATTTAATTTGGTGAATAAATATTATTATTATTGTTATTATTCTCTATAAGAACTTCTCTTTCCAAGAAACACAACTGGTTCATTTAAATAATATTGTACTTCAATGTTAAATTAAAGTTATGTTTAAAATTTAACTTCTTGGTTAATGTACTTTTTGGTTAAAAATAAGGTAATATTTTGTAGTTTTTAACTTAAAGTATAATTAACAAGTTTATTTTAATTCTATATAATTATAATAACCAAATGTGGTTATGTATATGTATATGTAAATATGACTTGCAGACCCTTAAAATAAAATGTCGCCCCTAAAAATTAATACTTATATATGTATAATTATTATTAATTATTATGTATTATACATGTATATATATATATATATATATATTAATTGATATATTTATAGTTCTAAGGAAAAAATCAATGAAACTTTTTTTTTCGATGAAGTAGTACATAATATATTAGTATACTTTTATGAAAAATAAGAAATAAAGAAAATAAAAATAAAAAAAATATTTGTTTTTTTCTATTTTTCCTTTATTTTGTTTGAAATCGATTTAAAATACTTTTAAACAAAATAATATTGTTTTTTATTATTGGTTGGTTTAAATTTGGAATAAAACAAATTATTAAAATGAATGGCATTTCCTTTTGTTAGAATGGATGGCGATTTTAGGATGCTTTTACTTATTGGTTACATAACCAATATAAATTAACCTGCAAGTTTATTTAAACAATTTGGTTATTTTATTGTGTTTAATTTAACTACTTTATTTACGTATCGGTAATTTATAAATCTTTGATTTTGGTTTAAATTTGGTTAATGTAACATACTATAGTTAATAATTACCAAAATACGTTAAATTTATATAACTTGTTATTTTAAAATAACTAACCTTAAGCTTTAATACCAAATTAATATGCAGTTAACAATAAAAACTGCAAAACCATTACTTTTTTAACCAGTTTATTAATTAAAGTTAATTTACCAGCAAGTTAAAATATATTTCGTAAAATATAAATTGTTGGTTAAAAAAATATATCCAAATTATCAAAGCTGTGGTTAATTTACCAAAAAGTTGCATCAAAAGTTAAACTAAACCAAAATAAGTCTACCCAAATAAAAGTTAATATAACGTTATGTAACTTCTAAAATAACCTACGTTTAAACTTAAAAGTAATATTACCTAAATTTAGGTTATTTCAAGAGCTTAAATTGACTATAACTGAACCAAATATTTAAATAGTTAGTAATATTACCAATATGTTTCTTTTGCAAGTTAAATTATAAAAAATAACCTTTAAATTTACCTTAAGGTAATTGCAACCGGTTGGTTAATTTAAAGGGCTATTCTTTAGTTCACAGTAACCTTAAAAAATGTTAATGGTTATTTTACTTAGATTTTGGGTAATTTACTAGGAATTCTAGTTATTTAACCAGTTGTGCTACTTGGTTGTCGACAGTGAGATCTCAGATAACTCCGTCATACAATTTTTCCATTTCCTCCGGCCATTACAAACAGTTGTTGACCATTAGGACTCGGCATTGTTCGCTAAAGAAATTAGAAAATTAGCCTAATTCGGCGAACAGTCTTATTTAAATTTTGATAGGCGAAGCCGGGAAACTTTTAAAAGGGGAGAAATGAGATTTAGGAAGTGCAGATAAAGTCGAAATGAATAAGTTATAATCGGTTTAGTTAAAATTTAAAACAAACCCTGTTTGTAGGAAACGCTGGAAAATTTCAACAGATAATCGCGTTTAGCTTTCCGGGAGGGTCACTCTAATTTCGTTTGAATAATGCATTTTAAGTTGTATGGTGGTTTTCATAAATAAATATACAGTTTTCCTTTTTTAAATGCTTACTCTGGAAAACACTCCTTTGAAGAATTCTTGTTAAAAATATATACGGCATTTTCTTGTTGAAATAAGAAATCCTTTGACATTCAACATCTTTAGAAATAAAACGTTAAACTTTAATCAAAAATTCTTTGCCCTGTCACTTGATGTGTTTCGTTATTCCATCATAAAATGTAATGAAATTTAGTTTGAGTTTGTTGTTTTCAACTTTAAGTTAAGACCTGTTTTATACACGTTTATTTTATTTATGCACAGCATGGTAAAATCGAAAAAATCATACTTCAAAGAATGGGTCAATTCAGAAATCACAGGCCTTCGAGCGATTTAAATTCAATATCCAGAAAATTCCTAAAGGACTCTTTAATAGAGGCTTTTGTATGCCTACCTAGTCCCTATTGATAAGAGCCCGTTAGGGAGCCTATTATGCTTTTCGTATTAGTTGAAGTATTTTTTCGAATTCTAAACATGGGTATTTGGTGGTTTAGTTTTTCAATATTTGAGGTTTTTGTCAATATTTAAGGTTATTTTACATCACACGGCATTTCCAGATTTCCATGTAATAAATTTTATGGATCCCTTTTTACGACGCTTTTCAGGAATAATTCGATTGTCATCCTGCCGTGCAGGAGCATTTTTCGGGTCGGTAGTATATGCCAGATTTAAAAAAATCCTGACGTGTTAGTCGTATTTTTGTCATTATTGGCTTTCAGTGTTAAACTCACATTACAGGGCCTTCTTTTCAAGCCAAACGTCCGTCTATATCGCACTGTGACAAAAAATGTTTTCCCATTTTGTCTTAAATTAACTATACAGGGTAAGTCATTTAACTTGAAACTTTGAAATATCTCAGTAAGTATGCTTTTTACGAAAAAATGTTTAAATTTAAAAAATAAATAATTCGAGGGGGAAAATCAATCAGTACTAAAATTGCTGTAATGAAAAAAATCAATTTTTCTTTTGTATGCGATTCTACAATAATTTTTCTATAAAAATCTCACTTTTTATGGTAATAATTATCTTATTAAATAAAATCTGATTTTTTTAAGTACCCACGATCTTTTAACTAATATTTAAGTTTCCTTTATAAGTTTTATACATTATTTTCTATAGATATAGATAGATATATAGATAGATATATAGATTACTGTGCGTATCACTTTTTTCCTATTGAATCTAGCATATCGTTTGGAGGCATTGAATACCAATAAAGATCTCTCTTGCGCTCTCGAAAAAAATTCCTAACGCCTTGTATGCACGTTTTTACTGTGCCATGCGTCATTTTAATAAATCTTTAATACAAAAAAGTGCTTATTTTTAGGCGAAAAGATGTTACCCGAAAACCCGGTAAATGGAAGCCCTGAAAAAACGTCTTTGCTTATATTAGAATACTCAATAATACATAATGTTATGTTTGTGTGATGGAAAAGATTTGAAAAGCTTTTAACATGTGAAAATATGCGTTTGGTAAACTTACTTTTTTATAAAATTATTTTTTATGAAATTATTTTTTTAGGAAGAGTTACGAAACTGCGGTTTGTTTTTTTGAAATCAGAGTGGTCGAATTAGTAAGGAAAAATTATTTTTGCAATTTGAAAAATATCGCGATTTTCGGGTGTAACGCGAAGAGATACGAAAGTGCGGTTTGATTTTTTGAAATCAGCGTGCTCGAATTAGTAATTATGAAAAAAATATCGCGATTTTCGAGTGTAACTTTCAAACGCGAGGAGATACGAAAGTGCGGTTTGATTTTTTGAAATCAGCGTGCCCGAATTAGTAAGGAAAAATTATTTGGGCAACTTTTTACTTCATGTTTTTCAGAAAAAATTTTACCTTGGTCCCCCCTTACGAAACAAGTATCGCGATTTTCGAGTGTAACTCCCAAACGCGAAGAGATACGAAACTGCGGTTTGATTTTTTGGAATCAGCGTGCTCGAATTAGTAAGGAAAAATTATTTTTGCAACTTTTTTTTTCATGTTTTTCAGAAAAAATTTCATAAGGGGGACCCTTATGAAAAAAATATTGCGATTTTCGAGTGTAACTTCCAAACGCGAGGAGATACGAAAGTGCGGTTTGATTTTTTGAAATCAGCGTGCCCGAATTAGCAAGGAAAAATTATTTTTGCAACTTTTTTTTTCATGTTTTTCAGAAAAAATATCGCGATTTTCGAGTGTAACTCCCAAACGCGAAGAGATACGAAACTGCGGTTTGATTTTTTGAAATCAGCGTGTTCGAATTAGTAAAGAAGTGTATTTTTACTCAACTTCGAAATGTATTTATTCAGCTCCCGACACGACAAGAATTTTTATTAAATTAAACAAGATGATGTGAAGCATCATAAAAAAATTATTTGTAAATTTTTATCAAATTCTGATCATTCGACACACACTCCAGGACAACCTTAAAAGGAAATATTCCGATTGTGCTTTTTTCCGCAATTCTTTTGTCCCTAAATAAAAACAGCCCTGGGCGGAATAACATCTTGTGGGTCTCATCTAATGACAGTTAGATAAGGGGGTGTGCACTCGTTTACCCCCCTCCCTCTCCTCCAACGCTCGAAATCATTAAAAGAAGGGTAATTTGAGCCCGGAGATGATCATCGGCCCGACTAGGTCAAAACCGGAAATGGGAAACTATGCCTGGACCCGGCCAATCACACTCCAAACCAATTTCGGATTCATTTCCTCTTCGCGTAGATTACCACGATTATTACCACCTATCGGACCAAATGCATATGAGGGTTGCGTATCGATTTTGTGGACTGACTTTTAATTAAAATAAATCTTCGTTGCGTATACGCAAATGTTTTCGTCGTTGATGGTCAGGTCAGGGTAACTAGGAGGCCATACAATGAGGCCTTTGATATGTTTATACAGGTTGTCACTGTTTTCATTGTTTACTTTGTCTGTGGCAGCCGCTAAGGTTAGACGTGTTTTTTGAGCTCGGCGATTTTTCGTTCGTTAAAAGAAATGGATCAAAGCATTTGTATCCAATTTTGCTTAAAAAATAAAATAAATTCTGTAAAATTTTAACAAAGGCCTATAGTGAGTCTGTTATAAGTAAAACAAGAGTTTACAAGTGGTATAAGAGTTTCCAAGATGGCCGTGAAGACGTTGAAGATGACGAACGCCCCGAACGCACAAGCACATTAACAACCGATAAAAACATGAAAAAAGTGGAAGAAATGGTTATAAACCATCAGAGAAGTCGCTGATGATGTTGGTATATCGATTGGCTAATCCCATGACATTTTTTCGAATGTTTTGGGTATGATAATTTTAGAACAAAATTTTTGGCCAAAAACAATACTGTAATGATGCCCCAGCCTCCATATTCGCCAGACATGCCTCTGTCTGACTTTTTCCTATTCCCAAAAATAAAGAGAACCTTAAAGGGCCGTCGTTTTGCAAGCATAGATGACATTAAAAGCGCATCGCTGAAAGAACTAAAGGCTATCCCAAAGATCGAGTTTTAGAAGATATTTTCCAATAACACCTCGTATGTATAGTATAGGTCAATAATGCAAAAATGATATAAAAACTTGTTTTGGCATCCTTTGGGGGAATGACCCAAAGGGTGACAATTTATTACACCCTGAATTAAAATGTAACAAGATTTTAAGACCAATATCAAATGAAATACGTACAGGTACCTAACAAGAAAAAGCATTTACGTAAATGGTTTATTTTATATTTACAGAAAAACTTTTCAAAGATACCCATACGACTAAGTTTAATCCCGTCTCGCAAATTAGCCATAATTTACCCAAGACAGTATAAGACTTCATGCAATCAAAGAAGATTGCTGCTTTTTAACTTTTTTATATTTTTCATTTCATCCTCGAACGTCTCGGGTTGTTATTTTATTCTTAAAGAAGTCGTCGAGTTAACTTTCGCGCCGTTCCAGACGGCAATTCCTCTCAATTGCGGCGTCATTTTACTCTTTTCCCGCTGTGTAAATTTCAATTCGGTCGCATCCATCTTAGAGGATGTGTGTCGCCCGCCTCACCGACGTGTGCATTGTGATAATTTAAGAATATTTTAAATTAGAATCGTGAAGAGAGACGTCTGCGAGTCTTTTGATGCCCGGACGAGCGGAAGTTCTTAACTATAATTCTGTCATGCTCTTTTTATTTAAGTTAAGCAAGGGGATTATGGAAATTCCTTCGGATGATTCATTGAAAACGGAATTGTATGCGTTTTTTAATGAAAAGTTGGATAATTAATTATATTTTTAGTTAATTACTACCAAAACACTCACTGTCTGTAAAGTATAGTTTTTTTGTAAGTGTATAATATCTATTATTTTCTCCACACTGTTATGAAAATCAGATTTGTTAACATGAGTTTGTAGTTTCTTAATTTTATTTTGTAAAATTTTAACATAATTTTTTCTGGAAAACCAGGATTTGTAATTAGTTTAACAAAGGTAAATATTTTACCGAAAGTTTTGTAAAGGTAATATGCAATTTTGTACATTTTAATGGTCACAAATTATTTTGTTAATGTTTAACAAATTATTTATTTGAAAAAGTACACGTGAAAAATATGCCATTACTGGTTTTCAAACTGAAATTGGGGGGTTAAAGTTATGAAATACATCAGTAAGTGTTGTAGTAGTACTAATAGTTATATTCTACCAAATTTCTTTATAATTTGATGATTTCAGAATGGTGTGTTATTTATTTAATTGTGTCTATATATGTAAATATAAAAACAACTATGTTTTGAAGGTTTCAAGTAATTTATTACATTTTGACAATTGTTTCGCTACACAGTAGCTTCTTCAGAATGTATTAAAGCTAATACTAGTGCAAACGAACAAAAATGTTGGTTTTATAGGTATTAATCTACCTGTGTTACGTAATATTAAAAGAAATTCCTAATGGAAAAAACTTAATATATTTATTGTTAACAATTTTATTATATTTTAAATGTGTGATAGTTTTATATACTGTCTAAAAACGAATTAGTATTAGAATTTCGTATATTTACATAGTTAATATGGAGTTTCATCAAGTAAAGGTTGAAACAATTAATAGGTTACTTAGGTATGTGTTAATTTTTTTGTTTAAGAAATTGATTAATAAAGCAATATTTCTTATCAAAATTCTTTTCAATTAGGGTCCCAATTTCCAACAAATACTTTTGCAACTGGGTCTACAAAAAGGTTTGTAAAAATAAGGTCCTTTTCGAAAATTATGGTTGAATTATTGACTTACAATTGTGTTATTAAATGTACAAAATGTCTTTAACAAATATTTTTTTACTGTGTATTTTGTCTAGTATTTTGACTGATTAATGATCTTTCAGCGCGTTAATTAATAATTGTGGTCAAATTTCAGGATCCTTGACAGCTGTCCCTCGTAAATCCATTTTTCATTGCTTGTTTTTTAATTTCAGCGGCCGGCAGACGTGTACGTATGATTGGAGCAGCTAGCTGCAGCTGCGCTCGACTTTCATTAAGTCGTTACACTCGCTGGATAATTTCGTAAAAATAGTTCTGTTCTCCTAATTGGACGTCGCGCTAAATAACAGCCTGACGTCGTCAGGTATCGCTCCACTTTTCTTATTTTCCTACCGATGCATTCCCTCTCTCTCTCAGGAGACCACGTAAATTTCCTGCAGTCAGGAGGATAGCGATTCGTCGCTGATGAATTCCACGGGACCTCGGCTTTTAGCTCGGGCTTTTATGTTCTTTGGAAAACGGTTTCATCGTCAGCTAGCAAAAAGAACATCATAACTTAACAAAATTGTATAGAGTATAGAGTAGGGTGCTTCATTTTAGAACGACATTTTTTTTTTCAATGTCCCACCTGAAAATCTTGTAACCGGTCAGAAAACAAAAATTTTGAGCTATTACAATGCTCTTAATCTTTATTTTAAGCCGTTGCTATTCAATTTTTAAATATTTTCCTTTAAAAACCATTAAAAAACAATGTTTTATTCTTTTCTCCTTCCGCTCGTACAGTAAGAATATTTTTTACGAATTTCGGTTCTAAAATCTTTATATAGGATGAAATTATCTTCAAAAATGTATATTTAAGCAAGTCTGTATGTTGAATATGTTCTTCACAAATTGCCGTTCTACTCGAAAATATTCTAAAATAGCAGTAAATCGTATTAGGAACTTTTGATTGTAGATAAAAAACGTAAATAACAATTTTGTAGGGAATTTTGTACCCTACAATTTTGTCACAAAATATTTTTCTGTATTACTTAAAGTTTAGCTTGTACATGTACAAGCTGCAGCCACTCTAGCCAAATTCTTTCTGACGACTGTAATAACTATACTATTAGAGTTACGTGAATGAGTGGCTGTACAAGCTAAACTATAAGTGATACAGAAAAATAATTCTTAACAAATTTGTAGGGCAAAAAATTCCCGACAAAATTGTTATTTACGTTTTTTATCTACAATCAATAGTTTAGTCGCCAAATACGATTTACTGCTATTTTAGAAGATTTTCGAGTAGAACGAATTTGTGAAGAACATATTCAACCTACAGACTTGCTTAAATGGACATTTTTGAAGATAATTTCATCCTGTATAAAGATTTTAGAACCAAAATTCGAAAAAAATATTCTTACTGTACGAGCGGAAGGAGAAAAGAATAAAACATTGTTTTTTAATGGTGTTTAAAGGGAAATATTTAAAAATTGAATAGCAACGGCTTAAAATAAAGATTAAGAGCATGGTAATAGCTCAACATTTTTGTTTTCTGACCGGTTACAAAATTTTTTGGTAGGACTTTTAAAAAAAAATTGCTTTAAAATGAAGCACCCTAGTATAGAGTCACTATCTGTATTAATTTTTCGTGTCAAGACTTACAAATGAAGTATATGCAACAGTCGTTGCCTGGCGACTGAATTATATTGTCGAATATCCAATAATTTTAAGTTTAAAAGCTATTAACTAACTGGATTAACTCTTTTAACTCGATTAAACTAATAATAAACTGATAATGCCATGTTGGTAACTAAATATCCTAATACTATTATCAAGGATTTAAGTAACTATACTTTTTTCCTGCAAAATTAAAAGTGTTTTAGGAACGAAATACACAATTTTAAATATATAATGTCCTAACATCTAGTGTGTTGTGAATAATTCCATATTTCAAATAATATTAACACAGTAAAAAATATTTGTTAATTTTAACCAAATATTAACCAGATTTTATGTTAATCCCGGTACACATAACTTTATGTTAAGTTTACAACCAACTGTAATCTGGTAACTAATTGAATAAGTAGTTTGTAATTATAACAAACATTTTGTTGATTTAATAACAAAATCCAATGTCAAAAATTCAACCATAATTCTTTTAACCTTATTTTTACAAACCTTTTTGTAGACCCAGTTAGAAAAGTATTTCTTATAAATTGGGAACTTAAATGAAAAGAATTTTGATAAGAAATGTTGCTTTATTATGGCAATTCATAATATAAATATAAAGCTCAAGGTTCTTCAAGTAAATTTTCTACAGGATGATATGTTAAACGGTGAAAAAATTCAATAACTTCATCCAATCCCCGTTTGTAAAAAAATAATTTTTGTCTCGTTTTTACTTTGAAATAATGAAGTATTATGTCTTACGTTGAAACTTTTTTCAAATTTTTCGAATTGGAATCGTAGCAACGAAAATATGATTTTTTACAAAAGAGTACATTTAAGGCTTTTTTGTAGGCAATTTAACAGTTTTCGAATTTTGATTCTTAGTGATTTTGGTTTTACCTGAAACTTAAATTTGACAACTGAATCACAATCAGGAGGTCAAAAACATGTCACGAACGAAAATATCGGTTCAGGATTGGTTTTCGCAAATTTTCACCAAAATGTCATTTTGAAAAAGTCTTTGCTTAGGCCCCTCTGAAAATAATGGAAGTTTGTTGCTTGTCGCTTGTTCAGAATTATTTAAGGAACAATCTTTTACCATCTTATCTCCTTGTTCTTAAAAAGACTGAGTGTACTGCCTACCAAAAAGCCTTAAATGTACTCTTTTAAAAAAAAATCATATTTCCTTTGCTAAGATTCCAATACGAAAAAATTAAAAACCTTTTCAAGGTAAGACATAATACTTCATTATTTCAAAGTAAAAACGAGAAAAAAAATATTTTTGACCGTTTTACATATCACCCTGTACGAAATTTACTTGAAGAACCGTGAGCTTCATATCTATAGCATGAATTGCCAGAGGATGGGGCTAGCAGAAATCACAGACCAAAATAAAATCGCTCATGTAACAAAAAAGTTATGTCGTTTTGAAAAAGGACGAACTTTTTAGTCGCGACACATTAAGTGGTGCGCAGTTTATTATAAACACTCTGAACAGTTGTTACGAACACGTTACGAATTAGAATAAAGTAAGCAGAAACATAAGTTGCAGACGCTGACGTCAGTTGAACTTGTTGATCCGTATTTTCAGTGGGAAATGTTTTGATTAAGTGTCTAAAATCACGTGTACTTTTTCGAAATAATTTGTTAAACATTAACAAAATAATCTGTAACCTTTTGCAATGAACTTTTGGTAAAATATTTTACTTTGTTAAAATAATTACAAACTCTGGCTTTATATGAAAAATTATGTTAAAATTTTACAAAATAAAATTAACAAACTACAAACTCATGTTAACAAATCTGATTTTTATAACAGTGAAGGGTTTCATTATCGATAGACAGTTAATAAGGAGCATTCAAAGGGATTACCAGGACTAATAGGATAATATTCTTGGTTGAAAGGCTTTGAACATTAAGGACACCAAGGCAAGGGTCGAAGATGGAAGAGTTGCTTTCAGGAGGGCAAATTTGAATTACCAAAAGGGTATTTTATGAAACGAACCTTAAAGCTCCTCTATCAAAGTGTTTTTGTATGAAGGTTCGAATAGCCCACTTATGGTTTAATTTAGGTTTCCTAATAATTTTTCTTGTTTAAAAAGAATTAATTTAATAATAAAAAGACATTAATTGAGGACCTTGCATCAAAAAGGATGTATCTGTAGCTTTTGCCCATTTTGCCTATTTTTCCATTTTTCTGTGATTGTGGATAATAATAATTCAATTCTAGATAGACAAAACCAGACCATATATGTTTTAGCTTTTTTAATGAAGTTTTGAAAAAAAAGTTATGAGAATATCTCAAATGAATATTAAATGTGCAGTACTTATGTAGTTAAAACTTTAAAGCACTTAAATTAGAAATTCACTTAGTTTGATATCGGGTGGGTAGTCGTTAAAATTTAACGCTCAAAAACATAATATCTAATGAATTTTAATAATTCGCAAGGCCGTTTTCGAAAATCGATCTTAATATAATTGGAGTTTTGGAAGACATTAAAGTATGGATATTAAGTGGCAAAGTTGTAAGGGAGAGCCCGAAGGTGGATTATAAATTTATAAAAGGTCGTTTTTTACACCCCATTTAGTAATTAAATTTAATTAGGCCCTGAAGAGCCGCTGGCGCGCTGCTTAGAACACTGAATTACAGTTTATTTTTTTTAATGTACTCTTGCATCGGTCGCCTTTTCTGTCCCGGACATTTTTTTCCTGTGCCCTCCTACCGAAGACCTTTTACTTACAAATCATAAAAGGGGACCATTGTTATGCCCAGAACCATTTGCATTTTTATTAATTTATTCCCATACACGCAAGTTTAATACACTACCTCTATTTTTACGTATATACTTGAAACTTGAAATATCTCAGTTAGTATGCATTTTACGAAAAAATGTTTAAAATAAAAATTGAATGATTCGAGGGGGGAAATCAATCAGTAATAAAATTGGTTCTCATACTCTCCTCCTTATAGGGTGAACTTTACATTTTCCAATGAAACACCCTATTTTTATTGCAGATTCGGATCATTCGACTAAAAATAGGTAGATTTTGTTTAAAATATTTTTTCTTATTTGTAATAGATGGCGCTGTAATAAAAAAAAATCAATTTTATACGATTCTCCAATAATTTTTGAATAAAATACTTGGTTTTATTTTTTAAATTTATTTATTTATTTCGTTTTAATATTCTGCTAACACTGCCCTTGGATATTCCCAAATCTCTAGATAATTTTCGTGTGCTTGCATGTGGATTAGCGGCCGTTGCTGCTAATAAATTAATTTCATTATTTCTACCTGTGACTGTTGCTCGACGAACTCTTTTTTTCGGTTAAACACTCCCGTTTGTAGTAAACTGCTTGACTGTACGGTGAAATGAAGTACAATTGGCGTCTTCGAAATGTGAACGATTTTTTGTTGCCATGGATTTTTTTCATAAAATTTATTCGTTCATTACTGGCTTCGGCCAGTGGTGTTACATATAGAAGGGAGAATACTAAGAATAAGAACAATATCCTAAATCGTTCTATTTTTTTAATAATATTTTAACAAACAATAATATAAACAATATAACAAATAAATTAACTTTAATTTGGTTTTATACAACAATATAAATTAACAAGTAGGTAAATACACAATAAAAATAACATAACTAAATTAACATATTGCTCAAGAAAATTGGTTTTTAAGTGAAATAGCTGCAGATTTAAATGTCAGTAAAAGCTGCATATTGTATATCAAAAAACGTTGGCAAGAACAACAAAGATTGAGAAGACCTATCAGGCAAGGTGTAGGTAAAATCTCCAACGAAAATGAAGACAATGCTCTTGTCGCACTTATTAGGCAAAATCCCTTCAATAGCGCATTTAAGGCCCGAGAAGATACACAATTTCCAGGATCTCTTCGAACAGCTCAAAAAAGATTAAAACAAGCTGGCTTAAAAAACTGTGCTGCTAAGCTATTTTAATACTTAATTGCAGATCCATTAGCTGCCACAACCCTTTGCAACCTTCTTGGCATGGACATTATTAGCTCACGCATGTCGTATGACTCAACAAGCTCATCCCAAGAATTTTCAACAGCACTCCATAGTTCATCTCGGTTTGCTGGCCTAAAGTCCCGTTGATATATATTTTTAACTATAAAACCCCACACGTTAAGTCAGGGCTTCTAGCTGACCATGGCAAAACAGTTATGTGGTTGTTGTTTACCCACTCTGTAACCACGCGAGCTGTGTGAACTGGTGCATTGTCCTGTAATGTATAATATTTATTAGAATCGTTTTTGAATACTATACAGTTTTCTTACATGTTGGAATATAAAGTTTTCTGGAAACACTTGTCTAACTGAAGGTAGCATACCGTTGTCCAAAATCCTCGTATAGTGCTCAGCCGTTAATCTACCATTAATTTCCCAACACACTCCCGGACCATGGATGCTTATCCACGCCCAAACATTTATGGAAAAGCGTCCACTATTTGAGGTTCTTAATGTATAGTTCTCCTCAAATCTTGCCTTTCTTGGACGATATACACGCAGCCTTCCATTATTGCAAGATTGGAACGTTTTTTCATCCGAAAATATAACATTATTCCAAAAATCGTCTCCATAATTTAAATAGTCATTGGCGAACTGGACTCTCCTGCGCTTATTTTCGTCAGTTAAAAAAACCTTATGAGCAGCAGCACAGTTTTTTAAACTAGCTTGTTTCAATCTTTTTTAAGCTGTTCGAAGAGATCCTGGAAATTGTGTATCTTCTCGGGCCTTAACTGCGCTATTGAAAGGATTTTGCCTAATATGTGCGACAAGAGCATTGTCTTCATTTTCGTTGGAGATTTTTTCTACACCTTGCCTGATAGGTCTTCTTAATCTTTGTTGTTCTTGCCAACGTTTTTTGATATAAAATATGCAGCTTTTACTGACATTTAAATCTGCAGCTACTTCACTTAAAGACCAATTTTCTTCTAATTTGGCTATTGCCCTGGACCTCTGAGCCTCGGTTAAGTGGGGTGGCATTTTTAATATTGCAATTGACAACTATTATCAAATTTGACAACTACCGACGACACTGATGCAAAGCCCATATTACACGATTAAATTTTGCCGTTCACATTTCGGGGACGCCAATTGTACGTGATCGAATTTTTTCCGGAAAACGCTGAGCGTAGATATTAACAGCATCATCAAGATTCCTGCCTGCTTCTCCATAAATCAAAATCATTTCTATTTTTTCTTCCACTGTTAAAAAATCCATTATGAATAACTGCTTAACGAAAGGAGGTATTTTTGTTTGCAAATTATTCTTCGAACTAAATTGATTAAATAATGCTAAACTATGTATAAATAGTTTCTTTATACCTCAATAATAATTATTATTTATAACTAAATACCATTTTTTATACCTCCATTAGGATTAAATTAATTAATTGACAAAATAATGTTTTTTTACCTTAAACCCAAAGTTTCAAGTTAAATGACTCATATATATGGGGCATTCCACGCCAAATCGGATGGTTTAAAAAAAAATTTTTTTGATTCCTTCAATTTTTTTTTATTTTTTAGTACTCTTTAAAAGAGCTTTCTCAGTAAATTTTGAGATTTTTTTTATCACGGGTTCAAAAGATCAAATTTTCAAAAAACTGCTTTTTTTGTTTTTCGCTCATAACTTTTTAAAAAATGGTCCAAATCAAAATGTTCATTCTATATAAAATTTTCGTTTTTAAATGTACTTTTCGAAAAAAAAATATGTTAAAAATATTTGAAGCGTTAACGATTTAAACTTTAAAACTCAAAAATCTTGACTTAAAATTTTAAGTCAAGATTTTTGAGTTTTAAAGTTTAAATCGTGTTTTTAAAATGTGTGTCTTCTTCGATATTCGCGAAAATTTTTTATTTTCAACTTCTATCTATTCAACAACTATTCAGCCTGGTCCGGTAGTGGGCCTTCCATAATTACTACTTTTTTTTTGATTTTTCAAAATTAAAAAAAAATTCTCTAAAAATTCAAAAAAAGTTTCGAAAAGTACATTTAAAAACGAAAATTTTATATAGAATGAACATTTTGATTTGGACCATTTTTTAAGAAGTTATGAGCGAAAAACAAAAAAAAAAAACAGTTTTTTTGAAAATTTTATATTTTTTGAACCCGTGATCAAAAAAATCTCAAAATTTACTTACAAAGGTCTTTCAAGGAGTACTAAAAAATAAAAAAAAATTGGAGAAATAAAAAAAAATATTTTTGAAACCATTCGATTTGGCGTGGAATGCCCCATATATGGGTATATATATGTAAGTGTACTTAATATTTTAGAAAAAAATAATAGTATGAAGGTAAATTCTGATTACTTATATAAACTGATTAATGGAGTCATATTTAACTCTAAACTATTACAAAAAATTAACTTTTATGTACCCAGAGTTAATTCTAGATTTCGCCAGACTTTTTATGTTCAATCATCTAATAATAATCAGGGCATGCATGCCCCGTTAAGATCAATGTGTCGATTATTTAATCAAATTTATAACAATTGTGACATGTGCTTCTTATCTTTAAGTCAGTTTGTTAATAGAATAAGGGCAATAGCGTAAGAACTTTTTTTTCTCTTTAATTTTTTCTTAATTCTATCTTATGTAACTAATTTTGTGTTATACTGCATATTGTAAAAAAAATTGTAAAAAATTTATGTAGACTTTTTTGGATTAATAAACTATTATTATTATTATTATTATTATAACAATAAATTTGACTGTGCCGATATTAGGAGCAGGCCATATACTGTAAACATATTTAAAAGTATAATATAATATTTTATTACGAATAAAGACCCATAAGCAGTTCTGTTTTAACTGTTCGCTCTCGGATTGAATAAAACTTGTACAAAAGGCTTTTAGCGAAATTTATTTTTAAATATGCTTAAATAAATAAAGCCCGAGGCGTATTTTCTCCTTGTTAGCGACGTTTTTACAGATTAAATCTACCCGCCTGGACCCCCGCTTTTTTTTACATCCCGACTGCTGCCGCTACCCCTTTCAGCCGGCCCCACACTCTTTTAATTTCGACCGTAGATTTATTTCAGTGCAAGGGGGCGGGTTATTTATGTGTGCGGCGGCGGCTACTGCCTTTTCGGTTTCAAGTTTTTTTTGTTGTCATTTCGCACTAGGTGATGCGCACTACGAAAATCTAGGCACTGATTTTCAATTTCTTTTTTAAATTTTTCCATCTTGCAGGTTTAACTATTTTGTTTTATGGGGTGCCACAGGGTATCATTTTGGGACCATAATTAAATTTTTGATAAATTTAAACACTGATATTTGATTTATTGTTATAATTTTTGCCAGGTTTAACGTTTTGTTTTTTGGGGTGCCACAGGGTATTATTTTGGGACCCCAGTTATTAAATCTAGATAGGATACACTAGAGAAGTCCAGAATCTGATTTTTAATCTATTATTATAATTGCAGGTATTTTGTTTAATGGGGTTCCACAGGATATTATTTTGGGACCCCAGTAAAAGTCCAAAAGTCAAAATTTTGACAAAATATTTCAAAAAAATAGTTTTATAGTTGGATAGCGTTTATCGAAAAGGAACCAAGGGCCAAAAACTTTTTTTGGGGTAAACAAAATTATTTGTAAAATAACTCATTTTTAATGCTGCTCAAAAAATTAATAATGATTCGGGAACCTTCTCAATCCTTTTGAGAAAAGTTCCAAATGAGGATTAACCTTTTGAGCATTATTAAATATGAGTTATTTTAAAAATAATTTTATCTAGCCCAAAAAAAGTTTTTGGCGCATCTCACAAAAATGTATTTTTAACTTTAAAATTGATTTTAGAAAATGACTTGTTAAAATTAAATTTTTGGACTTGCACTGTTCTTATTTTCACCTATTCAATTGTAATAAATGAAATGGATAAACTAGAATACTCTAGACTAGTTTTTAATTTCTTCTTTTAATATTTGCTAGTCTATCTTGTAGGTTTAACTATTTTATTTTCTGGGGTGACACAAGGTATAATTTTGGAACTCCAATTATAATTGTTATGAATGAAGTGGATGTATACACTAGAGAAGTCTAGACACTGATTTTCAATTTATAATTATAATTTTTGCTGTTCCATCTTGCATTGTGTTTTATGGGGTTCCACAGGGTATCATTTTGGGACCCCAGTTAAAATTGTAATAATTTAAGTGGATGCACTGGATAAATAGACAATTTTTTTAGATTTTAGTAATTTTATCTTTTTCGTGTACCCCATTGTGTCTCATTTTGTCTATCCTTTGAAACAGTTCCCCCATTCTCTAAACGGAATTCTATTAGCAACTTGCCAGGATTTTTAATTACACTTTTAATAAACAACCTCGGTCAACGTTGGCACTGAATTATTCTTATGAGAAAAACCCTTTTTTTTTACAACGACCATTTAACGGTTTTCTAGTGTTATTACTTGAAAGACATTTCATAAATTGATTCCTTTTAGAATTTTTCAAAAACTTATTAAAAAATTAAATTAAAAAATTACTTTTCGTATTATTTTTCTACTAAATTGTTCGTCTCCGATTTGATCCCAATCACAATCCACACAACAAGGTCTGTTCTATCTCATGCTAAAAATACTAAAAATCACTGCAACACTGCACAGAGTTTAACGGCGGCCATTTTTGTTGTTTATAATTCTTGTGCTTTGGGTTTGTGCTGTTTAATAATTGTTTTAAACGTTGTGTTTCTTACAGAGGCACTTGTAAGCCTCAAATAAGGCCTTTAAGTGCTAAGGACAACCATTTTACTCCTATTTTATAATAAATATACCTTATTCTATCAGGGCTGTCAAATGACAATTTGAAGGTTAATTTGTGGGTTATAATTTAAACTTAAAATTGACATTTAACAGTTTTATGACAGCCCTGATAGAATAAAGTTTATTTTTTAGAATAGAGGAGTAAAATGGTTGTTCTTAGCACTTTAAGGACTCTTTTAAGGCTTACTATGAGAAACACAACTTTTAAAACGATTATTAATCTTTATAAACAGAGCACAAACCCAAAGCACAAAAATTGTAAACAACAAAAATGGCCGCCGTTAAACTGTGCAGTGTTACAGTGATTTTTTGTATTTTTTGTACGAGATAGAACAGACCTTGTTGTGTGGATTGTGATCCCAATAATAGAAAAAAACTGTAAATAAATTTAAAAACCTTAAAACTTAAATACGGCCCTGTCTGAAAGATACATTGACGAATTTGGTCGCAGTTTTTGTTTAATTTGCCGGCGAAGAAAAAACGCCTTAAAAATGTGCCTCGTAATCTCGAATCATTTATTTCGCCATTATTTCCAAAGGCTTTGTTCTACTACGGATGATTTCCATTAGCCGAACATTGCTCCTCCAACCTCCTTTCTCCTCCTTTTTTCTCGATATCCCGGCGCGTTCATACTTCACCCCCGAACAAAATTAATAATCTTCGCTGCCATATTGTTTCTTTATGGATTTTGACGGTTTATCAGGTTTTTGTCGGAAAGCAATTTTAATTTTTCAACACGTAAAACAACCAATTCTTCAATCTTTTTAGCTCGAACAAGAAAATCTTATTTGCTTCTGAAAAGAATCAAATTTTGTAAAACATAAGTCGTTAATCTTTATCATAAAACATAATCATAATTAATGAATGCATGAAATTTATTCATTTCACTATAAAATAGACAAAAAGTTCAAATTGCCTGTGCAGTTGTTTATCCAAAATGATATGTGGGTAAATGCATGTTCTCAATACAAAACCGATTAGTTTCAATTACACTAGCAAAGCAAGTATGAAGTCTGACCTTCAATTCAATAGACTGTATTATCTACCTCCAACAAAATAAACTCAACATTCCTTATGTATAGGAGGTCAAGAACAGAGAGCATATGCACTTATGAATCTTATACAGAAGAACAATTAACAAAAATTTGAATAAAAAAATAAATTTAGTGGTAAAAACATAGGTATATTAAAAAAAAATAGGTTCTTAATTCCTTAACTTCAATGAGGTTGAAAAATGCTTTTTTTATTGCACATTTGAAATCTATGCATACGAGTTTGTTATTACTTTTTTCTTACGTTTCTCTAACAATATTTGACAGCGTTTTAAAAACCGCAAGATTTAAAACAGATGTGTCAAGAATGAATCCAACATCTGCTTCTAGCTTGGTTTGCAAGATTAAAAAAACAAACTTTACTTGATTCGTAAATTTTGACACGCCTTTTATAACTACCAATATGCCATTACATCGTGACTTCAGGCTACCGAGAGAATTTATCAATTTTCGTGGGTAATACCACGAGTGGTTTACGATGCTTACAAACCGTTGTCATAGCAACGTGGTATTTCCACTTTTAATTTTTGAATATCCACTTGTTACAACGTAACAACAATGCATGAGTAAAATATATGCAGTCATGTTTAGGAAAGAATAGCTAGCAATATTCCGAGCAATAATCGTTTTTCAACGGTATTGTTTTTTTTTATTTAAATTAAAAAAACTTCTGTCCCAGCCGGGGTTTGAACTCGGGTCTGTGGCTTGTCAACCGTATGTCATAACCAATGAGCCATCAGTCACTTTCATAAAAATCAATTTTATAGTAAATTTAAAAGGAAACGAAGTACACGTCATCGATGTCGTCATAATTTTTCGCCCTGGTACCAGTACTAAATATATAAAACGAAGTCTGTAATTGAATATTTTAATGCATTTTAACCAAATTAAGTTGGCAGCAATTGCAATGTTGTCATGTTTAGATTAAAATTTTGCTTAATAAAATGACGAGTAGAAAAAGAAATTGACGTTTTAGAATTTCGAAGCTGTCACACTCTTAGAAAAGACCTGGTATTTGCAATGAAAATTTAGTTCCCAGAACCAATTTTATTAGTGAAAATAGGCACAACAAAAAAATATGTTGTGGGAACTAATACAAATTTGTTTTAACATTTTGTTGTCGGAACAGCCAATATTGGTAGCTCCAACCAACAAGTTTAAGTGCATCGAAATTAGTTTTTTTTTCATACAAATAATTGATATTTAATGCAATCACATTAGTCTGTCATTTTAGCAGCGTCTAAGTTGTAACAACTGCACTTGCTATTTATCGCAACAAACATTGTATCATGCAGGAATTTATTTTTTAATTGAAATTACATGAAAAAAAGGTACATTTAAAGAATTTAATAGTTGATAAAATATAAATTTGTTTTGTACTGTAACTAAGTTATATTTAATATTAAATGCTTGCATTAGTAGCAACAACAAATTTGTATTATTCCACAGTTTATACCTGCTTAGTAAATAAACACTTTTTGTGTAAATATTATAAAAAATAGAGAAAGTAAATTCATGCCCGTTCGTTTTATAAATATTTATTATAAATTAAAAAATAACAATATAAATGAAAACACCAAATTTTGGTTTAAACATTATAACAAAAATTAATAATTACTCTAAGAAAACATTTATAAATATTTTAACAATAAAACAAAAACGATTCTTTGGTAAATATACACAGATAGATACATTAAGATGAAAGTTGACTATACTTCTTCAGTAAACCGTGATGTTTACGTGAAGTGCAAGCCTTTGTTTAACAACTTAACAATGATTCTTAGGTACAACGTAACATACTTGCATGATAACAGGGATTCGATAAATTTTGAGTGTGAGTGCCTATAGTATAGGCCCTATACCAAAAATGCGACTTGAGCTGTAACAAAACAAAACAAAAAAATTCTCGAAATTCCGACGTGATGGAGACTTTTGGTGGGCACCATTGGATTCAGGAGGCCATTTTCAGTCGGAATGGCATTTTCACATTTTTGGATTTTTTTTCGGACCCCAAAACTACAATAGTGTAATTAAAGGAGTGCAATAATAATACCTAACCTTTAAAAACTGTAACCAATTCAGGTAAACCCCATGTTCCTAATAAATCTGCTACTTCAGTCCGCTCATCCATATTATTTGTTCGAGATATCTATAAGTAACCAACACATAAGAATATATATAGTTAAAAAGTATGTCGCCACTGAATTTACAGGGGCAAATGATTGTAATAAACAAGTTTCTTACCTAAAATATACACTACACACGAGCTGATACACAAATACAAAAGAACAAACACCACCGAAGTCTGGACGCCGTGCAACACCGTTTTTTTACAGGTTAAAAGTAAAGCACGCGCCGGGCTGGACAAATCGCGCGCGAAATGCCCAAAGTTTGCAGTTGCATTAGCCTACAGAGACAACATCCCCAACTGACACTTTGTTTCACACCGCTGGTGTCTTAGCTGTGTGAAAAGTGACGCATAGTTTATACAACCGAACCGTTAGTTCCACGGACTAATTTCAGTCAGTTGAGAATGTTACTTAAATATTTGGTCCAACAAAAACATTTTACCGCCGAAATGATTTTTTTGAGATAATGTTGTCAATACTTCTAGCCAACACAAAGTTTCAGTTAAAATAACTTAAACGCCTTTTTGCAGTAAATAATACTCAACAACAAAACTAAATTTTTTCAGTTAATGATGCAAGCAGTTACACATATAAAGGTACTGATTACAAAAAACAAAAAATTTTATTTTCTGCAACAGTTTTACCCCAACGATAATAAGTTAGTTACAAATACCAGGTCTTTTCTAAGAGTGCAGTTGTGTTTTTGAATATTTCGTTTAATTCGTGTATAATTTCGTTTATTTTGTTTGTTGTTTGTGTTAATTTATATTGTTTAAATTTTCATTGCCGTTTTTGTGTTTGTTATATATCGTTTTTTTGTTTTTCCTATATTTAAAATGCCGAAGCATTTAAATAGTCGGAGTCAAGAGTTGGTATCATCTTTAATACGCTATTTTAAGGCAGAATGGGATAAGAGATGAGATGTAAATTTATTATAGGATATATAGGATTATTATTAATTATATATTAGAATATTTAACAAAATAAATGTTGGACATATTAAATAATAATATATATACCAGAAACTGACTTTAGATGGCAAAATTTCTGGGTTTTATAGTTGAAAAAGTCTTTATAAATGGCTAAAAACATACTTTTGGCGGTGCATCGTATAGGTTATAAAACTCTGAGTTTTGACATTTTGGTATTCTAAGGTCCCAAATCTAGGGACCCTATGGTATTATTCATGCAAACGCCATCTATCGCCCTATAGTTGCACTACCACTTTCACTTGATGCAATGATTTTAGCATCACATTGATTGATAACGATATTTGTCTACAAATATTGTTCATAATATTTTAAAGTTGAACTATTTAAGTAGTAAAAAATAACTATTTAAAAGTGAAAACGACTATTTTATTAGTAAAAAATTCTGGTACTAATTCAAATAGTAGAATTTTGACTATTTCATTTTAAGAGAGTAATTTTCTGAGAAGGTAAATTGTATTTTTACATTGCGACAAAAACACGGTTAAATCCGGTAAAATGAAAATTTCAACAAAACAAATTAACTTCTAATTTACTTATAAATACGAAATTGAGTTCATTTGACAGTAACGAAGTCTATTTGTTAATTTAAAATGAACAAGGCTCTCTTTCAACTTGTTCGTGTTTCAATCTAATTTTGCTTTAAACGTTTTGATTTAAATTCGTTCTGGAAAAAATGTCATATCATCGCTTCCCTTCGTTCAATATTGTTTCATATATCTTCGCATATCGCATATGGAAAATGCAACCAGCAATATTGAACGCATATAACACCAGATAGTTTAGCCCGAACTCTCCCCCTGAATATCCGCGTTTGCTTTATTGGAAATATAATATGCAAAATGGCCTTTTGTCAAAGCCATTGCCATAAATTCGGGATTTTAGGATACACTCGCTTATCGGCAGACCCTTAAATAACTTCAGTCTCGCACTTTTTCTTTGTATATTTAACAGAAAATCTAAAAAGTTTTAGAAAACTTATTTGTGTTTTAATGTGTTAAATATTGTGCCAACTGCCAGTGCACATAAAGCCGTATTAAACGCAGACTCACGGTGCTGTTCTGAGAGGTGATTTTTGGACTTTCTGTAAAACCTAATTTTTTTTATATTCTTGTTAATTAGGTCATAACTAAAATTTTAAGAGCAAAATTAAAACAATTTGACGGTTAATTTTGTTTTAATTGGATGTTTATTAAAAATATGTATGCACACTTTCAATTCTCCAATTAAAACTTGCGATTTTATTTAAATATTATCATAACTTTTTAAATCAGATTAAAGATTAGTTAATTTCCTAAAAAAAGATCTATACATTTTTTATATCTTTTACTGTTTTGTTGTAATACACGTTTATTAAACAATAATTCTAAGGGTGCCACATTTTATTTAGGGCAGATTTATTCATTTTTTATTTATTTGACGAATAATTTCTTTGGATACTAGATATTGCCAAGGCATGAAAGTTATCGGCCCGATAAACTTTACTAAAGATGAATAAACCGGTCCTTAGTTAAATTTCATGACTTTCTTCGTAACTGTTACTACAATTTTTCATTTTTGTTTATAAAAAACACTTTAAAAAACTAAACAAAAATTATAGAATACGTATACTGAAAATGACAATTCAAACGTCAAATAAATTTTTAATAGATCTAAGTTTCATGGCAACCTTTAAGGAGATATTAATTAAGGGAACATAAATGTATACGTCAAAGGTTAGATTAAAAGTTTGAACGTTTATTGCAACAAAACAGTAAAATATATAAAAAAAAATTGTAAAAACCTTTTTTTAGTTATGCAAATATTAAATATTTAAATTAAATCGCTAGTTTTAATTGGATAATTGAAAGAGTGCATAATATTTTTAATAAACAGCCAATTAAAACAATTCAAACAATTTTTTTTATTTTGCTCTTAAAATTTTAGTTATGACCTAATTAACAAGAATATAAAAAAAAATTAGGTTTCACAGAAAGTCCAAAAATCACCTCTCAGAACAGCACCGTGAGACTGAGACTAGCTTTGCTATAGACAGTGGACGTTGCGGCACACAGGAAGGCTCAATTGACATAATTTATGCAAGAAGTGGTGGCAGAGATGCATCTGAATAAAAATAGTGAAAGCATGTGTTCTGCATATTAAACACGTGTTTGTGACCAACGCCAAGTTATTACTCGACTGAGGCTCCGTCAATTTGGACGTTTTTGAGATGCTAAAACTTTTGTCTGTTATTCATTTGTATTACAAAGATGTTTTTGTCGACGGTTGGACATAATTAAGGTGTATTGTCGAAAAAATATTTGTTTTACTAAATACGTTTATACTGTTAATTTTAATCAAATATTAACCATATTTTATGTTAATCCTGGTCCACATAACTTTATGTTAAGTTTACAACCAACCGTAATCTGATAACTAAGTGAATAAATCCTACATCCATAATTCAACCTTAATACTAATTTTTAAAAATGACAGAGTTTTTTTAAACCCAGTAACAAGTATTTGTTGGAAATTGGGCACTTAAAAAAAGAATTTTTATAAGAAATGTTGCTTTATTAATCAATTTCCTAAACAAAAAAATTAACACATCGCACATCCAGTTCAAGAACACCATAACTCAAAAATCAACAGTTTTGAGTTATTGTGGTTTTTTAAATACTTTAACAACCTCAGAATAGATTTAAAAAACCTTCATAGTTTAAGTCCTATTTTTATAAGAACTTTATTACACATACATTTATGGGTCATTTTCAAGAAACACCCGCTTTCAGGAAAAAGAAGATCAAAATATTTTTTTTGCTTAAATTGACGTTTGGTTGGATTTTTATAAATGTTTAGAGTTTTGTTTACTTATATTTAAGACAGGCAGTGCACTTTTAATTTTTTTTTACGTTTTTTTTTCAGAAAAATGTGTTTAGCTAGCTTTATATATCTCCACTGTGTTACCAATTTGAAATCCAAAATTTAATTCAATAAAAAAAGTTGTTATTTTATTTTTTATTAAAAATTGTATGTTTTTTTTTAAATATGTATGTTCGTTAAGTTACTTTTTAAAAGCAACCATTCCGATTCTTTGTTAAAAAAACAATACCATTAATATTTTCTTTTAGTCACTGTATTATTGAATTAAACTCTAATTTATAAACACGTATTACCAAGTGATAGTGTATAAAAATCATTTTAAGTATTTCTTTAACAAAAACTAAAAAAAGTAACGAAATAGACATTGGTATCACAACGGAAAGGGGTACACAAAGGACTTAATCAGATAACGTAAAAAAGAAACTATATATATAGAAATTGTAGACACCCTTTTTCTTTGACTATAAGCTGGTGAAGGTCCCTTTTAGTACTTTTATATTGCGTAGAATTTTTCCTTGGATGTAATCTATATCATGAGTTGTAATTACAAATAATTTTAAATTGGTTTATCATAAACTACTTTTAATAAAAACGACGTTAAATATCCACTTTGTAGTCGAAAAACTCTATTGCGTTACCCTAAATTCCATTGCGTTACCATAAGGTAACATAGTAGACTCGGTAACGCAGTGGACAAAGTTTTGTAAAACCATATTTAAAAAATAATAATAAGACATTATAGTCATTAAATACCGTAAAACGGGGTTACTTTGCACTTTGATGGGTAACTTTGCACCAGTTTTATTAAATTAAAACCAATATTAAAAGGGGTTTATTTTAAAAAAAGATTCCAAAAACAAAACCTTAAAATGAATAAAATTTACAAATTATTATTACATATATTATTATATTTATATATACTTTTACAGCAGTGGTGCAAAGTTACCCATCAAAGTGCAAAGTAACCCCGTTTTACGGTACTCTCAATGAGCTTAAGTGCCTTAAAATAAACATAAACATGAAAAATAGTATTTTTTCTTACCTTATTTTTATTATTTTTTTAAATAACTTAGCGGACAAACAATTATTACATTCGCGTTACCCGCACCTGTTTCAACCGATATCTTCTTCCTGATTGAATAAATAAATTCAGCTGGGTAATGTGTATGTCCGAACATTATTTGTTGATCACGTGAGTACCAAAAAAGTTGCCATATATATGTTTTTTTAATATTCTATCGGTAACGCGACAGACGTAACGCAACGGAAAAAATGTCGGGGACATGAGTCAAATTTAAAAAAAGTAGATTAAAATTAATTATTTTATATATAAATTGTTTACTGTATTAACTAAGGATGTTATGGAACACAAAGTTCTGGTTATTCAATATTTAAAAAAAAACATGTATGTAAGTTCTATAAAACGCTAATGGGACACGCGAAAATGTGTGTTTCACAAGTTTCAAAATTAAAAAAAAATTATTCTGAAATAACTAAACAAATATTTTCTGAAAGAGTTTACTAAGGGCTTGTTAGGCTTTCACTTGGTTTTTAAATCAATAAGATCCGATAATTTTTAACAAAGTTATTGGAATTCAAACTTACGGACAGCGGAAGGCGGGTGTTTTTTGAAAACGACCCTTATATTGAACTAAAATATCTGTGTAGTCCAAGTGCACACTCACCATATAAAAATATATGGTGCTTTAATTATTCTAATTTATCTTAATGTTAATAATTTAAAAATTTGGTATACCATATAATTATCAGTATTACAACAACACTTACCGATGAAATTAACAAAATGCTTACAAAATTGCATATTACCTTTACAAAACTTTCGGTAAAATATTTTCTTTTGTTAATGCAATTACAAACCCTGGTTTTCTACAAAAAAGTATGTAGAAATTTTACAAACTAAAATTAACAAACCAACTTTTTATAACAGTGTATAATTTAAATTCTAAGTTTAATTTGCAACAAAAATAAAAAGTTCAATACATTTACGAAGCTTCAACTTTATAAAAATATTTTAACATTCGTTGATATTCTTTGACATCAACAGATTGGAAATGTGGAAAAAAGTAATGCAATATTTTGGTGTGAAATTCGTTTTCGACTTTATTCGTAAACATTTTGTTATTCAAAGAATGTAAAATCGCACGAAAAGGTAGAATTATAAATTTAAAATTGCCAAAATTCCGCGCGCCATGGGAAAGTTATATTGAGTTTGAAATTGATCCGATCGGTTTGCAATTCCAGACAAGACCCTCGGGACTTTGTACTAAATGTTTGCAATTTCATATTTCACGGAATAATTCTCGCCGACACTTCGACGCCTTTTTCACTCACTCAACAGCCAACCGTGTTTCCTATTATTTATTCCTTACATTTCCTGTATATTGATGAATATTTTATTCGGCCAATCATACAGCATATAAATTATGGACGACCCGAGCAGATAAAAGAATTACTTCTACAAGTTACTACCTCGTAAAGTATGGATTATAATTTTTTATTCAATGCAGTATCAGTAATTGGAAATTTTTTACCCTGAAATATGGCGATTTCAAAAAAAATATTTGTTAATTTTAACCAGATTTTATGTTAATTCAGGTCCACACAACTTTATGTTAAGTTTACAACCAACTGTAATTTGTTAGCTAATTGAATAAGTAGTTTGTAATTATAACAAACATTTTGTAGATTTAATAACAAAATCCTACATAAATAATTCAACCATAATTCTTGTAATTTTCAAATTGGAGCTTATTTTTACAAACATTTTTGTAGACCCAGTAAAAAAAGTATTTGTTGGAAATTGGAAACTTAAATTAAAAGAATTTTGATAAGATACGTATATATATTGGGATGGGTCAAAAAAACCGACTATTTTTTTTACTTTGTACGTTTACTAGACACCTCTAGAGAATTCTCACCAAACAATTTTGATAACAAGGAGGACCTTTACAATTTTCCATTTTTTCCTCAGTATTAGAAACAAAAATTTATATCTCTTCGACAACTGTTTGTTAAAAAATAACTCTCCTCATATTCTTGTAGGAAATCGAACGCTCTACAAAAAGGTCTCTTACAATTTTTTCGTAAACCTCACTGTTAAAAAGATATCGAAGCTTAAAGTTTAATTATTTAATAAATTTCTGTTTTGCTTATGAATTTTATAACTCGCTTACAAAAAATTTTTATGAATCGCGCAACTCATAGTTTTGTAGGAAATTAACTGCTTTACAAAAATGGTCTCTTATGATTTGTCGATTAAATTAAGCGTTTAAAAGATATTCATCGTCAAACTTAAATGCATACTAATTTTAACAGTTTTTGATGAATAATTCAAAAAGTTTCAATTTAATTTTTGAGTTTTACGAAAAATTATACAAATTTGAGTTCCTATGAAAAGAGAAACTATTTTTCTCGTTTTTTTTAGTCCTACATATGTTTCGTTATATTAAAAAGAAAAATAGTGCATTATTTTTAACTCAGAGTCAATGATTTATTAAATTTTGAAAAAAATAACGTTTTTGTCATAAATTTAATATGAAAAGTATTGATCTTGAAGAAAAAAAATGTTCTATTTGTTATTAAAAAGTTTCTTTATTTCATTTTATCAACTGAAATAAAAATTTAAACATTTATAATATAATCGTACACTTTTACTGTAAAAAGTTTTCTTTATTACAATTTGGGCTTAATTTAATCGACACATCATAGGAGACCATTTTTTTAGATCAGTTAATATATATATATATGTTGCTTTACTAATCAAATTCAGTACTACTACAACACTTATTAATGAATTTACAAAATAAAACTAACAAACTTCAAACTCATGTTAACAAATCTGATTTTAATAACAGTGTAAAAAGGGTATCCATATTCAGAAATCGAAAGTGATAAAATCCTTTTAAGCCCCCAACTTGGAATAAAATTACCTCCTTAACTGTACCTTTAATATCATCTTGGAAAACAAGAGCAGATCCTCAGGATTTTGGTAACGCACTCAATGACAAATGAACTGAGTCGCGATAGCCGTAATCGGTCGCATTATTTACCGGGGAGAAAGCGGTTTTTTTATTTTATTTTCCCGGTGCTTTGCAAATCCCGGCCCACCCGGCGGGGAGTCCAGGTGAATGGGGGACAATTCAAGATTCTATTTAAAAAATGGGGATGTCAGGTTAAATCGATACCGGTAAAAACAGGTTTAGGTTTTGT